>CM053767.1:51489631-51504922 GCA_028658305.1 Pachyuromys duprasi | reverse complement strand
CGAGTGGCCTGGCACATCAATGACATGAAACGGAAGCACGAACATGCTGTCCGCTTGCAGGTGAGCACGCAGCCAGGCGGCAGTGCCCGGCGGGTGCTCTGGCAGATCACTGCTTCAAGCTGCATCAACAGTGTCCCTCATTGCTGGTCCTCACCACAGTTTTCCCTGAAGACGGGTTAGGACGTGGATCATGCTGACCAGTGGTTAGGCAGCAACAAGACAAACTTGATCCCTTTTAAACTAATAGTTTTCTTACAGCTCCTTTGATGACCCTGAATAAATATGAGTCTCGCAAAGCTCTATCTTATATCATTACAAATCAATAGTTCTTGCTGAAAACAGTTTTCTCTAAAAATACTTAAGGACTTGTGTTTTTTTGTTTTGTTTTCTGTTTTTTTCGAGACAGGGTTTCTCTGTGTAGCCCTGGCTGGCCTCAAACTCACAGAGATCCTCCTGTCTCTGCCTCCCCGAGTATTGGGGTTACAGACCCTATTTCTCTCTCACTAGTTTATACAAACCTGTAGTACAGTGTGAGGGTACTCATGGGACAGGTGACTTCAGTTGGGAGCCTGGAGCGTTCCTTTGCGTTTTGGTTGAGACCTGAGTCTCAAGCACACTGTTTTAGTCTCTTCAACTTGCAGTTGTGACAGTCAGGTGACAGGTCTGCTAAGTTCCGTCTGGCACCACCATCATGAATCCTAAATTCTCAAGAACCTTTTTACCCCTCAGGAACTTTTGATTATGTCCTAGACCCCTCAAAAAATGAGCCACTTAAAAGAGGAAGCTAGAGAGAGGGCTCAGCCCCAGGCACCCACCCAGATGGAGGGTCATAGTTGTTCAGCTCCTACACCATCTTCAGGCTCCATGACAGCAGGCTCACATATGATGCACACAGAGGCACAGATGTGGCAAAGCACTCAACACAAAGAATAAAAAATAAGTAAGTCTTAAAAAAAAAAAAAGGCATGTGACCCAGCAGCTAATTCCAGCCTTGGTTGTGACCTTCCAAGTGAGACAGAAAGATGCAGAGTGAATCCACAGACAACTCAACTCAGGGAAGGATGCATTTTTTTTTTTTTTTTACTCATAAATTAGAAGAAAGTCAGCCCGAGGCGACCAGAGTTTGGTGTGATGCTGCTGCCTGTCAAAAGTCAGAGGACAACATCCTGTTTTCCCAGGTTATGATATTGTTGTTGTTTTCCAACATTAACAAAAAGTTTAATCATCCAAGTGGGTTTTTTTACAACTATAATGTCAGATGTCTTTAATAGAGTCAAAAATGGCTAAACAGCTAATTTTTCATACTGTGTCAGTCTGCATGACATTCTGACTAAATCAGACCCTGTCTCAAACTTTATTCCATCTCTGCCATTTCTTTTTGTAGCCAATGAAATTGGTTTATCTGATTTGCTGTTTGGTATCGAGATGAACCTAGGGGTGTGGCACAAAGTACACAGATAAGCTCCACACCCAGCTCCCCAGTGATGAGTTCCATGATCCTACGACTTTTCTTGGTAAAATAGTGCTTAGGAACATTTTCAGCTTTCAAAGTAATGAAATCAGCTTTCTTAAAGAAATGTCAGTCCTGTAACTAATTCCTGTTTCCACTGAAAGTGCTAAAACAGAGTGGCCAAGACATGCCCATTTCCATTCTAGATAAATGAATTAAAGTAGGGGAAGCTTGAGGAAAATGTCTGTGGTCTTCCACAGGTTTCGGTTTTTAGTTACTCTGTATAGTATGGACTCAGTTTGAAGAAGAATTTTCTTAAGTTGAACATTGGAGGTTTTTAATCCACAGAGAGGAAGAGAAAGGTTAGAAAAGAATCCCATCTCTGATGGTGCCAGTGTGCTGACCACCTGTAGAGCTTTTGAAGGGTGTAGCTGCGGCTTCCAGCCTTTACTCTGGACCATTCAGGAACAATAAGCAGCTAGCAAGTCAGCAGCTGAAAATCTGATTCATTTCAGTTAACCCTCATAAACATGGTTTGTCAGTCACCATCCTTGAGTTCAATGACATATACCTTGCAGTTTGCCTGGTGCTTAATTCGGGGAAATTTTCCTTTTCTCAGGAGATCCAGAGCTTGCTAACTAACTGGAAGGGGCCGGACCTCACCAGCTACGGGGAGCTGGTGCTTGAGGGAACCTTCCGCATCCAGAGGGCGAAAAATGAGAGGACGCTCTTTCTCCTGGACAAGCTGCTGCTCATCACGAAGAAGAGAGACGACACCTTTACGTACAAAGCTCACATCCTGGTGGGTCCTCCCTCCTCTGGTGGCTGCAAGGCCTGGGGTGGCTTGTTGCACCTTAGCAGTGTGTCTCACCTGCTGTGCTCTGCTGCAGTGTGGCAATCTCATGCTGGTGGAGGTCATACCGAAGGAGCCGCTCAGCTTCAGTGTCTTCCACTACAAGAACCCCAAGCTTCAGCACACAGTTCAGGTAACAGGTGGGCCGCCCCCAGCTCCCCACATGGAGGAGGTCTGCGGGGGGCCGAGGTGCAGCCACCATCTCTAGGTAGCTCTCACTATTTAAATCTCACCCTGTAGGCCAAATCCCAACAAGACAAACGCCTCTGGGTCCTGCACCTGAAGAGGCTGATTCTGGAGAACCATGCAGCGAAGATCCCAGCTAAGGTAAGCCTGTCAGCACAGCACGCCGAGAGGCCCAGGCCCTAGCGAGGAGTCTGGCCAGAAGCAAGGCATAGCTTAAATCCCAGCACTCAGGAGGCTGAGTCAGGGGGAATCACAGAAAGGCATTTCCAGGATACGTTGACATAGATAAAAAGGAGCCAATGACACCCACCAGAATTTACATTTTGGGCTATGGAGACAAAATTGCTAACTGCTCTTTTTTTTTTTTTTAAACTCCTTGGGTTTTAAAGGAATAAAAAAAGTTAAAGCCCGTAAGGAAGCTCAGAAAACTAATAGAAAATTCTGGGAATCCCGCCCCCAGGAGCCCTCAGTCTCACGTGGCTGTGTAAGGTCCCTTGGGAACAGCGGGAAGCCAAGCCCAGTTTGGCGGGAATTTACCAGGAGAGAGCCAGCTGCCCGCCTAACCCAGTTCTGTTTGCTGGATGTGGGGAAACAATAGTGTTGAAAGCCAGGTGGCCCGGGGTGGGGAGGTGGGTGGAGGACAAAGTGTTCAGCTCTAGCCAGTGAGGACAGGAAGGAAAATGCCCCCTGCTTTCTTGAAGGGTGATGAGGAATGCTCTTATGGAGCTGGGGAGAGGGAGGGGAAACGGGCTGAAACAACAAAGTAAACAAAAACAGGAGTGACACCCTGCTCGCCAAACACAGCTGGTGTTGGGACACGAGGGCCAGCAGTTAGGGCAGGAGTGAGGCCTGGAGAAGTGGAAGTCAGCCAAGTAGTCTAGGGAGCGCAACACAGGGTGCCCCAGATGCAAGACAGGTCACCCAGGCAAAGGGAACAGACGCCACCCTCTGGGATTGTGTCTGAGTTGCAGGAAGTGGTCCAGGTTGGGAGTTAACCATCCCAGGCTCATGAAGGAGGCCAAACCGGTTTGATGGGAGCAGAGTAGCTTCTGGCAGGGTGAATGGAGGTGGAAATTCAGGTTCTGGCAGCTCAGGATTAGGAAAGGCAGTGATTGAAGCCCTGGGGTTGACAGGATGGCCCACAAGAATGTATAAAGGAAACAAGGACTCTTGGGAATCCCAGCTCGTCACCTGCTGGGGGAGGGGTACTTGGAAGACCGCCAGAGAGCATAGGAGCACAGTGAGGAACTGGAGGGGGTACCTGAAGAGGAAGGAGAGGGCAGCAGAAAAGCAGGCACAGACTGTGGAGTTGGCAATTCAAAGAGTATTTGCAACGGGTTGAAAGAAATTAGAAACAGGCTGGGTGGGCACTCAGCCCACAAAGTTTCCCCCACAAAGTTCAAAAGGTGCAGTTTAGAGAGCAACACAATCAAAGCCAGGCTTGCTATTGGGGTGAAAAACGTGGTGTAGGCTAGTGAGCTGTCTGGGAAGAGTAGGAGGCAAGAGGCAGCAGGATGAAGAAGGGCCGTTGGTCGGGGGAAGTGGAGGAGGGCCCTCGTACAGGAATGGTAGAGTTGAAAACGTGTTTCCCGAGCTAGGGTAAACAGTGAAGAGACGTGGCAGGGGAACCCTGAGGGGAATTAAGAAACCGTGATGGGTTGCAGACACTGGTGTGAGTGATGAAGACATCGGAGATGAAGCAGGGATGGGGTTGGTATGTGAAAGTGGAGAGGGTCGGACTCACTGCTAAAGAAGATGGTTACTCAGGGTGACTCAGGTCCTTTCCGTGAGGCTCCAAAGACCCACCTGCAGCTGCTGTGTGAATCAGTGTGATGGCGTCATGACAAACCACTTAGCAATATGGAAACTTCCATAAGGAACTATGGCCCCATGTGCTCCTCTGTGGGGGTGGGGGAGAGCTGGGGGACTGAAGGTTCATGTGGAGTCTGTAGCTGAAGATGGTTCCTGGTACCCTACTTGGAAAACAGGGTAATCCTGGTGTGTTCAGGCTCTAGGATGAGCTTATTACCTTCCATGTTGGTACTGTGGAGCCGAGGAAGAAACGGTTATTAGAGATAAAGTAGCAGAAGACTGAAATGAAGGGGTGAGTAGCCATCAGTGAGGATAGTGGGATGTGTATGATGGGGCCAAGAGAATAGAAGTAGAGCAGAAAATGAGATCAGAGTCATGAGAGTGCTACTGGATGGGAAAAATCAGAAGGAATTCTGGGAAAGAAGAAATTTACCTTTGGCATTGGTTGGTTGCTTGGTTGATTGGTTGACACAAGGTCTCACTATATAACCTTAGATTTGGAATCCCCCCCCCCCCAGCCTTAGCCTGCTGAGTGCTAAGACACACAGGTGAGCCCAGTACGAGCAGCTTGCCTTCTACATGTTTTGAAAAGATTCCCAGACCAGTCGGTCTCTAGTTGCTGTGCCAGTAAATGGCTTTATGTTCAGGAAATGGATAGGCAGAGGTGTGTGCTTGGACCCAAGTGTGAGTTTCACTTCATCAACCATTGTGGGATACAGGGAACTCATGCATAACAGTGACTGACCTCTCTCATGGTTACTCAGAGGCCACGCCCTTCTGCAGGATGGCACCGTGTCTTTGATATGCTCCACCCACTGTTTACAAGCATTCTGGGAAAATTGCTTAACAAGATTCTGAAAGGCAATTATAGGCAATTACCAAGCTCACTTGCCTGTCCTCCTTTCCGTATTCATGGTGGGTTTCACTGGATGCCTAAAGCAGTTGATGCAGCCATAGTAACAGCGTTCTTTTCGCCCAAGTTATTAATCCATTTAGAATCTAACATGGATTTTAATTTACAATTTATTGAACACATTACATGGCAATAATTACACTGTATTCTCACTTCACACTCAGTAAAATACCTTGGAGATGGATCGTGTTCTTCAAATGTTAGAGAAAATAAAACCAGGAGTTCAGAAGCAGGAAGTCAATTGTTTAAGTTTTATAACTAGCACATGGCCAAATTCAGATTCAAACCCAAGTCATCCAGCTCCAAGGAGCCTCTAAACCATCTTTCCCCCACTAGGAATGAAAACAAACTTACTTTTATACTTTATCCACTATAATGTTAAAAACAATTTTTTGCCCTGTTTAAGGGGTTATTAAATGAAGGGTTGTTTTGGTTTTTTTTAAAGATCTTTCATCAAGACTATTCAATTGTTTTCTTAAAGCTTTCAAAATGTATTTATTTCTATGAAATCAAACAAATGTATAATGGGACACTTTAAACAACAAGACGTGAACAAAGGCTTCTAATGTCAACACAGCTGTTGATGATTCACTAAATTCTGCCAGCTTCCACCCTCGCCATCTACTTCCCTGGTGGTCCTTGGCTGCCACCTAGTGGAAATGGAAAGAATTCATTTGGAAATGATTTACAAGACTTCAGGGGATTAAGCCTTCTTATGGATTAATTTTGCTAAGGGAATTTCTTGGAAGTCAGCACACGCCCCATTTATATACACAGTTTATAAACTGAGCCAAATTAATTCATCAAAAAGTTAAGTAAGAGCTTCTACATTTTAAATATTAACATAGAACTAGAAAGCCACTTTTCAGAGATTAAACTGTCGTTTGTGTTTGAAATTAATTCCACCTAGTAACCTCAAGTTCCAAATATAAAATAAAAGAAAAGTACATGAAATAGGCAGCTACTATTTCTCAAAATTAAAGTGACTGTTAATGGGTTTTTCTGTGTGTGCCTCCATCTTTATTTTTTTATTACATGTGATTAGCACTCAGCCCAAATAGTTTTGCATGATATTTGCACAAATTGAAGCAAATTAAAAACAAAATCATTTTAGTTGTTATAACATACTGTATGTAGATTAAATTACATTACCCCTGGAGAAAAGGTAAAAAGCTCTGGAAAGCAAGAAATGTCACCTCAGCTGATCCCTGCCCCCAATCAATTGGCAAAATGATGGATTAAGACAGTTTGCCATACCTATTTTTAAGCACTGGCAATACATGACAACAGTAACTACAAACCCTGAAGGATACTGGGTAGAACTGCTAAGTATGTGGAGAGCAGAAGCCTGGAGGCATGAGGCTCCATTCCCCGGAAGGGTAAAGACAGGGTCCATGCTTGAGCCTGTCAGGTGAGCCTAATGGCATTGGGAAAGGTAGGTCTGGTTATTCCAGCTCACTGTTAAGAAAGCATATCCACAGAGGTGAGACCCGCCCCTTGGGTCACTTTGGGACACAACTGGACTGCAGCTGTTCGTAATATGCATAGGGCTGGGTTTTGGTTTTGTTTTTTACTCACCTAAACAATACAGTGTAAAGCAATCTATAAGGCACTTACCTGTTGGGTGTTATAAGTAAGCTAGAGCTGATTTAAAGTTTACAGGAGAGATGGCTCAGAGATTAAGAACACTGGCTGTTCTTTCAAAGGTCCTGAGTTCAGTTCCCAGCAACCACATGGTGGCTCATAACAGTCTATTGTGAGATCTGTGCTCTCTTCTGGTGTGCAGACAGAATACTGAATAAATAATAAGTAAGTCTTTTGAAAAATAATAAGGTTTACAAGAACACATGTACAGGCTCTGTTCTGATGTTCGGTCTCCATGTGAAGACTTGGGTGTCAGCCTTGCTCTTGCTTCATGTCTGCTGCTGTGATATCGTGAGGAAAGAACCAGCTTGGGGAGGAAGGGCCTATTTCAGCTCATAGTTTCAGGCTACACTCTAGTATAACAGGGACATCAAGACAGGAACTTGAAGGCACCACATCAGAAGTCAAGAGCAGAGGGAAATTAATACCTGTAGGCTTGCTCCTGAGCTCACTGTCTGATACAAATTAAGGCACAACCCCAGTTCCCACAACAATTAACAAAATTAAGATAATCCCCCTCCAGATATGTCCACAGGCCAACTTAATCTAGACCAGTGGTGCTCAACCTGTGGGCCAAGACCCCTTTTGGGGTCAAATAACACTTTCACAGGGGTTGCATATCAGATATTTACATTATGACTCATAACAGTTGAAAAATTACAGTTATGAAATAGCAACATAAACACTTTTCTGGTTGGGGGTTACCACAGCATGAGGAACTGAATTAAAAGGTCACAGCATCAGGAAGGTTGAGAACCACTGTGCTAGACAGTCTTTCATTGAGACTCTTCGCAGGTGAGTCTAAACTGTCCAGACGACCACTAAGCTAACCATCGCTTGCTGTATTGTACCAAGCGACAGCATCTGCTTCCCATGATGATAGCCTTTCTGTCTCCAGAACCATGTGTTAGTACCTAAAATAAATAGTAAGGGATTCTTAGAAAGTTTTCTAAAATTCATTTATTCAAGTGAGATAAGATCTCTGCCATGCTTGGTAGTTTAAAAAAGAAACAGAATTAAAAAAAAAAAACAAAACACCCCAACTGAATTGTACCTACATTTTCTCTCTTTCAGGCCAAGCAAGCCATACTTGAAATGGACGCCATCCGTAAGTTTGCTGTTGCTTCCTTGGCATTCCTTGAGATGCTGTTGTCTGTCTGTGTCTATCCAGTCCTCTATCTCAAAGCTTCGTGAAATGTCATGTGTAAGACACTAGCAGCTGTCCACTCCGGCTTAGCAGCTGGAGTAGACATGATCATCACTTCCTAAGACACTGCTTTGTGTCTACTTTGATTCTTCTGGTTTCCCTATGCAGTGCTCAATGGCTAGTCATACTTCCAGGTTTCTGCAAGTCCTAACACTGGCAGATCTGCCTCTGTGGAGGACTCTTCCTGTCCTCCACAGAGAAGAAAAGGCACTGCATTACACTTATCCGTGTTTACCCACCCATTTTTTAAAAAAGTCCCTGTTGATTATTTACAAGAACCTTTATCACTTGAGAATTGGGAACTGCAGCCCCCGCTGCCTGGTCCCTACACCCTCACTCGCTCCTGCTCTCCCTCTGCAGACCATCCAGGCTTCTGTTACAGTCCTGAAGGAGAGATGAAGACACCATGTGGCTCCAAAGAAGGTTCTGCACCTTATCGGCTGAGACGGAAATCAGGTAAGCAGGGTGTTGTCATCAGACGGTAATGCTGAGAGAAACCGGAAGTCGGTACTTTCTGACTCCGAGGCATTTTCTGTCTGCTTGGTGGTCTGAATACATCTAAGCCTACCCTAAAAAAAGATAACAAAAACAATCAAAAAGAAACCTCTAGCCTTTCTTTAAACACCTGTCAACTTAATTATCTCCCAGTCAATACAAAATGTGTCAAGCAGCCAGGTATGATGGCACATGCCTTTTGTCCCAGGCAGAGGCAGACAGATCTCAATGAGGTGGATGCCAGCCTGATCTACATAGTAAGTTCTGGGACAGACAGAGCTCCACAGTGAGACCCTGTGTCAGAGAGAGAGACTCCGCCAACTGCTTTTGCTTTCTGTGGCACCTTGCCACTGGCAAGTACCCCCTTAAGCCCTGTTTCCTGTTTCTGGCGAAAAGTATACTTTGTGAATGACACACACCACATATCCAAGCCTAACATTTTGGTATGTGTTTGATAAATTAGATGCCGTATCGTATTCTCTTAGCTTTCAGATCTTGGTTTTATGGAAAGGAGTATTTACTAAGTCCACGTCATCCTTTGTTATAGGCAGGGAATGCCAGGATAGATAGCACCTAGGATTTCTGTCAGACCCTCACTGTGAGAGAGGCCTTCTAGATGAACACCAGTCTCTTTGATAAAGCTTTGGTAGATGTGGATAGAAAAGAGAGTGGAAAGATGAGAGAGAAAGAGATTCCAGGAGGGAGAGAGACTCCACAGAGTCAAAGGCTGATGCCCTTGATAGACCGGAGACAGGCAGGCAGAGCCCTAGCTGGCCTCGGGACGGACAGCCACTGTTGGCAGCTCCAATGGCTGGAGGGAGGGAGGTAGCTGAGAAGGCAGAGGACAAGGCACAGTGGAAAGAGATGAGGGTAGAGGGGTGTAGACAGGAGCCTGACCATGAGGGCTTAGCAGGCTGTGCACAAGTGTGGACGCTGCATTGCAGCAACCATGCCAGTCTAGAGGAGAAATGATGAACCTGGTTACAGGCTGGCGACTAGGCAGCTCACTAAAAGCTGTCTAGACTGGTGGATGAAAACAAGGTAAACTGAGAATGTCACCGTGGTCACTAGCCTGGGAGGGGAAAGTCATTGATAAGCTGGCAGCAAATACAGGTGAAAGTTCAAGAGGAAGAAGGGAGGTCAGATTGAGACAGAGAGTTGGCAGGATCCACAGCATGGGAAAGGTGTGCAGCCTAGGCTGTAGCCGGAGCCGGGGAGTTGTTCCGCTGTTTGGTGGACTGGCAAGCAGCACCGGCCCTCCTTCTCTGTGACCCCTGACCCTTTACAATTTGTCAGACTGCTTCAGCAGGGTGAATTGCTTGCACCTAAGTATCTCTGAGCACTGAGAATTTGGCTAAATAGGACAGAGCATTTCTGCAGCTCTGGCCAGGGATGTTGCTGCATTGAGAGTGTACGTGTCTAACAGGCACAAAGCCGGGGTTCCCTCCCCAGCTCCACACAGAAGGGGCTCATGCCTGTAATCTTTCTGTCTGTAATCTCTGCGCTCAGGAAATGGAGGCAGGAAGTTCAAGGTCATCTTCAGCTGCATAGCAAGTTCAAGGCCGGCCTAAGATGGCATGAAAGCCTATCTAAAGCAAAAAAGAAACATTTCTAGGGCTTTTAAAATGTCAATAAGCTGCTAATTTATTTATGAGGGAAAGTATTGATTTGCAAATGACGCCGGCTTTGCTCTCCCTTTAGAACCTTCCTCGAGATCACACAAAGTGTTGAAGACCAGTGGTAAGTCCAAAAATAGAGTTGTAAAACTGTTCATTTTTATTCAAACCATATAGAAGAAAATTATGCATTAAGTGCATTGTAGATTGGTGAGTTTGATAGATAGCCTGATTACAGGAAGATTAAATGTTTCTGTAAGCAAAACTGTCCTGTGGCAAAACAATCAATTGATGCAAGTTATTTGCAACATTGTATGATGGACATAAAACTGACATTTAGCATAGAAATGCTGTCAACAAAAACAAGAAGAAAAGGACCCTTAAAAATACACATGTAATATGTATGCTGTGTGTGTGTATATATATATATATATATATATATATATATATATATGCCCTAGCTTTGTAGCAGAAACAATGAGCCAATAACATTTGAAGTTTAAAAAGTCCTCTGTATCAGTAATTGGAAAAACTACTCATTTAAATGAGAGAAAATGGAGCTATGAATTTGACCAAAAGGCACTGCAAAACTCCTGATGGGAGGGCACATTTTTACAAATTTCCTGAGCAAAAATTGGTAACTCCCATTTAAGTTCAAAGTGGTCATTTGCCTTTGACCCAACAATTTGACCTCTAGGCCCATATAGATGTGTCAGCAATCGTGACTCAAACTCTGTACTCTTCACAAGTGGGGCCGGGCCCTAGTGTGATGGAGGTCTGTATCTTCGGAGGTCAGCTCTCATTCCCTGTACTTTGGCACCCGGTGCAGCTCCTGTACTCCAGGTATCACTGTTAGCTGCAGAGACAACCAAAACTTCTACAACCGTGGTTTTCAACCTGGGGGTCATGACCCCCTTGCCAGACCTCTATCCCCAAAAATATTTACGTTATAATTCACAACATTAGCAAAATTACAGTTATGAAGTAACAATGAAAATAATTTTATGGTTGGGGACCCCCAACTGAGGAACTGTATTAAAGGGTCGCAGCATTAGGAAGGCTGAGAACCACTGGTCTAGGGGGAGAAATTTGTGGAGCTTTTATAAGCTTACATAACTAAACAATTTTAAGATGAAATGATGTGTTATCGAGATATCTCAAAGATACTGGCGTAAATCCCTCATCATGACGTGGCCAAGAAGACCTTTTGAATCAAGACTTCATCTTCATTTAAACCCCCCAAATGTCTAAAAATAAGCAAAGGCCTTCTCAAGTCTTTGGGGGACTCCCATGGTCTAAGGCCTGGACATTCTTTTTCATGTTTTTGTTAGGAAGATTTGGAAACTATTTACCATGAATTGTAGCTCTCATGGATACAGAAGATAGCTCCGGCCAATAATAAAGCGGTTCTGCCATGGTAGAGACTATAGAACAGATAAGTGAGAGACATTCTTGAAAACTGGACCCAAAAGACCTGAAGTTGCTGAGCTCCAATTATTAGCAAGATGTCTATAAGCCATGTAAAAATATGAGTGCTTACCTAGATATGAGACACATTTTAAATTCTCAACCTTCAAACATGTTTATTTCCTTTTCAGAAACTGCACAAGATATCCAGAAGGTAAGCATAGCCACATTTCTCCTGGAGGGCCTCCTGTGGACACCTTTCAGCTCAGCACCCTGCCTCACTGGTCTAAGTTCCAGCCCGAAGTGCCAGCGTTCACTTTACAGCTTGACACTCTTGCTCACTGCATGTTTAGCTGTTTATACTTGATTTAATTGAAAACCGGTTCTTTTCAGTGTGCTCCCTCCCTCACTCCATCCCTTGCAGTTCAGCAATTCTACCTGTTACCCCCTCCCGCCCCCCAGTAACCCTTGCATAAGGCTAGAAGGCGAGTCTCACAATGCCCCTCACCTCTGTTAACGCCAACCCCTGACCTCCTAAAGCAGGCCGAGGCGACCTTTTAAAGAGTATGGTCCTAAGGTGGGTGCAGGAGAACAGAATCCCTGCTACTTGGGAAACCGAGGCAAAAAGAGTGCATGAATCCAGGAGTTTAAGATCATCCTGGGCAACATAGTGAAAACAGTCAAAAAACAAAAAAAGGAAGGAAGGAAGCTAAAACTGTAGTCCTCCTCCTGGTACAGCAGGTATGGTCTGTGTACCTTAATTGCGACTAAAATGAATGAAGACAGCAGGATTTTCAAAGCTGAAACACTGTCCAGTATGTCATTCGGAGGCCTGATGAAGTCCTGAGATTAAGATATAGTCAGTGAGGGTTGGTCATGCATGTAAGTCTTTTCTTGGCCAAAGTGACCGTTTTCCCCTCTGCTTTTCCTTGCAATTTTGGATATTTAGTAATTTGATAATAGCTATCATTTATGGTATATTTGCCTTTTGCCAGATATCATATTAAGCATCTTGAAAAATTATATTATCATAGTGCATAACCTGGGGTTAAGTCCTGGCTCCAAATGTGTTTCTGCCATTTATAAACAATCCTTGCTAGCTGCTTAACATGTATAAACAGTCCTTGCTAGCTGCTTAACACTAGCAGGACCCAGCTTCCTACGTATGAAATTATTATCAAGACGTAAGACTATTTTCTTCCTTTCCTGGTAAACAGATGGACGAGTGATAAAGAGTTCTAGCTAATTTGACATTTCCAATAGGTTACTCACAGGGCCTTAGTCAGGAAGAGTGTCTCACCAAGGTCCTATTTAGTTGGCACAGCCTTGACTACTTCAGCTCCTGGTACAGAGGAGTACCAGGGTGCTATCCGCTCCTCTCTGCTGTTTCCTTCGTAAGGCCCGGGGCGAGTCTGATCACCGTGCACACGGATACATGCAGGAGATGGAGTTCTGCTGCATTTAGGTTAGGTTTGGCATGGTGCTCTCATTAGGAGATGGGATTTCTCTAGATGGCCGGGCTCCATCAAGGTGACAAAATGCTCCCTTGTTTTCTCTGATGAGAAACAATGGTAGCCCACATTTTTACTTCCATACAGGTAACTAGGAATTAATTAAATATATTTTGAAAACAAACATTAAGATACCATTATCTCAATAGTGGGTTCAACTTCTGTAACAAAGCCTCCTTCCCTGGAATCTATAAATCAAGGTCAGGGTCACAGTGAGCCTCGGGTTTAAAGAGTATGACGTCAGGTCACCAGGAGAGGCTCCTGATAGGACCAGGACTTATGAAAGGCTCTCAGGAGTGAGGCATTGCAGTGAAGCCTCCCTGGAGTCTTGCACAGACCAGATATTAAGGCATAGATCCCAATGTAGACTGACTTATTCAATGAGTATTTAACACACTTGCTATATTTCGCTTCTATCCCATTTGGGAGCAAAGGGTTTAGAGACATTTAGGTTTGAGCTCTAGCCTTATTACTAACCAGGGGGGGAAAGGTTAATATTTTGGAGTCTAGTTTTCTCAGTATAATGCTGTATAATCATAGCTAGTTCATAGACTGACCATGAAAACCAATTGTAGAAGAGATCTGCACATTGCCTAAAGCTCACTTGTAAAATAAATATCCCTCCCCTTTCTTCATGTTTTTTTTTAAGATCTGACATGCCTTTCAACTCATTGAAAACCAACAATGTCTACTGATCATTTTCTTTAAGGATGTGGCATTCTAGCCACTTAGGTGACCTTCCTCAGCGACACAATTCAGTTGCTATGTGTCTGTCTCCTTCAGGTTTCCAGAGTGGAGAGCTCTTGCCAGCTGAGTTCCGCCACAGCCTCTCCTGCGCAGAGGAACAGCCAGCCAAGCAGCACTGCCATGTTCAGCATGCTTCGTGGGGGAGGTAGCAGCAGAAGCCTCTGGACGGGCCACCATGTCAGGCAGCCCCTGTTTCCCAGCCGCCGGTCTCCACAGGACACCGAGGAAGACGACGATGATTACCAGATGTTTGTCCCGTCCTTTTCTTCCTCCGACCTCAATTCCACCATGTTGTGTGAAGAGAGCTCTTCCAGCCGCCCTTGCAGCTGGCACCTGGGACTGATTGAGCCTGCAGAGATCTCCAGCTCTGGTCACAGGATTGTCCGACGGGCCAGCAGTGCTGGTGAAAGCAACACAGGTCCTCCTGAAGGGAGAATTAGGGACAGCGACAGCGCTCAGGGCTGTCCCAGGAGAGAACTGCAGAACGGCCCTCAACCAGGAGGCCAGGGAGAGGTGACTTCCTTTGGGTCGTCTGTAGAGCTGACACTTGATGATATAGACCACGTCTATGATAACATAAGTTTTGAAGACTTGAAGTTAATGGTTGCTAAGCGGGACGAGGCTGATTCCTCTCTCTTCAAATCACCCAGAGACCCTGTTCGCCCCAAGAGCACCCCAGAGCTAGCCTTCTCAAAGAGGCAGACTAGCCACAGTACAGACTCTCTCCACCCCAAGACAGAGGCGACTCCCAGTGGCCAGGAGGCATCTAACCAAAGCATACACGAACTCCAGGAAGTAGAAGAAAACATCTATGACACCATAGGACTTCCAGACACACCATCATTGAACTTCAAATGCAGCAGCCTTAAGCAGCCCAAAAGGAGTACCTTCCTGGGTCTGGAAGCTGACTTTGCATGCTGCGAGAGCCTGAGGCCATTTGTCTCCCAGGATAGCCTCCAGCTCAGTGAAGACGATGCATCTTACCACCAGGGGCCCTCCAATACTGATTATTTGAGTTTGTTGTATGACTCTCCCCGCTGTAACCTGCCTATTGCAGATAAGGCTCTGTCAGACAAATTGTCTGAAGAAGTAGATGAAATCTGGAATGACTTGGAAAATTACATCAAGAAAAATGAAGACAAAGCGAGGGACCGTCTCCTCGCAGCATTTCCTGTGAGCAAAGATGATGCGCCAGAGAGGCTGTGTGTTGAGAGCACCCGTGAACGGAGCAGAGATAGAGACTCAGGCCGCACTGTGTCCTTGCTGTCCCTTCCTGGGAGTCAGGCTTTCCTCACCCCTGGGAAAAGCAGGGTTGTGAGAGCCAGCAGGGCCAACTGCTCCCTTGATGAGGACCTGATTTCTACAGAAGGCTCCTTCTTGAGTCTTAACCAACTTTCTCTGGCCAGTGAAGTACCTCCTGTGGACAGTCCCTATGACCTGGCCAACTGCA
>CM053767.1:51461999-51489131 GCA_028658305.1 Pachyuromys duprasi | reverse complement strand
GACCTTTGGCAGTGGAGGGAGTGGAGGAAAACCTCACTGACAGGCAGGCACAGCACACAGACACCACGTTGCCTAGGGGTGGAGCGGGCGCCTTTTTACATCATTATATAGTCACCCACATGTGGTACTCCTCCACACGCGGCGTCCAGCGCCCTCCAGTGACGTCATCAGCGGTGCACGCCGAGCGCCAGGCGCAAGGGCGCATCAGTGTCCCTCCCAACACCGCCTTCACGCCCACCCTCCCAGCACACAGCGTGCCATGGGCAGAGGCGGTTGACGTCATCCCTGAGAAGCTGTGACACTGAGTGTATATGCTGGCAGGTATCTTGGCAGCCAAACTGCGCTCATTGCTGGCGGGCCGGATCAGACTCCTCTGCGGGCCACATGTGGCCCGCGGGCCGTAGTTTGAAGACCCCTGCCCTAAACGTTCAGGACACAGGTGGGTGGCACCTCACCTCATTTGGTTCTGTGATTGGACCGTGGGCCAGCCATCCACACTTCCAACTTAGCTACATCCAAAGGCCCTGGAATCTGTATTTTAAACCCTTTCTAAGGAATCCTGCCCTTGACATGCCCTGTGACATACTTGAAATCCCAAGACTTGGACTGCGGAAGGAGGAGGACATATGAGTTCTACCCAGTTCCAGCCAGCCTGGGGTACATACTGGGATTCTGTTTTTCAGAAAGAAAGAAAACCAGAAAATCTCCTATTGTCTTTCTTTTTTTAAGTCTCCTATCTTCTAACAAAAAACCCACATCGGTATGAAAAGAAAGGAGTCAGTTTTCTAATTGAAAGCAGAAATCAAATTAGATGTGATGGTGCATGCATGTAATGCTAGCACCCAGAAGGCCCAGGCAAGAAGATCTTAGTTTGGGAGGGCGGGGGGTTGGGGGGAAACAAAACTGCAAATCAGCCTCGTGACAAGGTGCATTTTTGCATGTCAACACCACTTAGATACATGATTGCCACTAACCTCTCTTCTTCACTAGACTCAACCTCTTTATCTCAACAGAAACTAGATGGAAGGAAGGAGGTAGCTAAAAACCATGTCAGAATTTAGAGACTGAATTATCAAACTTCTCATGTTCAGTGGTTTCTTACCAGATCAGGAAGTGAAGGCTTCGGCTGGTTTCTGAGAGGCTCTTTGCATTCTTCTTTATAATAACATTGAAAATCGATTTCCGTGTGTCTGTGAGAGACTAGAGTGCATTTCTTTTCCTGCTGGTAATAGCATGCTAAAGTGATTCACATCCTCGGTCCAACACTCGCCTTGCCAAGCAGGTGGTTTTATAGTTACAGAAAGTGACTGATGTCAAATTGGCGGAGGACTATTGGGGCAGGGGCAGATGGTCTTGGGAGCACTTGCATAGTCATAGTTTCAGCCATAGGCTGAGACCAGGTCATTGGTTCGCAGCTTCAGAGAAAATATACTACTAAGATTTCCGATGATGACTCGTTGATTATGCCAGCAGACTGCAGTTTAGCAGTAATAGGGCCAGGCCAACTGGCCTGGAATAGGAACCAGCCATTAAGATACAAAACTCTAAGCTTGTTTGAAACAAGTCCTTCAGAACAAAGGAATTGGGACCTGCAACTATCATAAATAGATTTCTTCTCACCCCGCTCTTGAGTATTGTGGTTGGCGATTGAGGCTCCTTTTGCCTGCTTTACCTCTGGTTTGTTCTGCTGTCTTCTTGGGGTCCCATATCTCTTCTCAGCTTCATATCCATGTCTTCTCTTGACATGGTGGGCTACTTGGCCACTACTGACGTCCTCCTCCAACACCGTCCCAAGGCGTCTTTTGAGAGTACCAATTTCCCCTCCACTCGGCAGGAGCATACCCCGGGGCTGCCTTATCTCAGTCCTGGCTCAGTCCGGGTGATCAAGGCCACTTCCTGTGCCCACTAGGCTTTCAATCGGTTGACATTATGACTCCTTTTTTCTTTCTTGTTTATCTGGGCACAGGACATCGTAATCGAATGGACCGATTCTCCAGACTTCTGCGCATGGGCCTTGCCTCTTTGCCAGGAGCTTGCTCTCGGTGCTGTGCGGAAGGAAGAGCACCCTATTCACCTGCTGAAACCCTCGAGCATCTTTATTGAACTCTGTCCCCCAGGGTCTACAGGCCCTGGGTCACATGTCCACCTATAAATCACCCAACCAGGTCCAGTTGCTCCCACCTTGAAGAGCCTGTTTTAGCATGTGGCCATCTTGTTCAGCTGATAGTATTTGAGACCAAGGAGGCTGCTTGGGTTTCTGTATTTTGGGTGATATCTCCATATAGAATTGAGAACTTCTTGTGTAATGTAGAGAAGGCACGTTTCTAGGCTTCTGTCTATATCTGAGCAATGTCAGAAATGTCAATACCTTTCTAATCCTTTGTCTTGGAACTACGTGTGATATCTCTGAAAGAATTACTTCAATTTTTATCTTTGATGATAAGAATTCTAACTTTAAAACCTTCGGAAAAAAAAAACAACAACAAAAGAGAAAGCCTGGTATTATCATAGAATAATAACAATAATGTATATATCCTATACGGACAGTACCAAAAGTAAGACCCCAGTCAAACTTTGACCTAACAGGGCTTTCTTGGCTGGAGAGACCAATGGTGGCCAGCTGCATTCTGTGCATCTCGCTAACAGGGTATTAATCACAGCTTGAGCTCTAAAATCTGTCTTGTTCATACTGGCATTGTGCAAGTTGTAAACACTCTCAAGTAGGAAAATTGAGACAAGAAATAACTGAAATAAGTTTTCTCTCCTAGTGAGAAACATTATAGTCAGAACTTACTGGTGGCTCCCTCTTTGTTATCTAAAGATTAAAGGACCCACTATGAGTTATCTATGGGAAGCATAGATAAGACCATCTGCCTGTTTCCACTTTCCTGCTGTGGCCTGATTTACACATTGTCTTGGCTCTATTGGGTAGTCTCAGGAAAAGCCTATAAATCTGAAATCCTATGCTCAAAAGGGTGAAAAAAAAATCTGTGTAATTAAATAGTTGAGACCAGTTGCCTTCTAGAAGTTGTGTTTGGTGCTCAGAGCAAAGTATATGACATTGTTCTCTGGGACCAAAAGCCCATAGATTGTCTGTAGTCATATGCTAGCCTATAAAAGGTATTAGCCATATAGCTTTTCTGCGTGCATGTATTTGAGTATATACATATAAGGCTATTTAAATATGTTTATTTGTTTTATAAGTATGTATGTGTACCTGAGTGTATGTATATGCACCATGTACATGCAGGTGCCCTTGGAGGCTAGACAAGGGTGCTGGATCCCCTGGAACTGGAGTTTACAGTCATGTGTGAAATGCCCCATGTGGGTGTTAGGAAATTAACTAGGTTTGTCGGGAAGAGCAGCAGGCACTCTTAATTACTAAGCCATCTCTCTAGCCCTATATAACACTTGTGAAAGAAGGTAGGAAAAGGACTTTTGAGATTGGGGCTTGTGGATAATTTTGAGGGATGGGGTAAGACTTGATTAAGAAGAAGAAAAGAGTACGAGAAGGAAAAGGCATGAGAAATGCAATGGCTATTTCAGACATTGCATAAGTCAGGAGCCATGTCCCCTAAAAGACTTTATGGGTAAGTTTATGCCAGAGTACTTTTATTTGAATTATTAATTAGTTCTGCTCTCCTTCAAATTATTGTCTCTTCAGAACCTTGTAGAAATTCAGTGCCCACTGACTTGGCTGTGAATCAGCTCAGGGCTACGTACAGTGTGCGAGAGACAGCTTGGGCTGAACCAGATGACATTGTCTAAAGCCCCAGCTCCCTATGGCCAGGCCTCATAGTTAATGCAGACTTTGGGAGAATGGCTGACATAGAAAGTTGCAATGCAAGTAGATAGTTAGATTGTATCTTTTAAGGTTCTGCTGCATTTGAATTGGTATTATGAGCATTTGCTATGCTACTTAAGGAATTTGCCAAGGTTTTGCTTCTAGAATTATCTGAACAATAATCTCTGTCCTTGAATCAAGTTTGAAGTTTGGAACCCAAAGCATCTAGATATTAACTCTAACAAGAAGTTATACAGGTAGTTTGCCTTGATTGCAGGGAGCAAGGGTCAAGGGTAAGAAAATGGCACATGATGCCAGCAACGTGTTTCTATCTTCAAGGAATGCAGACTGAAGGAAATAGCACAAGCTCCCCTAAACTGTATCTCCCTGCAATGTAAGGATAGTTTACTAACAACAGGCTACCAAGCATCTAAGTAGCCCCAATATGTATAATGTCATTTGCTGGTTGTCACAGGTAGGATGGACTTCCTTCACAGATGTCATTGCAGATGAGGTCTGAGCAACATGGGGTGCATGGTGTTCCTCAATGTTAGAAAAGTCTTGCGTGTCAGGATCACAGCTGGGAGCAACTTCTGAATCAATGTGCTGCTGGCCCAAGAGAACACTCTCTCATGCATATCAAGAGCTAGGTCATAATCTTTAGAGATGTCTATACTGTGAAGTAAGGCGACATGGGGAATGGGCTGTGGCTTAATTTTAGGTGGCAAATCCTGTTCTTAAGTCAGTGGCAGAGAGCATTAAGTTATGGAGTACATGAGCAAGGGGTCTGTTTCTGGTGGCTTGGAGACCTAGGCTTTTTCTCATGGCCTTGGAGGAATGGGAAAGGATTCATGAGCTAGTCTTTACCTGTGCTAAGGGAAAGGACTCTTCCTAGATGTTGGCTGCCAGGCAGCGGTTAGGGGCTTATCTGGAAACCAGCAGTGTTGGAACAGCTGCCAGGAGCCAACTTCTCTAAGAAAACTTGTCTGAGCACAAACAAGAAGAGCATGAACCCAGGGCTGGCTACTGCATTGTGGTCCTGTCTCTTAGAGCAGACATGAGGTATTTTTATGCATCAGAATGTCAGCTCCAGCATTCTCCTTTGACACTTGTTTTCAGCACTAACACTATTTTATGGATTAAAGGACTTTCCAAGACATACAACTGGACACTTACAGATTTGTTGTTCAGATAAAATAATGTAAAATTAAATCAAAGTAAATGAACTCTGTTTTTATTAAACTATGAGTTATTTTTATTAGCACTACATTCAGTGACTACTCACCCCTAATCTTAAGTCTCCTGTCTGTTATATATTATTTAGGACGTTATGCTATTATATTTAATCTTACTACACAAGAATAATCCTATGTGTATTTATTGTTTCAATGTCTGCCTTCCAGGTGCCAGGATTGCTGAATATTCCCAACTGTATGACCAGATTGTATTCAGAGAGACACCTCTTAAAGTTCAGAAGGATGGCTGGGCCAGCACCCGTGAACCCACTCCCCTCAGGCCCGCCTCACCTTCCCAGGCCCAGCGCACTGGTGAGGACTGGCTTTGGCATTCACCGTACAGCAACGGAGAGTTGGCCAATCTTCCTGCCCAGGCAGAACAAGACTCAAAGTCAAAATATTCTACCACATTAGATAGCAGTGCAAAAAGTATTCCCAGACAGTTGTCGGCCATTTGCTCAGTGCCTTCTCTACAAGCGTCAGACCCTTTGCTGGGCTCTGTGCAACAGTGTGGTGTGGTGGTGAGCCAGCCCCACAAAGAGAACTCTTGTCAGGGCCATCTTTACAACTCGCTGGGCCGCAAAGCAACGGGTGCTAAATCCCAGCCTTACGGCAGACCCCAATCATCTTCCTCGGTCTTGATAAACAAATCTCTGGACTCCATCCACTACCCCAGTGAGACAGAAAAGAAGCCAGCGCTGTCATTACAGAAGAGTTCCAGAGGTTCAAGCCAGCAGGACTTGCTGTCAGGGTTGGCCGACTCATGTCACCAGGACACTGGCAAACGCTCCGATCTCACGCTCCAAGACTCACAGAAAGTTCTGGTGGTAAATAGAAATGTACCCTTAAGCGCCCAAATAGCGACACAGAACTACTTTTCTAATTTCAAAGAGACTGAGGGAGATGAAGATGACTATGTGGAAATCAAGTCAGAAGAGGACGAGGCGGGACTGGATCTCTCTCCAAGTCGGGTCAGGAAGTCTGGTCCAAAGATCCTGGATCCTGACTGTTCCGGTAACATCTGCAGCCACAGCACACCTTGCCCTTTGAAGGAGGCTATGGGTGGCAGGCTTGGCCTCTCTCCTTACCTGACAGCATTTAAAGACTCTGACAAACTGAATGATTACCTGTGGAGGGGGCCATCACCCAATCAGCAAAACATTGTGCAGTCTCTGAGAGAGAAATTTCAGTGTCTTAGCTCAAGCAGCTTTGCCTAGTTTGGTTTTTTTGTTGTTTTTAAACATATGTACCAGTTTAAAACAATTTTGTAATAATCAGAGGGTAAAATGTGCATTCCTTTATAGCACAACTCTTTGACCAGGACATTCTCCCCTCCATACCCTGACAATAGTACCCATATAACTCTTAGATTATCTGTTCCCCTACACCCCAAGGAGTTTTACACTGTGACTCAGAGGCAGCACAAGTCTCTTTCACAGTCTTTAAAAAGAGAAACTAGAGTTATTTAAAGAATTATGCTTCTATGTGGCATCTCTGTATTTATTGCAGGACTCAAGAATTCCGTATGCCAGAGATCACTGGTTAGAATACAGCCTCATCGTATATTTTAAGGTTACCACGCTGGTGTTCTGATCACATTTCATCTAGATGACAACGTTATGTGACTATTAAAAAATTACCATGTAGCCCTAGGACCAACCTGCTATGAGAAAAAAATCTTTACATGTGTTCCAGGACAAGGCCAGGTGCTGCGCCAGTAATTATGGAAATTCTACAATTTCTGGGGTGAAGTAAACTATTTCTTTCATGGTATAAAGAAATCTACTCTTAATAAAATGCAAGGCAACTTAATTATTAGATAAGATAGGGAGATGTCTGAAAACAACCTGATGACTTCTTCGTATTACTACTCAAGGAGAACTGGCCCTGCAAGAAAACCAACCCAAAGCATCTCACTATGCTACTGTATATGCCTGTATCTTATCAGTACAGAGTAAATCTTCAGCTAAACTAAGACAAACTGCATTAAAATGACTCTTCTAGAACAGTTCTTTGTAGACACTTCCTGAGCTTTGGCTTCAACTGAACGCCCTTAAGAAGTCTTCACCACGTATACGGGCAAGAGTTTACTTTCAAAACAGTCCATAACATAGGGCCCCTTTCAGTGTTTTGGAACATACAGAAGAACAGAGCCTCTTGTTGCTGAGTTCTGGCTAGTAACTTCCTTTACATTGTAATTACATTCTCATACAGCATTTCACTATAGTAGCATCCCATTCTAACCCCTTGTAGAGAGGAACAAAAGATAAAAAGCAAGACACTGTGATTGAAAAGAAAAACCAAAGAGAAAAATGAAGACAGATTTATTGCTACTTCATAAAAGGATTTGTTTGGAAGCTCCATGAATGTAGTCAGAATATTCTCTGCCTTCCTGCTCTCGTTTTTTACAGTGGGACATTCTGGAATCTTCCCTCACCCTCTCAGTTTCCATTTTTAACTTCTTTCTCTTTATTAGAGTTAAGCAATCTGTTCCATTTATAAAGCTATGACAGGAAATATAGGGAAAGACGTCTGGCCTTTCATTTGATCGTAAGCAATACTAGAGATTCACTGACAGCCTTCCATACTTCTTTCTTTTTAATTCCATTTTATGTTACAAATAAGCCCCTAAGTTTTGTTTTCTTTTTTAATTTTTAAGAGTTTGTGTTCTTCACTTCCTTTATTCTTCCTGTAGCTACCGAAAGGTGGGGCTGAAGGGAAGCCTCACTGCATGTTCCAATGCCCTGACTGAATTGCATTGTTCTGAAAACATTCCTTTCTGTTCATTGCTTTTACCTAAACATGAGTTTTCCATATTAAGCAATAGCTTTAAGTTACCTGACTCTTGTCCAAAAATGAAGTTTCCTGGTTTTTTTTTTTCTTTTTCATCTTTATGACCCACATTCCAATATAGTTCATGTTACTGTTCTGTCTGAGTCTCAGAAATTACTAATTCTTCACATCAGTGTTTTGTTGCATGATCTGATGTCACCTACAAAGGTAGATGTCATATACAAAATATCTGTGTATGTGGTCCTTTGGGTTCTAGGATAAATCTGTAGTTTTATTGATCACTTCTGTGGACCAGGCTGCAGACTTTGAGAGCCGTGTGTGTGTGTGTACGTACATGCTAAGATGCTCCCTCAATGTTATCAATTCAGTGATTTTGTTTAAAATAGTTTCTTTTGCAAGTGGGATGGGGGTGTATATAACGGGGGTGAAAGTTTTATGTACTTAAAAGTTCTTACTGGGTTCCTATACTAAAAATTCCAACTTTTTTTATAAGTTCACTTTTCACCTACTTTCTTTTCTTTGTGAGGGAAAGCAATGCAGCTTGGAAAACATAGTTTAAATACTGTATATAAGACAATGAGAGTTAGTAATGCCCATTATTTAATAAAGTTTGTAAAGTGAAAAATAAATGTTTGTTTGATTTAATGTGTTTGCTCTAGAATATTATGATTTTTCCAAACTGGCTATAATATTCCGTCTTGCCATGTGAACCACAGGGAAAAGTATTCAAGGTAAAAGCATATCCTGGTTAGCTTCATCAACTTCACACAGCCTAGCCATGATGTAGGAGGGTCCAGCCAGCCCATTGTGGGCAGCACCATGCTTAGACAGGTGGCCCTCAGCCCCCTGTGGGTGGCACTTTCCCCAGGCAGGTGGTCCTGAGTTGTATAAGGAAGCTAGCTGAGCACGAGCCACATTCCTCTGGTGGTTTTTGCTTCAGGTTTCTGCCTTGAGTTCCTGCCTCAACTTCCTTCAGTGATAAGCTGTGGGCTATCACTCAAGTGTAAGTAAGTTGAGATTAAACCCTTTCCTCCTCTCCAAGTTGCTTTTGGTCATGTGTTTCTCACAACAACAGAAAGAAACTAGGGCAGAGGGTATTCTAAGTCTCAGTGACTCTTGACAAACTAGTTTTCCATATCTGGATTGCTTTTGAAGTAGTAAGCTTAGTGTCTGAAATGGGTTATGTTTTCTTGACAGGAGTCAAAATTAAGTCAGTCACTAAATTAAAAGCCTTTTCATTGAAAGGGTAATTGTAACAAGACATCCTTTTTCGTTATTGAACTGAAAATTTAATCTAAGTTTTTGCTACAAAGTAAGGCTTATTTCATACAACTTTACATTCCAGAATTTCTTTTGTTAAAATCATAGAGAAAAGCCAGGCTGGTGGTGACACACATCTTTAATCGCAGCACTTAGGAAGCAGAGGCAGGTGCATCTCTACAAATTCCGGGCCAGCCTGGTCTACAGGGTGAATTCCAGGACATCCAGGGTTACACAGTACAACCCTATCTCAAAAACACAAAACAAAGCAAAAGAATATAGAGAGAGATAAGAGAAAGGGAGAGAGTGACAAAAACATGCTTCTATAAATGGGTAATTGCTGGTGCTTTTTAAAGCAATCCATTTCCAAATATAAACTAAGGTCCTCGCCAACTGAGTTGAAAATGCCGCGTGATTCACCCATGGAGAAAAGCTGTTGAGATTCCTTCTCTAGAGTATTTCTAGGCATTTCTAAACATACCGAAGAGACTTCAGATCTCTCTTGTTGTGATGACTTGATGGAAGTCATGGGTTTAATTTAGACAAACCAATGAAAAAAAAAAAGGAATGCTGGGTATAAGTTCTCTACATAACTCTTCAGAAGAAAGGGGGAAACCTTTCAATGTATACTAAGTTGCCTTTTTGCACAAGAAAAAGACCATGAAGAGTAAATGTGAATAGTGCTTTATGCACCTTTAGTCCTCTGTGTGAGCTAGGGCTTTCTCTAGCTGGCCAGTTATGGCTACGCTCAGTTCCTTAACTCAGGAATGAAAATTCAGTAGAAGAAACTGTATCTGCATTTTCACAACGTTCATGCCGTTATGTCTTCATTTAAAACCTTTCATGTATAAGATCTGAAGCTTTATTTTATATATTAGTTTTTATCTTTAAAAAACTCGACATATGCATATTCTCAGGTTTGTTCCCCCCCACTACTCCCATAGTAGCTTGCAGCAATGTTGCCCCAAAGCTATGTCACATTTAAAAATCAGATAAATGTAAAACCTCACTGCACCATGTAGAGGAGTGGAGTGGCAGTTTGGTGTCTTTGCATACTCAGTTATGTTACATAAACGTGGTTTTGTTTTACTCCCAGGTGTGGGGTATGGGGCCGCTTTGATAGTCCACAGCAGTGGGCTATTGGCCTCCGTGGGCTCTGAGAATGGTGTGGTCTTTGCCAGCTGCAGAGAGTGTCATTCTGAGGACTCTGGGGAGGAATAGTGCCAGAGCCTTGGGGGGCAGGGACTCTGAGTCAGAAGGCTGCTGATGCTCTCCCCCACCCACCCCCACCCCCCACTTCTCGCTGCTGCTGTTGCAGTTTGATGAGAACTTGAAACAAAGATTGGACTTGCCCCAAGGAACTGGAGGACCCCAACCAACAGGAAGTAGTAAAGAGGCATACGCTGCCCTTTCCCCTCCTACCTTCTTTCTCTTCTACCGAGTGTTGGGAGTTTGGAAGGTGTTAGAGTGAATAAGGTTTGGAAGGGAGCGAGAGACGTAAGAAACCCCATTTAAATAGATTTTAAAATATGTCCCTAAAAAGGAGAGATCACCTCTGTCTCCCTTCTGGCTGGATTTAGGGACCCAATTCATACATAGCCAGCTAGCATGATAAATTATTACAGTTTTATTGATTTGGTGTAGACACAGGGGATATTTACAGAAGAATAAAAATTAAAGAAATGACCCAAGGGTGGTGGTTTTAGACAAGGACAAACAGATCTTTGGACCAGGGTAGTAAATTTGACAGATAGTATTAAAAACACAAGGTTAAACTGGGTGGCAGATGTAGACGCTGAGGAGAAATGAGGTCCTGTCAGAGCATTACACAGGCCCACTGCCGCACCAGGGACCGGTCTTTAGTACAGAGGCTACTCTCCAGAGCAAGCTATATGGCTTGTTGTAGATATAAAACAGGCCCGGTGGCCCCTCCTGAAGCTAGGAAATTTTCAGCTGATTTCATCTCAAAATAATCAAGTCACCAATTAAGCATATTCTGGGATGGCATACCCTTCACTCCTTCACCAATCGACATAACTAAATTAATTTCGGGTGTTTGCTTTATAATTTTTTTTGAAAGCTCAAAGTCCCGTTTTAGGTAAATGTTCTTTCTACATGGTGGCACACAAACCTCGAGTCTTTTGATCCTGTGTGATGCTTTCTCCCAGCTCTAAACAGAGTGGGACAATTTGTGCTTGACCAATGCATGTTTAATGATTGACTAGACAGAGTTCAAACCTTACAAGAGCCTGGAACAGGAGACAGCAGCCAAATCAGGAGCATGTGGAGACAAGCAGGAATAACAAATAGCTAGCTTTGAGGAACTCACAGCAGAGCTGGATGGATGGCTTAGTGGTGAAGAGCATTTGAGGAGGGTTTGAGTCCCAGCACCCACGTGGCAGTCCACAACAGCCTGTAGTCCTAGGTGATCCAATGAACTCTTCTCATCTCCATGGTCACCAGGTACATGTGTGGTGTATATACATACATGTGTGTAAAACAATCATAAAATGATTACAAATCTATTTTTTAATTCATAGAACCATCAATAATACAGTGTCACCCAATCACAGGGAGGCGGCATTTCATGAGTCCTTGCCCTTCCCTACCTCTTGGATTCTGGAGACATTAATTCTGCAAGTTTCCAGGTGGTACCTTAGACCATCCTGGGAGGGTCATTTGGACAAAAGCCATTCCTGATAATTGCGTCTGGGGATGTGAAGAAAGCACAGAGTAGGATATCACACAGATAGAGAAGTTAGGTGGGGGGGGGCAATCACAGGTGGCTGGGGGTCAAAAGAGCGTTCCTACTCTACAGGTCAGGCATACCACAGGCATGGACACTAAGCTTAACTCCACACAGCACACAATTCGAAGGGACAAGAGGCAGTCAGACCCACTAATTCTAAAGCCACTCGATTTCAGCAAAGCATGAAAGAGCAGGACTTTGATAGCGATCAGAACTTCCGCTGTATGGGCAAGCACAAGCCCCCAAATGCCCTGTTGGTATAGCAATGTGCAACCCTCCACAGGGCTCTCATGGAACCCCAAAACAAGACCATGGTATCAGCAAATTCCTTCCTCCACAGACAAGTTAAATTGGAAACTATGAGCTGCTGGCCCAGGGGCTGAATCTAACTTGAACAATATGAAAACAAGCTTGAAAACAAGAGTCCAAATTTCCAGCTTATCTAGAAAAAGGAGAAAAGAGTAGGGGGTGGGCTGGCCCATTTGGTCCCGGATTGTGGTGAGGCGACACAATGAGATCTAAGAAGATACAAAGGGTGAAAAAGCAACATTAGTGATGGTCATTTGCTTTGACCACTGGAGGAGTGGGCTCCTTGATGGGCTTGGTGGGCAGCCTGAGCACAGACGTTCTAGATAAATGATAAAGGATCTTCTCTTAAGCGGAAGTGAGCATGAAGAACACGATGCCCCTTAGAGGGAACTTTGCATCCAAGCCAACTCACTAATGAGTCTCTGCCTGGCCTCTACATGCCTCCATGGGCTGCTGGTGCATGAGATCAAAGAGTCCCCTTGACTGCTAGAAATTCACGCAAGGCTTAAACTACTTTTCATATTCTGTTTCCTAAAAAGTACCCTCTCTAGCCCAGACTCCCTTCCTGAGGGACACTGTAGGCTTTCCTCCAGGGTATCTCCACCTGAACTGTATAAAACTGATGTCATTTCCCCCTGACTCCTTGTATGTTCCTCCAAGGCATCCTCTTCACATGCCATCTTTCTCTGGGGCTACATGGATTCCCCACTGACCACCTGGCTACGTCTTCCCCACACTCCTCATAGTCACATCCCTTCTGGTCGTAGCCAGCCTGGTATGTGTTCACACAAGCACAGTGACATCCTCCATTCGGCTGACCAGGATCTGTCTCTTCTCTAGGATAATCAATCCACTTTGCCTTGTGTCCACCTGCTTGATCTAGCCCTGAGCTCATTGCTGAGAACCATGAAGGGCGTTTACAGCCTAGTGAGTTAGCCTGCCTTGGTTTCCCAGGACAGGAGTAAAGGGCCTTGCAGGCAGACTGAGCTTCACATTGGCAGCGGCCCTCACTACCCCAGACTCACCACAGTCCTTGGGTGTGCCACACCAGTGTTGAGTGTATTCTGCAGAGGAGGAATGTCATGCTTAGGGATCCCCAGTCTGGGGGTAGGGGGTGGGGGGGGGGTCGGGCAACTATCAAACCTTCCCTAATACATAATCGGATTTGGCTGGAGAGATGGCTCTAGGGTTAAGAGCACTGACTGCTCTTCCAGGATCTGGGTTCAATTCCCAGCACCTGCATGGCAGCTCATAACCGTCTGTCACTCCAGTACCAAGGGATCCAACGCCCTCCTCTGGCTTCCACAGGCACTGTGAGCATGTGGTACAGGCCTTACCTACACACTAAGAACTGAATTGCTGCACGGAAACCCACACTTTCCGGAATGGAGACCTTTGTGTCGACAGAATGCTGTCACCTCTCCTAATCCTCATCCAGTGAGGGTGTTAGCCCGTGGACTGCAGCTCTCACTGTGTGCTCACCGCCGCTATAAGCTACCATTGTCCCAAGAGCCTCCATATTTTGATGGATGCTGCCCCCCCCCCCAAGCTCTTGATCTGATCATTCCTGGTTACCTCTGCCTGCATTCACTTCGGCCACCACACAGAACAACTGTTCTTTGCTGAAAAAAACAGACCAACAAAAACATAGAAGCTGCCTCTAACAATTATTTTGATCATCTGAGGTGTTTCACTTCCTCCTACTCTTCATCTTGATTAAAAAAAAAAATGTGGCAAGATACACATAACCCAAAGATCATCATCTTCCCCATTTTAAGGGCCTGGCCGTGGGGCAAATCTTTCGTAAGATTACGTGTCAGTTGGCTCCTCAGCCTGACCTGTCACTTTCCCTCCTTTTCCCCTCCCTCCTTTATTCTCCATAACTCAAGCTTGTTGTGCTTTCTAAACCCTAGACACTCTGTTCACATGACTCTTTCTAACCATTCCACTCACTTCCCAACAGCAGCTCTGGTCTTCATTAGCTCCTAAACCATCCTTTGGATTTGCCTTCAATTGGCAACATTCCGCCTCCTTCAGAGAGCTCGTTGATGACTCTTGGCTCTAGGGTGATGCCGCTCCTTATACTCTTATGAGACCCAGAGCAATCCTACTCGTAGCTCCCCTTTAACTGGCATGTGACCCACAGCATTCTTCACAGTAAACTCTGTAAGACCTGGGCTTGGAATGGGTGACTGCCTCCCACATGCTGCAGAATGGCCTCTGGAACAGAATAAATCTCTGTGGGTCAAGACCCCCTTGTGGCAGCAGGGGAGGAGGGTAATCGAACAACCCCTTCACAGGGGTCACATATCAGATATCCTGCATATCAGATATTTGCATTACAATTCATAACGGTATCAAAGTTACAGTTATGAAGTAGCAACACTGATCATTTATGGTTGGGGGTCACCACAACAGGAACTGTATTTTATTAGAGTCACACAGCGTTAAGAAAGTTGAGAACCAAGGGTAAGTGAACTCTACAGATGTGCGAAATATTTAATTTTTATTTTAGGCATTATAGGGTTTGCCTGCATGTATGTAAGTGTACCATGTGCATGCCAAGTCCACAAAAGCCAGGAGACTGTGCTGTGCCCCAACCCGAGAGACCTAGTTATTCGTGGGGTCCGAGGGGATCCAAGCCTGAAAGAAAAACGGGCGGGAAAGAAGGAGGACCAAGCAGTTTCCTTGTCAAGGTCTCATTTAATGGGGTGAGAAGCACCAGTTTTAAAAGCGGAGAAAGGAAGGAGCAGGGAGGGGTAGGTAAAATTCCTGTGAGGAGTGGTTCTGCCTGGGCAGCTTGTGATCTTGAAATGTCCTTCCTCCAGGGCAGCTCCTGATCTTGGAATGTCGCTCCACCTGGGAGCTTCCTTATCTCTGGAATGTCCGGTTCTGACTGCATGGCTGTTGTTTTGGGGGTCATCAATTCATAGAGAGGAGAGTCTTTTACTCTAAGCCACATTTGTTCCCAACATCTCCCCCTCTCTCAATCCATAAATGGCGAAGCTCCTGTCTTCATTAGAGTCTCTGCAGCCACTTTTGGAGCCGTCTCTGAGGGGAACTCTGAGCCAGCTGAGAGAAATCAAGGGCAGATGAGGGCGAGCACAGGGGCTCCTCATAAGGCTCTTGGTCAGCCTCGGTTGTAGCAAGCTGATGTTACTGGACCGACACCGTCCACCTAGTGGCCGACTCAACCTGTCCTTTAACAAAATCACTTAAATCTTTTAAATGTCCAGGGTCCAAACGAGAGAAGTAGAAGGCCGAGAATGGAGGGAAGGAGAGTCGTAAAAAGGGGGGGAAGTAGAAAACCAATTCTGATACCATGCTTTACTTTTTTGTCTCTCTAATTGTCGCTTTTTAAGATTTTCTTCTACCCGTCTAATGCTGTCTCTAACTAGTCCTGCCTTGTCCATATAGAAGCAGCATTCTTCCTTCCTTGAGAAAGACAAGGTCTAGGCCTCTTCAATTTTGCAAAACCGCTTCTGAAAGGGAAGCTAGGGAGTCCGTCAGGTCTTTGATGCCTTCCTTTTAACGACTCTGGCTGGCTCATTGAAGCACTGTCCAGAGGTGACTAGGGAGAGGCAATCCTGGTCCCCGCACCCGTAGCTCCAAGGCCCAAAAGAACAGTAGTGTTATAGAAGTCACGGGCTCTCTTTTGGGTCTATGCATAGATGAATCTTTTTGCTACCAAAAGTTAAGAAATTCCCCAGATAAATGAACAGGGAGGCGATGGAGAATCTTAACCAATACACAAAAATCTCTATGAGCTAGAAGTGTAGGGGTATAAACATATGTAGTCAACCCGGAAAGACAGGTAAAAAATGAATCATTGGGAGCAGCAAAAAATCAAAAGGAAGCATTAACAATTACGGAGGAATTGCAAATATTACTAAGAGAAGCAGGGGGAATCATCCTAGGTCCCAAGAGGCATAAACCTATGCTGGAAATGCTCTTAAGGGTAAGGCCTTGTCCTGGAGCAAGACACCAGCATAGCTCTTTGGATTCATTGGTGGGTCTAATGGTCCCAAATGAAGCAATTCCCTCATAAAGGGGAGGTTGTGGGGAATAACAAATCCAGCAACCCTCTGTAAGTGAGGAATTAGCCTCCTGAACAGCAAGTATTGAGGCATTTAATAATGAAAGCATTGCCTCTGCTGAAGGGGGGATTTTGGTCTAATAATTTAACTTTTAACAGGCCATTAAATCTTTCTATGGCTCCTGCAGCTGTTGGAGTATATGCCTTATGGAAATCCCATTGTATGTTAAGTTGTTTAGCTATTCTTTGAATGTCTTTACCTGTAAAATGTGTTCCTTAATCTGATTATATTACTTCCAGTGTTCCTAGTATGGTGCACCATGTTAATATTGTTAAAATTGCACCTTATTGATCTGGATTTGGTGATGCTCTTGCTAGTCCCAATCCTGTACATATATCTACCATTGTACATACATATTTATTTTTAAAATTTGACAAGGGTCCAATATAGACAATCTGTACTATCTTATTTAAATGTAGTTTGTGTCCTACAATTCCTCTATAATTATGTCTAAATCTCATTTGTGATGCTGGACAATCCTTACATTGCTGTAATGCCCATTTAATATCTGTTCTATTTGCCTTAAGATGCCTCTGTCTAAAACATTGCTCCATGGCATGTTGTCCTATGTGTCCTATGCTCTTGCATAAATATAAAATTTCTTCTCTACTTGTAGGAATACCTGTATGTCTGGCTCTTGTATTTTTCAATTTTGTTTTGATTTAATCTTTCCATCTCTGTTCTCTCTTACTTCCCATGCTGGTTTTAGCTTAATTACCTGTAATACTTTAGAATGCTTGGCTATCTCATCTAATTCTATCCATGCTCTTTTGGACCAAATATCTTTACCTCCTAACTTTCATCTAGCTAACTTCCATTTTCCTGTCCAAATTAGCTATTCCATTAGCTATACACCAGGAGTCTGTAAATATATACAGGTATTTTTGATTTTCTTTAAGAGATTGTCTGGAAGCTAATAATGCTGCTATGACTTCTGCATGTTGAGCTGACTATTCTGTGTCTTGTTCGGATATCACCATGTCATCCCCCGGTCTGTAGGCTGTTGCTTTCCAGTGCATATTATTGTTCATGGTGGTTGATGAACCATCCGTGAACCAGGCATTAACCAGAGTGGGGGAGTATTCCTCTGTACCCCATTTCCCCATTGGCGTCTGTTTCTGGGGAGGGGAGATGTTTGGGAAGGTCATGCCTTCTGGAGTCATGTGGCTGTCGGTCTACAGTATCGACTCCGACATCTTTGACGCCGTCCCCTATGCATACAGAGGTACAACCCAAAGGAATTCCGACAGGTACACATTTCCATTGCAGTACCTTTCCTTCCGTGGGTAGACCAGCCCACGCCTCTCGGTGCCTATACCCAATCTAGTAAGGGTATCAGTGTTCGGATTGTCACCGAGTTCTGTCTTAACAGATTGCACTTATTGCCTCATAAAAGGTCCATATTGTTTTTTTCAAACAGCAAATTTTTTGATGTAAAATCCGATTGGCCTTAGCACATTTTTATTTTTTGCAAAGATGTTCCAATTGCCATATCCATATAGTATATCAATAATAACTTTATCATTTTCCTGTATATATGTCAGAGCTTGGTATTGTTTAATATATTCTAATATTAACTTTACTGCCTATCAAACAGACTTGGGACCCCATGTCCCTCACAGTGCTATTGGGGAACACTGCCCCGCCAGGATCTGGGACGTCTCCCAAAATCCCCGTGGCCTCAGTCTACCAGCTCATCAGCTGGTGTACCCTGACATGACCGATCCTTGGCCACTCACTGTGTACTACCTTGAGATCTCAAAAATACACAGAAGGACAGAACAGAGACACAGAACTTGGCCAAGACAAACACGCTTACCCGGGCTTCCAATCCTCCAGCTCAGGAGTCCTGCGAGGTCTTGGGGATCCCGGATGAGCCCCCAAAGTATGTTGTGCTGGAATCATGATTCCCCAAAGACCACCACCAGGAGCTGAGTCCGTTGCAAATCACATGAGGATCTTTTATTATAAATAATTACAAGCTGCAGCTTGGGCCCACAGCCCCCACCGCCGAAGCGGTGAAGAGCTGAGAGCCCCGTGCTCAGGTTAGTTGGGTAATTTAAGGTTTCTGTTCCCTCCCAGCATGCCCAAGGCAGGGGCAATTCCTATCTGGCAAGCATCTATTTGTCGAAACATTACATTTTGAATTGATTGGCTATAGGAAGGTCCCCAAACCATTAATCCCTCCCTAGGGGGATGGGCCAGTTTCCTAGCAACTGTATCTCTAGTATGTGGGTAAAGAATGTGGTAAGGTGAATTCTTCCACTGGACCTCCCCACCCAACTATTTTAGGCCTCAAGCACTAAAAATAGCTACCTTTAATCTCTTGGTCTCTCAAAACCACACAAATATCTAAGCATTGCATAGCACATTATACATCTCATAGGGTATACGACCTGACCGCATGTACGGGCTCGGACACGCTTTGCCTCCGGTGTTATGGTGTTTCAGTGTCTTCTAGGACCCGGAACTTCACAGATCCCGCCGGACCTCAGATGCGTCTTCTGCTGACTTGATGGGCCTTAGAGCTTCTCTGCTCCAGCCAGGCCTCAGTTGTCAAGGAAGCTGCGGTTACTCGGGAACCGCCTTCCAGGGCCAGTCTGATAAGGGAGTCCTTACAGGGCCAATTTGATAAGGTAGTCTGGGCTTTTCATGCAGCCGTTTGGGAATAGGCTGGTTATTGGCGATCTTGTGGCTTCCTCACTTAAGAGTTTAGCCCATGGCAACTACATAGGCTCTGTTTTTATACATTTTTTAGGGCATAGTTTTAGCTTATCATACCTCCACACACATCAGCTGGCATTACCTAATTCCATTACCTAGTGCCTTAAGGGCATTATCTTAACTTCTATACTTTATTTTAAAACGTCACACACCCGGCTGTTAGTCTACTGATATTGTTTAATTTTGCTACTTAATGCCTTAAAAGAGATGTTTATTACTGTTACTAAGAATATCTTCTAATCTAACTCTGACAGCTTTGCTGTCTTACAAACTCTTTACAGAGTAATAATTTATTGAGATAGGCTCCAACCTATCTCATTTGGTAAGATTAATCTCTGGTCCTTCTACAACAAACCAAGGACAAACTTCTGACACAAAGATGAAAAACATAATTAAATCCTTCTTTTTAACTCTAATTCCTCTTTCCCTGAAAGAGGCCTTAAGATCACGAATGAAGACTGCCTCTTTTTATAATTTTTGGCCCATTTTTATAGACAGAGATGTCACTTACCAAACGTGTCTTTTTCCCCCGTGAGCCGCGAGAACGAAAGTTTCATGAATTGCCGTCCGAAAGTCACTTTCGGTTTTCCACGGCCTTGACGCTAGCGACCCGGGTCCTTCCTTGAAGGTCTCCGTCTGGCAGTGGTTCGAACCCCGGCCCCACATTGGGCGCCACTTGCCCTGACCCTCGGGACCTAGTTATTCATGGGGTCCGAGGGGATCCAAGCCTGAAAGAAAAAATGGGCGGGAAAGAAGAAGGAGGACCAAGCAGTTTCCTTGTCAAGGTCTCATTTAATGGGGTGAGAAGCACCAGTTTTAAAAGCGGAGAAAGGAAGGAGCAGGGAGGGGTAGGTAAAATTCCTGTGAGAGGAGTGGTTCCGCCAGGGCAGCTTGCAATCTTGAAATGTCGTTCCACCTGGGAGCTTCCTTATCTCTGGAATGTCCGGTTCCGACTGCATTGCTGTTGTTTTGGGGGTCATCAATTCATAGAGAGGAGAGTGTTTTACTCTAAGCCATATTTGTTCCCAACAGTGCTGGATCCCCTGGAACCAGAGCTAGAGTTGTGATCTGCCATGTGGGTGCTGAAAAGGAACCCTGATCCTCTGCCACAGCAGCCAGTGCTCTTTAACCTCGGAACGTGGTCTGGTTATAAAACAGTAGTTTTAACTCAGATATACAGTTTAAATTGTGTTCAAGCGTTATTGCTGAATGCCTTGAAATTACCTACCTCTACTAGGAAAGAACATTAGTAGATACATTTTTAAAGACTTCAACATAGTAGAGACCTTTCTTCCTCCTGTAGCTGACTTTTCTCAAGTAGCGTTTGTTTGTTCATAAATCTTGATGCAGTAGCCCACTCCCAGGCTGCTTAGGCACCTGTGATCTCATCATTGGTCACCGCCCACAGGAACCCGGGGTAAAAGGAACCCTCCCTTTTACCGCTCCCCTTTCCTCTCTGGCTCTCTTCCCTGCTCTTTCTCCTTTTTCTGTAGGGGCTTCTCTCTACATCTCTGTCCCTCTGTCTCTCTCTGTCTCTGCCCTCATGGCTCACTCAGGCCCTAACTCTCTTCTGCTTCCCTTCCCCCTGGAGAAACTCTTTCATTAGATATGTTGTATGCATGGCATTTTTATATAAATACTAATGACGTTCCCTTTCAGGACAGTAAACTGAGGCAGCTCTCTCAGCGTGCGAATCTGAAGCGAGCCTGGTTATTTTGTCTGTCTCTCATTCCTAGTCCTTTATCCTGCAAGAAGGTATGTCATGTTATGCTAGCCTTTCACCTGTGTCTGAGTATCTTAGTTAGCCTTTCACCACGGGGACAAAATACCCAACATAATCAAGTTAATTCTGGCTCATGGTTAAGCCCCATGTGTGGCTGGAAGTGGGAGCATGTGGCTAACAAGGTTACTCACCTCATGGCATCCAGGAGAGAGAGAGAGGTGGGCAGGCAGGGAGGAGAAAAGAGAGAAGGATGAAAGAGAAAAGGATCCAGGGGCAAGATACATTGTTCCAGATTTAACCTTAGAGACCTCTTTCCCCCAAGGAACCTCCCTGGTGAATTAATCCGCTGATGAATTTTATGTTCTCTTGATCTAATCATGTCACCAGCTGGGAAGCAAGCCCTCACCACATCAGCCTTTGAGGGGGGCTTCCATATTAGATAAACTCCACTTAAGACTCCAGATGCTTCTCCTGGGTAATGGCATCACCTTGGTTTGGCCTGGGCTGAGCACAGACCCTGGGCTTATCTCACCAGTATTGTGAGCATCTTCATAAAGAATCTTAGTTGTCCCATCAGCGTGGGCATTTTGTTGTTCTGAATTTACAGGTGATTTTTTTTCTTAATTGCCCGTTAAGATTGCAAATAAGGCAGGATATGATAGCACACACTTGTGATCACAGCACTCAGGGAGGCCGAGGCAAGCAGATCTCAGTGAGTTCAAAGCCAGCCTGGTCTACAAAGTCCAGGCAAGGACAGCCAAGGCTACAAAACAATAAAAAATAAAAATAATAAATAAAAATACAAGAAATAAACAAACAAATTTAAGGCTAGAAAACATAATGTTGATTGTTTAAAATGATTCGCCTGCAGGTAAAGGAGCAGACTGCACCCCAGCACCTCACTGCATGTAAAGGTGGCCTGGATCCCCATGCACTTTCTCAGCCGTGTTTTCGTTTCTGTAAAGAATCCCTGAGATAAGCAGCTGGTAAGGGGACATTTTTATTGTAAGCTCATGGTTTCAGACAAATGGGAGAGGTCGCAATGCCCCATCTATGAGCACATCTCTAAAGACTTCCTCCATCTGCGCCTCAACTCTTAAAATATCCTCCGTGTCCCAATGACATCACAGGCTCGTGACCAGGTCTTTAACATATGGGGCCTTGTTCAACCCACAGCAGTCAAAAAGACCAAAGACAGTTTCCAAAGCGTGTTCAAAACGGCTCCTGGTCTGACTCGGTTCCATCACAGGGATTTTTCATGCTGAGTCTCTGTGGCTCCCAGTACCAAGCAAGTACACATTTCTTCTTAAAGACAATGGCCTTTCCTATCCAGATCTTTCAGGTAAAGCGTATGACATAACACCCTCTTTGGAACCTGCTTGACCATGCAGTTCCAAAACACGACCCCAGTGCCAGCGAGGTGGCTCAGCAGGTAGAGGCGCTTGTGCAGACCTGAGGAGTTCTCTCCCCGAAGCACGCTCGCCACTCCCGCTCTGCCAACGAACCAAATGACTTGTCTGGATCCCCAGGTTCTCCTGCTCAGAAAACCAGACGGATCCCACTGGAGCCCTTACATCTGTTGGGGTTAAATGGTGTCTCTTTCTAGCCCACGGGGCAGGCTGGGCACTCCAAAGCTGTCTCCACCTTGAACTTTATTCTACCTTACTTGTGGACACCAGTGTTATTCCTCTGGCCTTGGAAATTATAACCGAGTAAGACTCTCAGTCCTGAGGCCAACGGCGTTAACTTGGGCTTAGGGCTACAAAGCCAGCATTGCAGTCTCCAAGAACCACTCTTAGTCTTTGGCCACCTCCCACGCAATAAACCCTTCCTTCCGAAGGTCTAAACTGGACTTAAGGCCCCTGCCTTCTGCAGAAAGTGCGCAGCATTCTGAAGACCAACGGTGGCTCAAGGGTTAGAGCTACACAACCTAAGGGCGAGGGCTCAGGACAACCCTGACGCCCCACCTCCTCGGCCTTGACTTTCTGGCAACTCCAACCAGCAGCCTTGCGTCCGCTGGCCCCCGCCCTCCTAACGTCACCGCCACTAGGTACAGTGCCCCCTAGGGGCCTCGGTTCCTCCCACGAGGAAGAGCCCGATCCTTCCTGCTGCCGGCCGGTTACTGGGTAGCTTGGCTCTCTGCGGCGCCTAACTCGCCAACCCCGGGAGGAACTCGCTGCCGCATCTCGGCGTCTCGGGAGTACCAGTGGCCGCGAGCTCCGCAGCAGCATGAGCGCCAGCCTGCCCCTCCTGCTGCGCCACCTCAGCCGCCAGCAGCTGCCCCCGGGCCCGGCGTGTCGCCTCCGTGAGCTGTGTGGCTCCAGCGGCAGCAGAAGAGGCGGGGACCCCGAGGTTTCGCGCGGGCGGCGGCTGCAGGATGGCCAGGCTTTCGGCAGCCGAGGCCCGGGCAGTGCGGAAGCTCCCGCGAGGGATTCCATCATCAGGTGAGTGTCCGACTCGCCTGCGCGCAGATCCCTAGGTAGGGACCCAAAGATGGGACGGGTAGCGGAGCTCTCAGACGCTGGGAGACCCAAGGGACCCGTAGGGCGGGAGGCAGAGAGTGCTTGGTGCCAACTTGGCTGGGGGCGCCTGGCGATTGGCAGAGAGGGCGTGGGGGAAAGGGCACGCCAGAGCGTAAGACCCTGTAGGTGAGCGCATCCTCCCGCCGGCTCCCGCCGCACGGACCGCACGCCCCACTCCACGTGCACCGCCCGCCTCCGGCTCTGATGCAACCGCGCCGGGCGTGGCGCCGACAGGAAAGGGGCGGCACGAGCCATGGCGGGAGAGAGGCTGGAGGATGGCCCTGCGATCCCGCCGCCGGCGCTTCCTCTGGAGGCGCGGGCGAAAGCCGTCACTGAAGCCCTGGGGTCTCAGCGCAGGGGCCCAAGCTTCGCCGCTCAGAGCGCACGCAGGGTCGCCGGGGCTGTGTCCGCAGAGCTCCCTCCCTGGCCAGCGGCGATCGGCCGCACAGCCCGCCGCCTGGCCAGGCCCGGACCCGAGAAGTCGGCTTGCTGGGCCACCACGGTACTAAGGGACCCGCTGAGGACCTCACAAGCAGGTGGCGGGAAAGCCCTCTCCAGTCTGGCTCCCAACTGGGGCTATGAAAACAGTTAAAAGAGAAAAAAAAATCTGGCCCGGGGACTGTCACACATAACCTGCTACAGATAGTTATTATTGCTGCTGTTGTTTTTACAATAAACTAAGATGCAAACTTGAGGTAATGGTGTTAGGGTTTAGCGGACTTAAAAGCAAAAATTGAAATATTATATAGCTACCTTTGTAACAAGGAAAAAACAAACTGCCACATTTTTCTTTTTAATGTTTTGTGGATACGGAAATTTGAATTTCAAGTAGTTTCACATGCTATGAAATGTCCTTATTTTTATTTTCTGTCGGTTTGACGATGTAAGCCCGGGCTAGGGAGCCCTCCCAGTTAGCAAAGCACTGGCACAGGCATACGGGTGTGGCGGGTGTGGTGACGTACTCCTGGGGAGGCAGAGACCGACAGACCCTGGGGCTTACGGCCAGCCCACCCAGCACAGTTTAAGAGCTCCAGACCAATGACAGGGCCTGTGTCCAAAACCAAAGGTGAGCAACTGTTGAGGGACAGCATCCGAAGTTGACCCGTGTTGTGTGCACACACCAACACACAGGCAATGGAACATACATGAACGCAATTTAAATAAAAGTGTGTGCGTGCACGTGTGTGTTCTTAGGCAGTGGGCGGTAGCTTCCTGGCTCCACTTTGGAACCCGAGGACAGGGCTTAGGAATCTGTTGCCTTCTTTTTGCAGTATGCCTGTACTAGACAAGCTGGTGTCAGCGTCTTCCTCTGCAAATGGAAACCATTGATTGTGTCTTGTAGTTGCTGTTGGCTAGGTGGCCGTTTATCACTGCCTGCACCTGTGGATGTCACCTGGAGTAGACAGCTGTTCAGGAGCATAGGGTAGAATTTCTTGCATCGCTCATGTGGCATGAAATCCCCAAGAAGCATAGTGAAACCTTACATAAAAATCATCTGAAAGGTCTTTTTTTTTTTTTTTTTTAAATACTGTGATTTCTGGTGGCTGTCTGTCATCTGAAGGAATCCTAGAAGTATCAGCCTCAAAATTTGCAGAGTGGGTGACTACAGAAAAATTGCAGGGCTACACACTGTTCATTATTCCCCACGGGTTCATCTGTCAGGTTCATCTGTCCTGGGCCTCGGGGGTGCTACTGGGGCCCTGTGGGGTGGGGCCTCTGAGAAGTGAGGCCTTGTAGGAGGTGCTTACTACAGTAACTATTGTAGCTGTGCCCTGGAAGGAATGCTGGGGTTTGATTCAGGGTCCTCCCCTCTGTGGCTCCTGGCATGAGGAGCTTTGCTCTGAGACAAGCCTGTGATAATGGCTGTCCTTGCTGGAGGCTGCCAGATCTCGTACTGGAACATCTCCGAGGCCATGAGCCAAAATAAACATTTTCTCCTTATGAGCTAATTGCTTCAGATATTTTATTAAAGTAATGGGCAGTGACTAATATACCTGGGGGCGACAGTGCATCTGTGAAGGATCGCTGTCTCACCTGCACACAGGATGATCATACGAAAAACAAAAAGCCACTGACAATAAAAGTGAGATTTTTTTTTTTTTAGTTAAAAACTCATCCAGGAGACTCAGCTCCCCAGTTTGAAGTTTGAGAATGCTTTAATTTACTGTTTTCCATTGATGCATATGGATGAATGACTGGATGGTGAAAAAAAAATTTTATGTCTAGATTTTTTTTGTTGTTTAGTTTTTCATGGGGCTGAAGAGATAGCTCATCTGGCAGTTGTAGAGGATCCGAGTTTGGTTCCCAGCACTCACACTGGCTGGGTGCCTCACGGTCACCCATCACTCCAGCTTAGGTGATGCAAGACCCTCCTCTGGCCCCCATACATATACACTTCATTAAAAATAAATTCCATTGATACAATAAATACATTTTGGAAAGGGAAGAGTATGTTGTCATTTAACTGGCAGCAATTTTTTTCTTAGTGGTTCATAAACTGGTGATGTGTCTTGTCTAGCTTAGGTTTGATGGAATACTGTATAGAAGATAATCTTATTAGTCTCAGACTCGGCTTGTGCATGGGCTTTGCTGCTATAGCGAAATACCACAGGCTGAGTAGCTATAGAGACTTCTCTCTCACTGTTTTGGAGGCTGGGAAGTCCACTGTCAAGGGGCTGACATATGGCCAGGGCTTTGCTACATCACATCATAGCTGAAAGATATATCTACAAGAGAGATACAGTTGTAAACTCATCTCTTCCGTTATCCCCTGACAACATGTGGATCCACTCCAGCTCCTAAAGGTACTGTCAGCACTGGTTGCACCAGAAATTAAGTTTCCAGCACATGAGCTTTGGGGGACCCATTAAGACCATAGCCACACCCAACAGTAATATGCAGAGTAAAGGCTCTAGGATGCTTCCCAATTTGGTTGACTCATTGCTTCCAATGAGTCACCTCCCAGCCAGTGAGACATACAGGGGGCCAGCTTGTGTGGTCCCCTTATTGCATACACAGTCCTTACCTTCTTCTCTTGGCCAGAAGCTGCTCACCTGATCCCAGCCAGATGCAGGAAAGGGCCAGGGAGATTCATGTGGTCATGTGGAGTTAGAATCTTATTACTGAAAGAGAGGAATTGGGAAGACTGCAGAGAAAGTAGCTGGGGTGAGCTTTAGTCCGGCAGCTATCATGTGATGGCCAAAGCAAAGAGTTACGAAACTCTTCATTGCTTTTACCCTGGACTGTTTCTCTAAACACTAATGGCTGTCTTTGAAGGAGATGTTTGTGGAGCTGATTTATATTCCTAGAAGGACCCTTCTTTTACCTTTGGAAGAGCTGAGAAGTTAAATGTGGACTTTTCTTACTGAGTGCTCTCAGCTTTCAGGGATCAGGGTACTTTGGTAATTTTCAGTAACATGGCCAGCTGTTTCCTCCTACACTCAGGCATGGCCGCAGCTGGACTAGCCACAGGGAGAACGAGGAATGTAGTTGTTAGAACAAGGCAGCCTTGTCCTCCGCTCATAGGCCTAACACAGCCAGGCGGGGAGGACTGAGCTAGAGCATCACTAACGGGTAGTGTTGGTGGCCTTGTCTGCTTAAACTTTACCCACCTAATTTTAGCTACACTGTTCCCAGTCTGAACTGAGGTTTTCTTCCCGAAGGGCATAGACACATCTTTGGAAACATTTCTGCTACTTTTTAGGTGTATTGGGCCTTGCATTGCTCTGCAAGGGACATCGCAAGGAGCGGAAACATGATACGTGTGGCCAGTTGTGGGGTCCCAGCCAATTCTGAATTTTATTTATTTATTTATTTATTTTTATCTCAATCACAGGTTAGGTACTTTGAATCCCAGGCATAGCCCCCTCCCCCATTCCCTCCTACCCTCCCTCTCCCTCCCTCATCTCCTTCTTCCCCGCCCCCTCCAAGTCCACC
>CM053767.1:51427770-51461499 GCA_028658305.1 Pachyuromys duprasi | reverse complement strand
TCCCATTTGTTCATTCAAACAAGCATTGATCATACCAACCTGGGTCCTCCTTCTTGTATATCCTCTCTGGGTGCGTAGATTTCAGCTTGAACTTCCTATCCTATAGGTTTATATAAGTGAGTATATACCATATGTTTCTTTCTGCTTTTGGGATACCTCACTCAGTATGATCGTTTCCAGGTCCCACCATTTGCCTGCGCAATTCTGAATTTTTTAAAATGGTATTATTACATTGTGGAGTCCCTTTGCGTCGCAGTATCTTCTACCTGCCCATTACCTCAACTATTTTAGGTCTGACAACTGATTTTTATTTTATGTGTATGGGTGTTTTGCCTGCGTGTATGTCTGTGTATTTATGTGCCTGTTCCCTTTGGAAGCCAAAAAAAGGGCATCCAGACTTCTGGAACTAGAGTTGCAGACGGCAGTTAGCCTCTGTGTGAGTACTGGAAATTGAACTGAGGTTTTCTGGAAGAGCAAGAAGTGTCCTAACTGCTGAGCCATTTCTCCAAGCCCCTGACAGCTAACTTGAACCTAGTGAAGATCCATCCTTTCATTTTGTGTCTGTTTGTTTTGTAGGGGGGCGGTGGTTTTATTATTATTTTGTTTATTTACTTTAATCCTGATCACAGCTACCCTCCCTCCTCCTCCCTCTCTCCTCTGAGGTGAGGGTGATTTTTGTTGTTGAGTTTATCAAGAGACTGGAGGGGGTTTCTGTTGTGAATTCTTATGTTTAAGAGTTTGTTGCCATGACCAATACCTTAGAGGAAGCCGCTGAAGGAGAGGGGGTTTGTTTGGGTTTATAGAACCAGTGGGTATTGTCCTCAGCAAAGCCTTGGTGCTAGCAGAGGAAGGCCCTTGGTCACAGGGTATGCCCGAGGCGAGGGCCGGCCAAAACCCCTCCAGGCCTGGTCCCAGTTACCCACCTCCTCCCGCAAGGCTCCACCTCCTTAAAGGTCCACCGCCGTCCCAGACAGCAGCAGTGGGGCCAAGGGTTCAAACGCATGATTGCATGGGAGACAGTTCACATCCATATAGGTAGTTTTAGTCGTGGGGGAAAACAATAAGGAAAAGGTGAAGAGCCGCTGGAATCTACCTGTTTTACAGATGATGAAATCAGAGTCCGTTGAAGGCTCTGCCAGTACACTAGGTGCCAGGCATGGCTGTTAGCCACAGGCCGAGTTCCAGAAACCCCTGCCTAGCACTTACTTAAACCGACATTCCTGGCCCAGCCCAGCATATTGAATCAGACTTTCTGAGGTGGAACCCTGATATTTATCGTGCTCCCCAGAGGACGACTTACTACTGACTTACTACTGATGACATCTGGCTGAGAGGTCCCTGGGGGTGACTAATCTTTGAACTCCGAAGCTGGGTACTGCTTTGATTAGCCTTTCAGTCTGTTTTGAGAGAGAGAAGCAAAAGGCAGTGCTGGAGATGTGCCAGTGAGGACATGGCGTAGAAGCAGTGATGGCTTTCAGAATGACCCATCTAGAAGGTTCGAGAAAGAAAGTCTGCCTCTGTCTTGTTTATGTAGGTCTGCTCACCTGGGGTGCAGCACCCCCCCCTCTCCCAGGCTGTGAGGGAGAAGGCGGCCCACACTGACTACTTGCGGAAGAACCAGCTGCCTCAGCAGTGTGACAATGCCCCACCCAACCCCCAGGGCTACAGCATCCTAGACCTTCCACATCTGCAACACTCTTCTCTCCTTCCTTTTATGTCTTCAAATCCTTCCTTAAAGCTCTGGGACCTGGAATTTAGCTGGAGACACCATTTCCTTGTCCTACACCGCCAGTCCATGCAGCCATCACCATTTTCCTAGACTTTTCCCCATTTGTTTCCTTTTCCCACAGTGCCCCAAACTCATTTCTCCTGGAGGAGGAGTAAGGGAGCAATGTGAAAGAATAGGATAATGTAGAATAGAAACCCAGACTTAAAATTCTTTTATTACATTTATTTCTTTGTTTGCTTGTGTGTGTGAGCATCCGAGGACAATTTGAAGGAGTCAAGACAGTTCTCTCCTTTTACTGTATGGGTCCAGGGGATGGAGCTCTGTTTGGCAAATTGTCAGCAAGCACTTTTGCCCACTGAGTCCTCTCACTAGCTCCAAACTTTTTTATTACATTAAACTTGGAAAATACAGGAGAAAAATCTAACCTTTTTGAAACTTATGGCCACAGTTAACTTGTTTCCCTCTGTGTGTTTTAAAAATCTGATTGTCACAGTCTATCCAGGATTAGCTTTCCTATTCCTTTATTAATCTTTCCGTTTTCTAAGACAGGATTTCACTATGTACTCTAGGCTGGCCTTGAAGTCAAAGGCCTCTCACCTCAGCCTCCCAGACCTGGGGTGGCAGGCTTGTGCCAGCACACACTATCTGCATCAGAAGTTTCGATGCCTCTGTGACCTGCCTTCCCTCAGGCCCTCTTCTCAGTCTCCCTCTGTTGTCTGATTGATTTAGAGTATCAAGCTTTGTAAAGACAGGCACTGTGCCTGTCCTAGCTCATCATTAACAAAGGAATGACTGTGTTGTATTTGTTTCTTATTACAGAGAAGTCATTCACAATTCCAAAGAAGTACTGAGCTTGTTGCAAGAAAAAAACCCTGCCTTTAAGCCAGTTCTTGCTGTTATTCAGGTAAGCAGTGAGCATGGTACTCTCCTACTGTGTTATAAATGGAGACCAGATGCCTGTCCTGTCAGTGGTAAGCGCTGTTGTGTGGTTTTCCTCTGCAGGATTGTGTGCAGGGTTCCTCCGCAGGGTCAGACTGGAATCTTATCTTTATCTGGAGTCTTACATTCTGTGGCATAGGTGGCTCATATCTATCCAGATAAATCACTGGACAGAGAACAGTTACAGCTCACATGTATTTATGAATACTTATCATATTTGACAATGGGTAATGGCAGGTGCATATCAATGTTTTACGGCCCAAGTGTCAAAAGTCATTAGTTTGTGAGAGGACCTTGCATAATGTGTTTATGCTTTGGCTGCTGCCCCTTAGTCCTGAGCTGCAATTGACACTGTGTTATTGACATCCCTGTATATGACAGGTGCAAGGAAATAACAGGATGATCCCAGCCTGGAAGCACTTTGTCCCAGTAGTTGGCCTGGTATGGTAGTGATTGGCAGGCTGGTCCAGTATCAGAAAAGCAGCCTATATAGCCAATGGCGCCATGGTTTGTGAGATTGCAGGATTGTGCTCATATGACCTACATCCTCTGGGTAGCTTCCACATTCCCTCTTAGCACGGGAGTTGGTTCAGGAGCTAATGGGAATCTGGTTACATGTTGCCATATAACCAAAGTACAAACATCCAAATTCCTGTCTTTGATGGTTCACACAGAGCGTGGTGCTGGCTGTGTGACCAGGATGCTGTCATTCTTCCATGCCCCATGTCTTGGTTACTTTTCTGTTATTGTGACAGCACCATGGCCATGGAAGCTTATAAAAGAAAGCATTCAGTTGGAATTATGGTTTCAGAATGTTAGCCTGTATATCAGAGCACAGGCATGGAGGTAAGAACTGTTGGGAGAAAACATCTTGATCCTCCACTGGGAGGCAGACAGAAACCCTGGGAATGCTGCAAGTCTATTGAAATCTCAAGCCCACCCCCAGTGACATGCCTTCTCCAAACTGGCCATACATTCTAATCCTTCCCAAACAGTTCCACCAACTGGGGACCAAATATTCAAACATACGAGCCTATGGGGGCATTCTCATTCAAACTACCATACCCTATAACATGAAATCTATCGTTTTTTTTTTAATGGCGTAGCTTGTTAGCCCAAGAAGTTATTATGTACATAAATAAATCCCAGGTGTTAGCTCAATTTCCAGTCAATAAGAGGTTTTTTGTTTTTTGTGTTTTTTTTTCCTGTATTTTTCTTATCTTTGTGTTCTAGTCATTTGTGTTCATTGTATTCACAAACTAACCATTGTGTTATGTTTGGTACACATTGTCAAGCTATTTTCCCAATGTGACTTTCTCCCTTCTGCTCCATTATCCTAAGGCAGGTGACAACAGTTTGATGCAAGAACTAAATCAGAGTTTGGCCAAGGAGGTAAGAGATGATGATTTTAGCAAATAATTAGAATTCCTCACAGTATATATTCTCTTATGGTGACAGAGAATCTTGTGTTCCCTTTCAGGCTGGTCTGGACATCACTCATGTCTGCTTGCCTTCAAACAGTGGAGAGGATGAGGTAATGTCAGCCTAGCTCATTTCCTTTTCTCATCAGGCCTATAGGCATCTTTCCCGGGTGATGGGTACAGGCCCAGCCTTTTCTTGTGGCCAAGTTTCCAGTGGGAAGAGACCTCTCTTTGCTGTGATGTGAAAGCTCCTGATCACCTCAATCCCTTGTAGCTGATTTCTACTGAGGACAAGCTGGGACTTTGTGGTGAATAAAGCTGTTTATTCACTGTCAAAGCAGCATTTCGTGAGAAGATTGTTGGGCTGGGAGTATCTTGAAGCCCAGCTCTGATTTTACTCTATCCAGAAGCATCTTTGATCTTGGACCATTTGTTTGGCATCTCAGGATCACCACAGCCTTATTGATGCAATGTAGGGTTTGGGGACATCTGGTAGACTCTCCATCCAAGGCTACATGTTCTAGTTGTCCCTGCCAGCATCCCTCCCTAGTGTGCCATGCTGGGCTGGGGCATAAGCCCTAGTGGCTAGCTTGTCTCTGGCTGGCTGTGGCAGGAAGGGTTTAGGGTAGGGTTGGGTTAGGTTCCTGGGATACACAACCTCAAATCACAGGATCTGAACCCCAACCCGCTGGACCTAGTTATTCGTGGGATCCAAGGGGATCCACGCCTGATCAGCAATTCTCAGCGAGGGGGGTCTTTTACTCTAAGCCACATTTGTTCCCAACATCTCCCCCTCTCTCAATCCATAAATGGCGAAGCTCCTGTCTTCATTAGAGTCTCTGCAGCCATTTTGGGAGCCGTCTGAGGGGTACTCTGAGCCAGCTGAGAGAAATCAAGGGCAGATGAGGGCAAGCCCAGGGGCTCCTCATAAGGCTCTTGGTCAGCCTCGGTGGTAGTGAACTGATGGTAGTGGACACCATTTACCTGGTGGCCGACTCGACCTGTCCTTTAACAAAATCAGTTAAATCTTTTAAATGTCCAGGGTCCAAATGACAGGAGAAGTAGAAGGCCAACAAAGGGGCCGAGAATGGAGAAAGAGATGTTTATTACTGTTACTAGAATATCTTCTAATCTAACTCTGACAGCTTTGCTGTCTTACAAACTCTTTACAGAGTAATAATTTATTGAGATAGGCTCCAACCTATCTCATTTGGTAAGATTAATCTCTGGTCCTTCTACAACAAACCAAGGACAAACTTCTGACACAAAGATAAAAAACGTAATTAGATCCTTCTTTTTAACTCTTAATTCCTTTTTCGCTGAGAGAGGCCTTAAGGTCATGAATGAAGACTGCCTCTTTTTATAATTTTTGGCCCATTTTTATAGACTGAGATGTCTTTTTCCCGTGAGCAGGGAGAACGCAAGTTTCATGAATTGCCGTCCGAAAGTCACTTTTGGTTTTCCACGGCCTTGATGCTGGCAACCTGGGTCCTTCCTTGAAGGTCTCCCTCTGGCAGTGGTTCGAACCCCGGCCCCACATTGGGCGCCACCTGCCCCGACCCATGGGACCTAGTTATTCATGGGGTCCGAGGGGATCCAAGCCTGAAAGAAAAACGGGCGGGAAAGAAGGAGGACCAAGCAGTTTCCTTGTCAAGGTCTCCTTTATGGGGTGAGAAGCACCAGTTTTAAAAGTGGAGAAAGGAGCAGGGAGGGGTAGATAAAATTCCTGTGAGAGGAGTGGTTCCGCCAGGGCAGCTTGTGATCTTGAAATGTCCTTCCTCCAGGGCAGCTCCTGATCTTGGAATGTCGTCCCACCTGGGAGCTTCCTTATCTCTGGAATGTCTGGTTCCAACTGCATGGCAGTTGTCTTCGGGGGTCAGCAATTCTCAGCGAGGGGAGTCTTTTACTCTAAGCCACATTTGTTCCCAACAGTTCTGGAATGCCAAAGCTGGCTATTGGGTTTTGCGGGGGAATGGGAAGAGGCAGACACGAATGCTGTTTGAAATCAGTTTCTTGGCTAGGAAAAGCATCCCAAAGTCATGAGAACTACAGCGCTTCCTTCCCACTGCTCTAGCATCTGTAGGGCACCACCACCAAGTGGGGTCAACTCTACTGGTCATAGCCACATTCTCACCAGGGTCAAAAATGACTCCACTCAATAAATTTAATAAATTTTAATTTAATTTAAAAAATTTTAATGAAGGTTCAAATTGCTTCAAAGCAATTATTGCTAGATACAGAAGCAATTAGGCTGGGGAAAGACATCCAGCAGATACCTTAAAGCGCAAATAGTACAGGCCCTACACCACTGTGTGGCTTCTTTTTGGCTTAATTAAATTACCAGCGTTGATGCTCTTATGCTGTAGCCTTGTTCCTCAGTAAAGGAAAACTTCCTTAAGCACTAACACTGTGAAGCTGCCACGCTGATCTGGGAACTCAAGTGACTCCTGTTACTAAGGAGCAGTCCCATTCACAAGTGTAGATTGCTAAAGATAGGGTTAATTCATGTCTGATTGATTCTAGATATCTCACCATGCTACTTAGTGAGGTGTACAATTTCAAACTAATGAATTGTTTATTTCTGGAACTTTCCTTTGGGTGTTTTTTGTATCACAATTGATGAAGAGTAAATGAAACCTTAAAGTGTGAAGTAGCCTGCACTTCCCTTCAGGGCTGGGCAGAGAGTTTGTTTGTTTGTTTGTTTGTTTGTTTGTTTTTTAAGAGGGAGGAGTAAGCTTATGTGTGATGATGCAATGAGGGAGTGGCTCAGTGTTACTAGATCCAGTGAAGGTTGCTACCAGAGAGCAGCCTGTTCTCAGGGGTTACTGTGTTCAGCCTGAGAGTACTCTGAAATTCAAGCATCTGGAAGAGAAAGCTTGACCAAAATTTGCTTTCAAATGCATTTTGTTTTGCTTGAACCAGTAGTTGGTCCAGTCACTATGAAATGAGAAGTGTGCTTTTGTAGTCTGTCTTTCTGTGTCTTTAGTAGCTGTCATAAGCTGAGTCTTCTCTAGATCCTGTGGGGAAAGGTAATTTCCTGAAGCACACAGAGTTGAGGGTGACCATATCCATTGCCCCTTTTTCCCAGCATCTCAGGTAAAGTTCATTATCCTGAGAGTAAGGAAAGAGATAAAGAGAGAGTAAAGGCATCTCTTCCTTCTAAGGTTGTCCACTCCAAGCCACAACTTTGCTCCCATCTCATCTGCCATAACCTCATTGTTTGGCCACATTGTGAAGGAGAAGGGAAAAGTGGTCTTAATGCCAGAAGGCCTATAGATCATTTCTAAGGAAAAATGGAAGCTAGGTACTGGACAATTAGCTAAAACTGTATTTGCTGGTTATTATATGTACCAAATGTGAAGGTACCAGCAGTAACAGAATGCAAAGAAGCTGGCCTGACATTTCCAGGACACTCCCTGAATACAGTCACATTTTTCTTTAGACTGTCTCAACTGTATAGCCCAGGCTAGCCATGAAAACACTGCGAAGCTCAGTCTCCTCAAATTCATAATCCCCCTGCCCCAGGCTCCAAGTACCAAGATTATTGATGCACCACCCGTAACTTGGTTTGACTGTTTTTAATAAGGATGTGTGAACCTCCATTCCTTTTTTAAATCAATCTTTCTTTCTTTTCCTTTTTTTTTTTTCTTGGCTGAAATTTTGATAAATGAGTATGGCATTATTATGTCAAGTGTTTTAATTATTAAGCTTTTATGTTTCCTGTTTTGCTTTATTTTCATTAGTGTTTCCCACCCTGGGAACAGACAAAGCCAATTTCTTGTTTTATCCTGGACTCTGCTTACATTGTAACCTCTGACCACACTCACCCTGTGATTCTTCACCCTGTTGATCACTTTCAGAACTTATGTCATTACTACTGTTGGGCTGGGGCTTGCTTCCCTATTAGCATATCATGTTTACCAGGGCAGTTTTACTTAAGGCTGTTAGGTCCCTTACTTAGAATCTGTACAAAATAGATTCTCGGAACATGTTTGTTTGTTTCAAATATGTGCTGGATGGATTCGTACCCGTAAGTGCTGTGGCTGGGGAGCTCAGAGGGACCTGATCGCCTGGAACTTGAGCTGTAGGTGCTTCTGAGTCACCTGAAGTGGATACTTGGAATAGAGCTCAGATCTCTAGAAGAGCACCGTGCTGAGCCATTTCTCCAGCTCCCAGCTTCACCAAGTTTCAGTAGCAGAACACACATGCACACAAACCATCAGTCAAGGCCCGTGAAAAATATTTCAGTGAAGACAGCTGGCCTGTGGTTTGTAGGCAGGAAGGCAAGTCTCAGCAGCATCTGCTGGCCGTGCTGAGGCCTCTGCATTGTCCACTACAAGCCTCTCAAGGCTTCTGAGGTCGGTAGAAGCTACTGGTGTTCTGAATGAACTTAGATTAAACATACCGGTAAGCAGCAAATGGCTATAAAGAAGATTAAAGATCACCCAGATCTGTAACATTCCAACTCTCCACAATCAAGACATTCTAGACAGCCTTGTAGAATCTTTAACATATGTCACTTTTTAAAATTTATTTATTTTTCCTGGAAACTTCAACTCACAGCTGAATGAATGAAACAAATAAACTAGTTTTTCTTCTGGTTTGGTACACCAAATAGCATTTTCCTTCCTTTCCAGATGGTAGTAATAACGTAGATATTTTTGCCAAGCAATGAAATAAAGATGGCAGAGTGATACTTCCTGAGCGTGGCCGCACGCACAGGGTTAGGAATCTTTCTCCTTTTCAGTCCATGGTTTTGTTAAGTGAGATGAGTCAATCTAAGTGCTCGAGTTTCTGTGCCAGGCCTTAGGGGAGGGTCCTGGTGTGACACTGGGATCCAGTGAGCCAGAGGGCCAGCCCGCCTGGTTGGACTCACTGTGGGAAGCCTCTATTGAGCATGTGCTGGTGTAGATACCATAGACTCCTGGACCTGGGCGCAGTGCTTGGCTCATGCTTCCCGGCACCCCCCAAACGGCTATTGTTTGACCTAAACCTGTCATTGGTAAAGAATTGTCTTTTGTCTAAATGGAGTAACAGTGAACTTTGGCATTTTGTTTTCTTGCACAGGACAGGACCACAGGAACCATGAAGCTACTAAAAGTTGTATTCATCCAGGTTTCTTTGGGGCTTTTCTAAGCGTGCTATAAAGAGGAAATGAACTCTTCACTGTGTCTCACATGCAATAAGGAGTGAAAAGAAATCAACAGATGCACTTTTAGAAATCTGTTTTTATGTGCACACGAATGCCAATGTTCACATATAGGTGCAAATTCACAGCCAGAGGAAGAGCCATGCACCTTCTTCATGTGTGGGGCAGGATCTCTCGTTGGCACAGCGCTCACCTCATCGCCTAGGCTCCCTGGGCAGGAAGTCCCGGAGACCTGCGTGTCCCGCTTCCCCAGTACCAAGGCCAAAGTTCTTCTTTAACTGTAGGTTCTAGGGAACCAGCTGAAGTCAGCAGTGGGCACACCTGCCACCTACTGTGCCGTCTCCCAGAGCCAATGTAGAAATACTTTCGTTTCCTCCATCAACTTTTTTCCTAGGTCTTACTTTCACAAAACTAATGGGTTTGTTTTGTTTTATCTTTTCTGTTTAGATCATAGATGAGATCTTGAAGATTAATGAGGACCCCAGAGTGCACGGCCTTGCCCTTCAGATCTCCGAAGATGCATTGAGCAACAAAGTTCTCAGTGCTTTGAAACCAGAAAAAGATGTGGATGGGTAAGAGAACATAAGAGAAAACAATAATAATCCGTCTTATTGATAAGTAGCTCTCTATGGTGATTTTAATTTTCTGAGTTTCTAATTTTTGCCACTCAGCAACTAGTTCAAAAGGAGTCATTTTTAATAACATAGAGGTTTGAGAGCTTTAAAATTTCTGTGAATGAAAGTCATGTATCTTGGGAAATGCATGTCTGTTTGGAAGTAATCCTGCACTACCATGTCTACGCAGCAAGCTCCTGACCTTCTGACTGAATCTTTGGCCAGGAATAATCTTTCCTGGGTAATTCTGCCAAACAGTGAAAAAAAGAAACCTGAGGCCTGATTCCTCAGGAGCCCTGAAGCCTTCTTTACTCCTGGACTGGTTGAGGGGGGAAAAAAAAGTATTACAAGTTTCTAATTAAATTTTGAGGTGGGAGAAGAAATTTTGACCATTGGGTTTTTGCAGGATTCCATAGTATGATGTAAGCACTGTAGGCTGGTGAACGCCATCAGCCTACAGTGGGGAGGCTGTTTCCTAGGGAGTAAAAGCTCCGTTTTCTCATATAGAAGCATAAGAAATACTTTGTCCTGTGGCTGAAACAGGGCTTAATTAGGTCTCTGAGGCTGTAAACAAGTGTGTAAAGTTAGACTTCTGTCGAGGATATCCTTCATCAGCTGGTTGAAAGCTTGATTCCTCATGAAACTACCCTGGCTTGCACAACTCTGTCCTTTCTTTATGACAAGGAGTAGGCTCAAAAAATGATTAGGATGTCGTTCTCTAAGGGCTGGTGTGTGGGTCTGCGGGAGAGTGTGCACAGGTCGGGCACTGAGTTCTCTGGGATAGAGGCATGTGTGGATGGAGATTGGGTGGTCGGATGGATGATGCACAGGTAGGGCACTGAGTTCTCTGGGATAGAGGCATGTGTGGATGGAGACTGGATGGTCGGATGGATGATGTGACCTCCAGTTGTAGAGTAATCGTAAAGGGAGAAGATGCTGCAGTGGAGGAGGAAGCCCTAAGGTTCAGACCTTTCATACTAGGAGAGAGCATGAAGACTTTCTGAACGTCTTCGTTCTGTTACTAATCTCGATAGAGAGCTTGTCTTGGCAACCCTTCATAAGTTCCCTGCTCGAGATTTGAGTGGAGAAGGGTGCACAGAAGCCGTTGTTGGAAAGTGTGTGGTTACTTTTTTTCCCTTAATTTTCCTGGAGATGAATACCAAAGCCAAGTGGATGTCTGTGGATTGATAGACTCGGTCCAGAGTTCTGAATGTGGACCGATGATTGCCTGGTGTCAGCAGGATGTGTGAAGTGCCGCCCTCCGTGGCCTCCCGCTGGGTCCTTGGCAGTGTCCTGCACTGCGCTGGCAAGCCGGCTTCCTCCGTTTTCCCCTCCCTCTTCAGCCATCAGCTTTCGGTTATTTATTTGGGACCATGCTGTACGTCACTGGATGGTTTGTGTGTCACCACTTACCTCTCTCTTCCTTTCTGATTCAGGGTGACTGATGTCAACCTGGGGAAGCTGGCTCGAGGCGATGCTCCTGAGTGTTTTGTTTCACCACTGGCCAGAGCTGCAGTAGAACTTGTTGAGAAATCAGGTCTGGAATGATCGATCCTGTTTATTCGGTGGGGGGGGGGGGATATTTGTTTTGTTTTTCAGTAAGGATTTGTTGCTGGAAGATTCTAAATGAAACATAGAAAAGAAATGCTATTTTCTACTTACTGCTATTTAGCCAATTTTTTAAAATAATGACTTGTTTCTGGGAAATTCTAGTTGAAGTCTCAAAGTGCTATTTAATGTTGAGTTTATTTCTCTCTGTTTTTATTTGGGGATATAAATATAACTGAAAGCATTTTCTAGTAAGATTAATAAGTCTAAGATAGATGGCTACAAATGAATGTTAACATTTTAAACATTCATTTCTCTAAAGAAACAGTCAAAATAAGCATAGTGAAAATGTCCCCTGATTCAGCAAATCTGTCACTTGGAAGGTATAGGTAACTCTCTCAGTTAAAAGTGACTCAATCTTGCAGGTAGATTTTGTATAGGAAGATTCCAGGTGAGACTTATCATTATTAACAAGTGGGTCGATTCAATAGCCAGTGCTATTTAATTGCTTCATTCTTCTTTTGACCACACATTCCTGTCCCAGGAATATGATAGATAGAGAGATAGAGAGAGAGATAGAGTCAAGTGATTTTATCTTTTTTGATTACTGAATTTAGCTCATAATTCCTGTATGTACTGGCTGGATTTGTGTGTCAACTTGATGCACACTAGAGTGAGTCATCAGAGAGCAAGGACCCTCCGTTGAGGAAATGCCTCCTTGAGATCCAGCTGTAAGGCATTTTCTCAATCAGTGATCAGTGGGGAGGGCCCAGCTCATGGTGGGTGAGGCCAGTCTAAGCAGGCCAATAAGCAGCAGCCCTCCACACCCCTGCGACAGTTCCCACCTCCAGGCTCATGCCCTGCTTGAGCTGCTGTCCTGACTTGCCTCAGTGATGGACTCTGATCTGAAAGTGTACGCCACATAAATCCTTTTCTCCCCAACTTACTTTGTGGTGTTTCATGGCAGCAGTAGAAACCCTGACTAAGACACCATGGGCTAGCCACATATTTAACGGCTTCCTAACTGGAAAACACAGAAGCTCAACTTTTCTTGGCCCCAATTTGCAGAGAAAACAAGCAGATGCCCCTCCCTGACACTCAAACATGCAACATTCAAAATTCCAAAAATATGTAGTGAAGTTAAAAGATGAACTTTCAAGATGTACTTTTTAGTCAGCAGCCATTAAGATGAGATCTGTTGAGCTGGTCCGGTGCATCCGGTCCTGCAGGTCTTCATCAGAAGCTCCTAAGGGCAAATTACAGCTGCTACTGTATTTGCAGGGAATTGTAGAAAGAAAATGAGCCAAAAGACTCAAAAACAAGGGATTCAAGAGAGAACCTGGTTGATTACAACCCACTTTCCTGGTGCATGGTCAGTGCACTGTGTGGTTGAAATAGCCATATCCTTTATGTTTGTTTTTCTTTGCTGGGTTCATGATATTATTTTTATTTTGATCAAACCCACCTCTCGTTCCTCTCCAACTCCTCTTAGACCCTTCCCCATCAATCTCCCTTCCAAGTTCATGTTCTTCAAGAAAAAAATCTCCTGAGTGCAATGAGTGTTACCCAGATGCACGTGGGCTGTCCACTGTAGGGTGAGCAACCTACAGTGGCTCCTACCGGGGTCTCCATTCCTGCAGAAAACAAACTCTATCCTGGTAGCCATTGTCTGCCTGCAGCTTCTTAACTGGAAGGAGGGTCTTATGAGTCTCTGTCCATGCTGGAGTGTTGACTAGATTGGCCCTGTGATGGCACCTCAGCTCTTAAGAGCTCATGAGTAAAGCTGACCCTGTCTCATCCAGAAGACATCTTCCCACTCCCTCTTCTGAGGTGTTCTCTGAGAAAAGCCACTTAAAAGATGTTCTTTCAGTTAAAGCTGTCTGGGAGGAAGTTTCTGTGTTGTGGATTTTAATATTGAATTTTCATTGGTTGGTAGGGATCACCTTGGATGGAAAGAAGGTCTTGGTGATAGGGGCGCGTGGGCCCGTGGAAGCTGCCTTGCGGTGTCTGCTCCAGAGGAAAGGATCCATGACGATGAGCTCCTCGTGGGCAGCACCTCAGCTCCAAGACAAGGTAGGTCTCATCTGGGACTCTACAACCTCGAATGCCCATTATCAAAAAAGAAGAAAGGCTGGGAATGTGTAAAGTGAGCGTGGAACAGGACATTAGAGGAATGACTATAGGGAAATCCCGAAGGAGGAAAATAGTAAAAAAGCAAAGCTTATTGTGATGGCTCAGTCCTACACTCCCAGCATTTGGAAACTGGAGACAGTAGTTCAGGGCCAGCCTGGACTGCAGATGAAACTGTATTGTGAAACTATAACTAAACAAAACAACAAGGTCAGTTATTAATGTGGTAGAAAACAAATGTCTGTGAGAGATCTTTAACAAAGCTCAAAGCTGGCTCTTGGAAAAGGTTAGAAAACAGACACATAGTTATCCAGAATAAGACAAAAAGAATACCAGCTGTTAACAAAAAAGAACAAGCGCCAACTCTTGCTCTAGTCTCATTTCTGTTGCTATAACAAATAACTCTGCCAGGAAGCAGCCCACGGAAGAGGGTTTGCTTGACATACAATTCAGGCTGTAGTCCACCACTGTGGGGAAGTCAAGGCAGGCGCATAAAACCTCGTATGAACAGTCAAGAGCACAGAAAACAAATGCTTGGGTCCTTACTTGCTAGCTTTCCCTTCTCACACTGACTGTTCTGGACTCCCCTCTTCTCCTCTGCCTAGGGAATGTTGCCAACTATGATGGGCTGAGTCTCCCTTCATCAAGACTAACTTTACATCAAGACTAAGTTTACAAAGCAGCAAAAAGGCAGTCACAGATTAGGGGTAACTACAGCAAAGGTTTAGCTGGTGATTGCTGTCTGACTTAGAAATCAATAAGGCAAAAATCATCCATAGAAAAATGGCAGATGGCCATTGATAGGCATGTGGTGATTCAGTGACCTTTGAAAAGCTACCTAGGTCCTTATGACTTGTGCTCACCAGCCATGCTGTAAATAGTGGCAAGTACAGATACTAACAAATTCATGCGGGTCCAAGAGCCAGCATATCGTTGTAAAGACTTCAAAGTGATAAGCTTTTAAAGAGTCCTTCAGTGGAGTTTAAGGTACTCTCTTGACCCTGATGTTTTCCTGTCTGAATACATCATAGACAAATTCTCGGACATACAAACAGGAAGACATGGTCAGGGGCTTGGGGAGATTGCTCAGTAGTAAAGCAGTTGCCTCATGTGCACATGGCCCTAGCTATAGTCCCAGCCCAAAACAAAACAAAAGGGAAAAATCAGAAATATCGAAACATGTTTGTTATACAAAATAGAAAATCTGAAAAAGTGTACCAGAGCAAGATAGGAAAGGAGGAGATCCAAGGGGACTTTTTTTTTTCCTTTTAATAATAAAATTGCTCTCGTTTCATTTTTCTGCATCAAAAGCTCAGATTTGAGGTTGGAGAGATGGCTCTGTTGGTAGAACCACCTGCTGAGCAAACATGAGGGCCTGGGTTCAAAACTTGGGTGACCACTTCAAAAGCAGGGTGTTTTCACATGTTCCCATAACCCCAGTGGCAGAAACAAGAGGATCCCGGCGAACTTCGCTGCTGTTTCATAGAGAACCTGTCTGGGGGGAATAAGGCAGGGAGTGGTGGACAGGACAGATATCTAGGGTCCCCCTCTGGCTCCAATGTGCATCTCTGTGTGTGCGTGTGTGCAGTCAGACACACACACACATACACACACGCACACCATAAACCTTGGAGTACCAGAGAAAGGAATGGGGTAACAGCTAATGTGGGACTTTCTGTAGTCCTTGACATGGCTTTGGGAATGGAGGAAAGGAGTGAAAAGCTATCATCCTTCAGCTTGGGAGGGAGAGGACTGAGTGAGGTGCTTTCCTTCCCCCTCTGAGGACTTCTCCCCTCCTCTTGCTGTTTCTCAACCTCCTTCCTGCCCTGCTTTCTCTGCTCTCTCTCTGAGTCAGTCTTTAATGGTCACCCCAGTGGGATCGCTGTTAATTTCTACTGTGTGGTGAAGGCCGGGATCACATCCTTCCTGCAGGATGGCTACCACAGACAGACAGTCGATGAAAAGCACTTAGCAGACTACCCAGCTCGTAATTAGGGCTCAATGGGCTGTAACAATCTATCTTTTAATTCTCTATCTTCTTTCTCCTCTCCTTCCTTGACTTATTGAGTTCCATGTGTGGTATGTTTAACATTTAATGTTCCCGTTTTTTACTTATATATACTGAAGAAAAATGCTGAGCATGTTTTGCACAGCTTTATCTATATCCAGGTTAGGTGAACTTTAATGAGATAACATCTGTTATAAAGGAGGATGAGGAGTTGCAGCTCAGTTGGGAGGGTGCTTGCCTTCGCATGCGCAAACCCAGCACCGCATGCCTGCCGGTACCTGCCTGCAATCCCAGTGGTCACCTAGGAGGTGGGGGCAGGAAGGTCAGATGTTCAAGGTCAGCTAGAGAACCTATCTCAGGTTAAGGAAATCAAGCATGCCTGTTCCTGCTGTGCTGCTCAGAGTAACCATTCTAGAATTTAAACCCGGAGCAAAGGGGGTAGCTAACCACAACACTTCACCCAATGGTGGGTGTTAGCTCAGCCCTGCTCATTACCAGGCTGAGCCCTGCGTCTAAACACTTTGGGTAGGAGCTGACGAGCTGCAGTTAGAAGGAGATGAAGAAGGAACCTGAGACTTTAAAAGCCATTTATAAATTTTTACTTATTTTCTAACATTATTAGAGCCTATAGGAGAGGAAGTATATGTTGTTGGTTTTGGTTTTTCGAGACAGGGTTTCTCTGTGGAGTCCTGACTGTCCTGGATTTGCTTTATAGACCAGGCTGGCCTCGAACTCTCGGACATCCACCTACCTGCCTCCCTGAGTGCTGGGATCTCAGGTGTGTACCACCACTCTGGCTCCTTTTTCATTTTTTTAGGAGTCTTTTTTGCCTGCATGTATGTCTGTATACTACAGGCATGTGGTGCCTCCGGAGGCCAGAAAAGGGCGTTGGACCCTTTGGGGCTGCAGCCACAGAGACTTGCAGGCCTCCCTGTGGGTGCTCAGGTCCTCCGGACAAGCAGCCAGCACTCTTAGCTGCTGAGCCGTTCCTTCAGCTCCAAGCATTTGTTTATCAAAAACAGGGGTGGTACCATTGGCCCGTTTTCTTATTCTGGAAGTGAGTGTCTGGTATGTATTATTTTTATATCTTTCCACGTCCGAGATACCTTGTAAAGCTTTCCATTTTAGAAAATAGCAGTGAATGAACACATCAGCTGTGGCCATTATGGCAGATTCTTGATTGGCGGTTTTAGCTCACTGTGGTAGTTACTGGGATCGGCAGGGCCTGGCAGTGTTCAGTAGAGAATCGCACAACAAGCCATTTGTGAGTCATAGACTGCCATCCTGAGTAGTGGGGTGAACTCCTGAATCTTCTTCCCCCTGCCCAGGGTGAATTCATCTTTGTCTGGCATAGCTTCACACCGTGAGCTACCCTCCTCTTCGTCACTCAGCAGCCCTTCTGGGGCATCAGGTCTAGTGTGGCAGGCGCTGTGACAGCTCTTGTGTCCACCTGACCTTCGCTTTATTTCATAGGGACCTCACAGCATGACAGTAATGAAAGCGGTAATTTGGGTGTCGCTTTATTTCATAGGGACCTCACAGCATGACAGTAGTGAAAGCGGTAATTTGGGTGTGGCAGGAAAGCCAGGGAAACTGAACGGCTTCCTTTGGGTGACAGGTGAAGAGTTTGCATGTGTGCTCATAAATGGTGTAAACGGCACTGGTGTGATCTCCGGTTTCTGACATCCATCAGGGCTCTGAAATCATGGGGCCTTCCATATGCTGAGTGACATGTAAAACTGTATTGCTCGTGGTAAGAGGTGGGGAATGAGGGGCAGAGATGTCCTGCATGGAAAGCAGGAGTCTCCACCCGCAGCTGGAATGGTGGCTTGGCAGGTGGGTCTACCTGATGCCATGCTTGCTGATTTTACAGACAGTTCAGGACTGTGGTCTTAAAGCAAGTACACAAAACCCGTGTGTGTTTTTTGTAGTCACCACATGGGGGCAGCCTAATCCAGAAAATTCAACAGCATTTTTTTTTTTTTTTTGCTTCTGGCCAGGGCCCCTCCCTCTCTCACAGACTCAACCCTTGTGCTTCCTTAGCTTGGCTATCACTGAGTCACGGCCCCTGTTTTGCACTGTAAGACCTAGAATTTCTATTTTGGAAGCAGTTGTGGTAGAGGAAAATAAGCCTTGCCCTGTGCTGAATGGCTGGGCCGGCTGAAGAAGATGCCTTCACTGCAGCTGAATGTTTTCACAGCTGTCCAGAGACCTTGGCTGGTTGTATCTGTATTTTTGAGAAACAAAGACATTTTTTAAAGTACTTTTTTATTATGAAAATAAATCACCTGGACTCCTGCCGTGTGAAGCTCAGCTCAGCTCCAAGGCGGATTCCATGGCAGTGGTTTTTCTAGATTCGAGCTGATGAACGCCCCTGCTTTCACATATCTGAGAAGCATCTTTTAATAACTGATATGCCTCTTCCTTATTCCTTCACGTTACAGCAGTGTTGTGGTGAATCTGAGACACTTGACTTTAGCCAAAAGGCTGGAAAGTGATACCATCATTTGTGACTTTGTCACCCTCACTCTTCTGCACATGTATTGACGTGTGTTTGTGTGTGTTGGGTGGGGGGAGAGGTGTATGGGTGTGTGTGTGTGTGTGTGTGTGTACGTGGAAACCAGAGCACAGTCAGGTGTGATCCTCAGGACCTGTCTGCTCTATGAGGTGGGATCTGTCACTGGCCTGGAGTTCACCAAATGATCTGTGCTGGCTGACCAGTGAGCTTCAGGGGTCTGCCTACTTACCTCCTCAGTGAGGGGTTACAAGCACATACCACCATGCCGCACTCGAGTACTCACACATAGGAGCCTGTGGGAGCCATTCTCGTTCAAACCAGCACAGAGGCCTTCAACAGAGTGAAGCAAAAGCCCAGTACCAACTTCCTGAACCTGGAAAATCAGAAACAATCTCATCCTATCTCCAGTCTCGAGCATTCCGTTAGAGTAACGGCAAACGAACAGATAGGGATCCTGATTATACCTAAAGTCTGCAGGTCTGACTTCACCGAGCCCTACAGGAACAGGATGGACCTCCACTCAGTAGCTTTTCATCCTGTGCCCACCAGAGAAGGTCGCTGAGAGTTGAGAAATTTGCCGACCGGTTGCCAGGCATCAGCTCCATGCTTTGAGGTGCATCCTGCATCCCGCAGATATCCCACAGTGGGGAGGGGTAGCTGAATGTTGTCCACAGTTTTCACATGCTAATGAGTGTAGACCCAAGTCTTGGCGGTGGCATTTGAGTAGGACTGAGGCCCTCCATCCCTGCCTTTTCCTCCACACGTGTACCTTCTTCCCAGGCCCTTTGGCAGAAGAGTGATGCAGCTGACAGACAACCCATAATCCTTTCTCACTGATGGTTTCACCTTGGTACCCAACCCAATCTGGAGTGAGAGATGCTATGGCCTGGGTGCTATGGGCCAAGTGGTACCCTGTCATTGAAAGAAAGAAACTGCTGAGCACCGCAGAGCTCTGCTCCCTTGGGATTCCCACTGAAACCCTGCTTAGAGCTCAGCTGGAAGAGGCAACCGGAATAACCTCCAGCTGGGATGAGTCTGCTGCATCCCAGCTGCATGCGGAAGAAACGCTACAGAAATCAGAGATGGATTTTAATGCATTTTTTCTGAGAGTCTCATTCCTCCTCATTTCACAGAGACGCTTTAGCAAGAACAGTACTTATTAAAAAAAAAAAAAAAAAAAAAGAACAACACGGGTCTTTCACATTTGAAGGCTCAACTGTGTCTGGAATTTTGGAGCAAAACTCTGTTATCACAAAGCTTAAATTTATCCACAGTATGCCTAAAAAAAGGGCTTAACAGTGAACTGGAAATTTCTAAATGTGTTGTGGTTTATGTGTGTGTGAAAGGTTAGGGGTAGACAGAGCTGGGCCTCCTAGCCTTTCAAGTGGATGGGTCACTGTATTATACCCACTGATCCCTTCGCATTTAGGGCGACATGGTAGACTAATAAAAGCAGTCCCCCAGTCAGTACTTCGCCTATTGAAAGGAAACTAAGGCTGAGGAGAGCCTTTTAGAGGGCGTAACGGTTCAGAACAGATACGCGGGGCTGAAAGGATGGCTCGGCAGTTCCGAGTGCGTAGTGCTCTTGCAGAGGACCCAGCTTCAGTTCACCATGCCCAAACACTCTCTTCTGGCCCCCACAGACCCCTGCATGCGTGTGGTGTACATAAAGCCATGCAGGCACACTGTACATGCTCATAAATAAACAATCATTTGGGGAAGGCCGAAGCTACCACATTGGGAAGACAGAGGCAAACCTCTGTACATGCTCCGCTTACTCCAGATGCTCACAGGAGTTCCACTTTTGAACCCAAAGCACCACCCAAGTCAGGGCCCAGGGCCCAAGCAAGTGGCCTTAAGCTGGGTTTACTATTTTATCATTCTAACTCTTTGGGGTGTGGGGGAGTTGAGACAGGGTTTCTCTGTGTAGCCCTGGCTGCCCTGGAACTCACTGTGTAAACTGAGCAGGCCTCGTATTCATGGAGATCTGCCTGCCTCTGCCTCCCCAGTGTTGGAGTTAAAGGCGTGGGCCACCACCCCTGACTCCCCTCATTCCAGCTCTTTGACTCCTAGAGACCAACCAGCGTGTAAGGCAGGGCCTGCCTGCAACGCCATCCTCTAGGCTGCCAGGCTCCCTGCTAGGAAACAGGGATGTGCAGCCTCTGAGGGGTGGGCATGGCACCTAGTCAGGTGTGCTCACGTGCTTGTCGTGTGTGAGATGGGCACCATAGAGCTTCACACAAGCCAACATCCAGCTTCTATGGAGTGCGTGTTGGTAGACTCCTAAGATACTGGCCACATTGTCTTCGACAACGTGCACTCAGGTGTTGCTTCCATAGTTTTCGCTCTTCCTTCTGCCTGATCATGTGACTTGTCAACACCACAGAAGGAGCTGATTGGGTTTGTTTTTAAGCCAAAATATCGGCCTGTGTTAAGAAAAGGGATTCATGAGAGCGTATTGAAACGAGTGAACATGAAGTCAAGTGGAACCATGTAAATTAGCACATTGATTAGCTTCAGACGGCTCAGGATGTAAGCCGAGACCCTGAAATGTAGGAGAAATGGCAGTGATGGGCAAATGTAATGAAAGCAGTATCCGTCTCCGCCTTCCTCTTTACAGTTGCCCCCTTTTAAAGTGCCCTCCCTATCGCCTATAGGCTTGTTATTCTGTCCTGAGGAAAACAGGCTGCGGTGCCACCTTCAGTCCACTGTCACGTGATTTGTGTTTTCCTTCTCCAGTGTGAGTGGTTTCTGAGGATAAAATGAGACAGTTAATGTCATGCTCTTGTACATAATCTAACACACACGCACACAAACCGTGTTAGGCTTGGCACAAGACCCAGATCCTGAACATTGCTGGTAAACAGAGTGTAGGCCCGAGTCCAGGTGCCTGGATTCCTTACCTCTCAGGGTGAGACTCAGAGAGTTCCTCCAAGAGAGCAGAGGCAGAAATCTCATCTGGAGATGTGACATGGAAGGCTGCGAATTGGAAAGTGTAAATGCAGAGCTCCATGCCCACAGCACCAGCTGTACACCAGAGTGTGAGCCCGCTGTGCGCGTTAAGATGTGTCGTCAGCGTGAAGGTGCGTCCTGAGGCTCACCCTTTTCTACAGAACCTTTACCATGACACGTGCTCACTCACGCGCTCTCTCCTCCTCTTCCCTCTCCTTCGCTCTACCTTTATTTTTATCTCAAGACTTTGAAGACAAGTAGTATTATGATGATCTTTCAAAGCATAGCTATTACTGAATTTGAACTAAGACTCCTCCTCAAATCATTTTACCTGACTTTTTAAGGTGTTTGTTGTTGTAGGTGGTGGTAGTTGTGGTTTTGTTTGTGTGTGTTTCAATAGGTTCTCATATTTCCTAGGCTGGCCCCAAACTTGCATTATAGCAGCATTTCTCAACCTGTGGGTCACGACCCCTTTGGTTTTTACCAACCCTTTCACACGGGTGTCACCTGACCATCTGCATGTCAGGTGTTTACATGACAATTAAGAACAGCAGCAAAATTACAGTGATGAGGCAGCAACAAAAATGATTTTATGGTTGGAAGTCACCACAAGGTTGAGCATTAGGAAGGTCGAGGACCATTGCTCCATAGCCAAGGATGACCTTAAACTTCCGCTCCTCCTGCATTTACTTCCCAAGGTCAAGGGTTATAGATGTGTGCCACCATGCCTGATTTTATGGAACCCAGGTTTCCCAAATGCTAGGCAAGCAGAGAGCAGCTGAGGTACATCCCTGGCCCTGTCTTAACTTTTGGATCTCTGAAATTCACTTCAAAGGAGATTAACTGTCTTTCCTAGCATTTTTGGACATGAGTGAATAGCTTACATATGCAATAGAATGATGAAGTAAGAGTTGAACTTGGGAAAGTTTAGGAAAAGGAAGGTCATTTTATTATCCTTTCGGGGAATGTTGATAGATATATATTAGAAGTGTAATTCTCTGTTGTCCATTTGACTCGCAGTCATTCTGATTTATGAAATGACTTAAGATTTTAAAAGCCAATAATGTGTTTTACTGACCACAAGAGAGAGTAGGCAACAGAAATATGCTCAATTCCTGAAAGGAAAAAAAAAATTCTTGCAGGGTGAGATCACGGGTCGGGCACAGAGAGGAGGAAATACCTTCCGCTGTGCCTCTCAGCCTCTGCCGAGATCTGACAGTATCTGAACCCTCTGAGCAGCCTGACACGTTCAGTCGGTGCAGCCCTTTTCATGTTCCTCCTTTTACTGTGGCAGGAAACATGCTGTTGGCTTCATTGATGCAGAGCGTAGTCTTGTGGTGAATGCTCAGTTTGTTTCAGATGAGACTGGGCACGTTCGGGGTGGTGTGGTGTAGACTCAGCTAACTTTAAGATTGAAGTGTTAGGAATAGACGGGGTCTCTGCTAAGGAAAAATCATGCCAGAATGAACTCTCCATACGCAGCCTGCACATGCTACATGAGTGAGAAGAGGGCATGCTGGGTGTGGTTGCTGATAAAGTTGCTCACCGATTCCTAGTTGCCAGGACTATAGTTTTGACTTCTAGCTTGTATGACTACTAGGGATGGCGTAAGCCTCCATCACGCCCCTTTCCCTTACCCTGCAGGGCCACACCCCTTCTTCCTAAACTCACACTCCATACAGTATTCCCATCCTCAGCTCCCCTCTTGCTGATTAGTGTCAATCACACACACACACACACACACACACACACACACACACACACACACATGTGAGTCTGGGAATATTACTCAGCCTTCTAGTTCTCCTTTCACTCTGGATGGGGGTGGATCCCAGCCGGTTTCCCATCCCCACTGCTCCCTGCTGAGTCTCCGTCCAGACCCCTTAGATTCCTCGATATCCATTGTACCTTCTCCCTCCCTCTGCCTGTCCCAGTCTTGCCTCCTGAGAAATCACCCTGAGACCACTCTCATACCGCATAGACTAGTCTGGCCAGCCCTGTGTTTCTGTTACATTTTTAGGAGTATGTTTATTCAGCAACAATGATACATTTTAGAATTATACCTTAAGTGGGGAAAAAGTATTTTTCAGTGTTTTCAAATTTCTGGCTTGTTACTCTTTGAGATTCAGGGACAATAAATGAATATTCTCAGAAAATATAAAATTATTACTTTAAAGCTTGCAAGTTGACAAGGAGGCTCTGGTTAGAGATCTCAAAGCGACAACAAGCTTCTCTTACCTTTTGCTGCTCTGCTCACTATAGGGAGGAAACGGAGCCAAACAGGTAAATGAGTAATGAAAATCTGGTACATGTATAGAGTGATTCCATTTCTAGCTCTAAAGAAAAATAAAATCACAAAATTTGCAGGAAAATGGATGGTTTGAGAATCTGTAAAATTGAGATTACTTGATCTCAGAAAGAAAAAAACACATGTTCTCTCATGTGGATGCTGCCCTATGATGCATATGTGTATGTGAAAACAAATGTATGTGTGTGGCTGATATAACATTTAGGAAGAACAAGAAAAAGGAATTTTTATTACACTCATTAGTATGCATAAATAAAATGCATACTAATGAGTTCACATATTTAGTATTCTTTGTGTGATCCTGTGGATGCCAAACCAAAATATAATATATTTTCAATGAAAAATAAGACCCTAACTGGGCAGTTCCCACTTGGGGGTTCCATGAGGACAGTACCTTACTTGGAGACCTGGATTATAAATTGCATTTTTTTATTGTCTGAATATCCTTTCCTGTAGGCTGTAGTTCTTTACAAGCATGACTAAACCAAGCATAGTTTATTCTTTAAACATGAATTTTGTTTATCCAAATCCCTGTCTGTTGTTAAGAAAGCATCAGTAATTTTAGAAATTATTGTTTTGTAAAATAAAAGTGACTCTTTCTCTTCCTCTTCCTATTGCTGCTGCTCCTCCTCTTCTTCTTCTCCAAGACGGGGTTTCTCTGTGTAGCCTTGGCTGTCCTGGACTTAGACCAGGCTGTCTTTGAACTCAGAGAGATCCCCCTGCCTCTGCCTCCAGAGTTTTGGCATTAAAGGCGTGCACCAACATGCCCAGGAAAAGTGACACTTTCTAAAAACCAAATAGGATGCTGCTAAAAGGTGATGAGGGAGCCTCCATGTTACACGGGGTGTTGTGAACACTCTGGTCTCCTTACAAAGCACAGTGGAGGGTCTATAATGCGGCCTTACAGAATCTGCAAAGCCACTGAGTTGGAGATCAATGGAGGGGCCGTATAGGGTGGCGGGTCCTCCCCTTCCTCTGGCCCCTTCTGCTTCAGTGTGTGTGGCTGCGGGTGGCTGCCGCAGGTTCTGACTGAGATGCCGTGTCCATCCAGACGTTAAATACTAGTAATCTTAGTGTGAGGGCATGGGACGGGAAATTCGCAGCTACTGGATGCTCACTGTTTTCTCCTCATAGCTCAGTGTTTACCCTGCGGCTCCCACCCTGAAGACCCCAGCTCTAACAACTGCTCCCAGGGGCAGGATTTTTACCTTCACTCTCCCAGCTATCCTAAAAAAAGTGAAGAATTTGAACTTTCATTTAGTCATACTATGTAGTATAATTTTTTTTAAAAATATCTATCTTTGCTGGGGGAAACAGTTACCTGTTGAGTCATGTTTTTTGTTTTTAAGTAGTCTTCTTCATTTGGCTTTCCCTTTTTTAACTGGGCTGGTAACATTCAAAAGATGTGTAAGCACGTTTTGAAACTCTCAGGTGCTAGATAGCCCAGTTCTTTAAAAAAAAAAAAAAAGCTTTCAACTTAAAAAAAAAAAAATGACACTTCTATTTATTGTGGTGCCGGGTGTGGAGTGGGGAATGGTAGGAAGACAATGTCCCAGCACACATATGCAGGTCAGAAAATACTTGAGGGAGTCGGTTCTCTCCTCCCACTGTGTGGGCACCTGGAGATTGGACTCAAATCTTTGGGCTCTTTGTCAGGAACCCTTACCCATTGAGCCATCTTGTCAGCACATCAACTGTTTGGGGTTTTTTGGTTTTGTTTTCTTTTATGGCGGGGGGTGGGGACGTCCAGTTTGTTTTGTTTTACTTGTTTTAGCTTGAATCTATCAAACCCAAGACGCTCATTTTGGTGATGAGATTGCCCTGGCTGTAGTCTCCTTGTCTTTAAATTTAGTATTATTGCATTTGCTGAGTAGAAAAGACCAAAGCCTCGTGTAGCCTTCCAGATCACATCTGCCTTCTTCCCTCCATGTTTGATGCCCCCTCCCTGAGGGGACCACTGGAATAGTTTTCATGTTACCTAAGCCTCACTGCACCCCACATGCTCCGCATTAACGTCCATCTCTCTGCATCTTGCTATTGTTTTAACATTTGGTCCTCTGCCTGGGGAGTGGGTGGTTCCCTCTCAGCCATGCTGCTCTGGTCTCCACAGAGAAAGCAATATTTGGTTATGAGGTAAAGTTTCAAGCCGGGCCCTGGCCAGGGCCTTTCCCATGTAGGAGGAGGGAAGCAGGGGTGGCCAGGGAGACAATAATTCTCCGTGAATTTGAGCTCATTAAAATCTTGCTCTGTCCTCAGTGGGTTATTTATTGATCTAAGCATCTTGCACTTTTTCTTTCCAGAAAGAATTAGCATCTATTCTGTGATCATGGCTAAGGGAGGGGTCTTTTGTTCCTTCTGTGTGGGATTAACCATCTCCCGTTTGCTTATTAGTGCAGCCGCTTCAGAGATGTCTGTAGGTTTGTAGCTGAGGTAAAATGCTCAGGATTTATAGGTAATGAAGAGAAGGGGTAACATCAAAGACACCCCGTGTAGGAACCTGAAGTTTCTCAGGGGGCTGCTACAAAGCTGTGTTCGTTCCCCGCCTTTCCCCAAAAGGAACACTTCAGTATTGTTCTTTTCAACATTCTTTCAGTGGGTCTTTTTAACATATTCTGGTTTTGCTGTTTTTGTGCAGGAAAAGAAAGCTAGCAAAGTGTTGTCTCTTATCTGTTGCTCCGGAGCTGGCCTTAAACATTTGTGTTTCCTTTGAGGATCACTGTGGTTGAATTTATGACAGCCATTTAAGTATGTAAATGAGAAATGGCTTTTTGAAACAGATGTTTACAATCGTCTTTCCACCAGAACGCTTTTCCCCTACGCGTAACAGCACCCACAAGTCTAACTGCTTTTCGGATCTGTCTGCAGAGATCATGTGCAGCTTGAACTGGTCAGATGCGGGGATGTTGCACATCTTGGTGCAGTTTAACTGTGTCGTGGCTGTGCAGTTCAGAGGAAGGTGGATGGCTACTTCAGCAATGTTTCAGCAGAGCTATCCCTTTTTTTAACTTAAGTCTCTCTCTCTCCCTTTCCTTCCCCCTCTCTCTCTCCCTTGCCTTTTTCTCTCTCCCTCTCCATCTCCCTCCCTCCTCCCTTCCTTTCCTCCCTCCCTTCTCTCTCTCTGCATGTGTGTGTACATGTTCGTTTGAGTGTGAGTGAGGCCACAGAAATCGTGTGGAGGTCAGAGGCTCAGGTTTCCCCTTGTTTGAGACAGGATTGCTTTGCTCTTTTGCCAACACATGCCCCAGTCTAGGTGGCCCCCTAGTTCCTGGGGAAATCTTCTGTCTTCACCACCTGACTTGTCATAGGTGCACTGGGGTTCAGCTATAAGGGCAGGCCTGGTTATATGTGAGATTGGGGGATTTGATCTTGGATCCTCATTCTTGCGCTACAAATTCTTTACACAGTGAACCGGCTTACCAACCTGCTCTTTCCTTCTGAACATGATTAATCTGTAGAAGCGTGCCTTATAAAAATGATAATGCTTATATAGTGTATACACTGAGGTGCTGTTTGAAGATATTTTTAAAGTCCTGTTTTCTTTGTAAGATGCGTTGGTCATGTTCTGCTTATACTGAGACAGGACTGAATGGAACTGGCTCACAGTTTTAGTCCATGCCCACAGTTTGGAAGGAAACCCAGGGTCTTTTATTAAAATTGTCTGTTACTTTGGCGTCATCTGGCATCAGAAGCTAGTCGCGTCCTTCTGCTTTAGGTTAATGTGTGTGGTTTCCTCCTTTTAGCTTCAAGAGGCGGACATTGTGGTCTTAGGTTCACCTAAGCCAGAAGACGTTCCTGCTGCTTGGATCCCATCGGGAACCACTGTTCTCAGCTGCTTCTATGACTTCTCCTCAGGTAAAGGTTCGCCTTGGAGGGGCAGGGCAGTGACTGAGGCAGGTTGGATGGTGGGGAAACGGTCACCTTGCTCCTTTGGGAGAGACCGTGTTCTTGAGCCGCTGGGTGCTGTAGATGGTAGCTGCATGACCAGAAACTGAAGTGTTGGTGTGCCTTCCTTTGGGAGAGTGGTTCTCAACCTGTGGGTCGTGACCCCCCCCCCCGGGGTTGAGTGATCTTTTTATAGGGGTCACATACCAGATGTCCTGCATATCATATTTACATTATGAGTCATAACAGCAGCAACGTTACAGTTATAAAGTAGCAACGTAAGTAATTGCATGCTTGGGGTCACCACAGCATGAGGAGCTGCATGAACGGGTCGCGGCATTTGGCAAGTGGGGAACCACTGCTTTGGGGTACAAGATGTCAGTGACGGTGTCCCTCTTCCCCTCCCCAAAATGCCTCTGCGGGCCACTGGCAGCAGACAGACATGACACCTGTGACCTCAAAGGGACGAGCTGATGTGTGTGAGGCGGGCGAGAAGCGGGGCTCTCTATACTCCAAAGCACAGCGGAGTTTCCCTCACAGAGGATTCTTGGCAGCAGCTCTGTGGAAAGCGCTGAGGGAAGTGGAGGTGCTGGGAAAGCCACAGTGGAGATCGGCCCTGTGTGTCGGGAGTTCTCACGAGAACCCCTGAACATTCTGCCGAGGTGCAGTAGAGTGTGAGGGCAGAAGCTGCTCAGTTTCTCTTGAAACACACTGCTAGGGCTGACAGGTGGTTCAGTGGGTAAGGGCACCTGCCACCAAGCCTGATGACCCGAGTGCAACCCCCAGACCCCACCTGTAGAAGGAAGAACCAATGCTGTCAGGCTGACCTCTGACCTCCACACACATAAACCACGGCCACAAAAACGAAACCCCATAAAATACACGTCATATATTTTAAATAACAATAGATATTAGATATAAGATTATATATTATTTTTTGCTGGTTTTTGTTAGCATTTATATTGAAAACTATTTTGGCACAATTCTAGCTGGAGACAGAATCTACTCAATATGCTTTTGCACTGTCTTTAAGCTCTGCTGTTATGTAAAAAGCAATATATTTTGTGTAATGAAATATTTTATTTTCAATGTTTCTTGGTTTGATAAAACTTTATTTTTAGAGCTCTTGGTTTTGAAAAAGCTATTTCTAAGGGCATCACACCTTTAATCCCAGCACTCAGAAGACAGAGGCAGGTGGATCTCTCTCAGTTCTTGCCAAGCCTGGTCTACGTACCAAGCTCCAAGCCCCCGGAGAGCTACATAGTGAGACCCTGTCTCAAACCAACCAAATAAACAACAACAATAATAATTAATTAAAAAATTAGGTTTTGTTGGAGAGTTGACATGGGGTTAATTATATGAAAGTCTCAAAGAATAAATAAATACTTTATTTCAAAAAAAAAAGTTACGTTTCAGTGTTTTCAGTTCTCAGAAGGGCATAAAAGACTAGAAGCCTTCTATATTGAATTAATCATTCTATAGGTAGAATAATTGCAGCTAGTTTATTTTAAATTTACCTGGTCCCTTTATGATACTTTTCTTGTTGGTTTTGGAATGTCATATGAACAAGTTAGTGCCTGGCCCCATAGTGAGGCTCAGTAGAGGATAAGTGTTAACAGTGAACAGGTAAGCCACATGAAACAAACGAGCAGATTGTTTTAGAATCATTATGAAAGAGGGAAGGCCTTCTGCTGGAACTCAAGGCCAGAATTCTTAGTGCCCTGTGGCTGGGTGAAGGTGAGGATCTTGAATGATGTTTTCCTTCTCATTGCAATCATGCAGATCCGTCCCCTGCTCCCCACTTCGCAGGTAGACAGAATCTGGGAACTTAGGATGTCACAGCTCTGCCGCTTACTGATACCTAAGGCTGGGAGAGATCTTCCTAATGGCTGAGGTTCCTGAACTCGTACTCAGAAAACAGTTAGACCTGATAGCAAACCCTTTCCTTCCACTGTCACATGAACTGAACGTGTGACATTTAGACACAGAAATTCTACATTCTATATTCTGGCTATAAGCTCAACTTCATCATTTATTACTTAAACCTATGTTTAAAGGAAGAAATGCCATGACCTTGGAGCACCTCGATCGCTAAAGAACAGAATTTGCCCCGAGTATGCCATTTTGTATCCAACGTTGTAAGGTAGAGGAACCAGTGTACTGAGCAGGATGGAGAAGCTGGTCGTCAGTCCTGGGCCCAGAGAAAGCAGGATCAAACAGCAGCGTCTTTGTTTCTCTGAAGTTGGCAGAGTCACCTCATGCTGAGAGAGTGGCGCGTGGGGTGTAGTGAGAGAAAAGTCCGGAGCTATCTCCAGGGCTCGGGTAATAAACTGTGATCTATGAGGACCTTGTGTTTTCCCTTCTGTGGCCCAAGGGAGAGTTTGCTAGAGTGGAAAGGTCATGCATGGATCTTGAGTTTTGTCAGTCAAAAAGAAAGTGATTTCATTGGTGTGAGATTTCTGTTGTTTCTGAGACGGTCTCATGGTTCAGCTGAAGCCCCCTTTGAACTCTTAATCCTTCTGCCTCAGCCTGTTGAGGCTGAGGTTACAAGCATGTACCACCAAACCAGACTTAATTATTTAGATCTTTCTTCAGGATTTATTTTTCTTTCCTTCTCTTTTAGTTGTGTGTGAGAGAGGGTGCAGATGCCGCCATAAGTATGAGACTTTAGATGCTCCTGGAACTAGAGTTATAGGTGGTTTCAAGTCATCACTGTGGCTTCTGGGAACCATCAAACTCTAGTCCGTTGCAAGAGCAGTACATGCTCTTAATCTCTGAGCCATGGCTCTGGTTCCATCTGCCCACCTCCCTGTGCACACACACACACACATACTGCACCATTAGGCCATGTGGCTTTGAGGAAATCACTTCTACTTTCCAATCCTCAGTTTCCCTGAGGATAAAATGTGACGAAGCTGAGAAGAATAAATGACATGTTCCCTCCGGTTCAGTGCGTTTTGCATAGTAGCTACCGATGAATGTTGGTTCAATTTCACTTTCTGCACTTCTCTCATTTTGCTGTATTTCTAGCACACACAGGCCCCAACCTAACAGCTGCAGAACGTGTGTGTGTGTGTGTGTGTGTGTGTGTGTGTGTTTGGAAGTTATGTCCAGGGAAGGAAGAAGGCGGGGAGATTCTGAAAGAGTATGAGCAACTGGGCAGAGCTGGGATTTAAACATCCTCTGTGTTTGGAATAAGATGAGGGTGTGTCCTTCTGACTCCTGAGCTTTATCCTGAGAACCATGTCCATGTTGTCCATCTCTCCCCTCTCCTAGATCTAGCCCTGAGATATCCCGCCAGTTCTCTAGTTCAATTTTTTAATTCTCACTACATTCAATTAGTTACCTTGTAAAGGGCTGGGGAATGTAGCTTTGCTTGTAGACTTCCTGCCTGGCACACACAAGCCCTAGGTTGGATCACCACCTTGGCATAAAATCTGATTGGTAGTGCACATCTGGAATCCCAGTGCTGGGGCAGCGGAGGAAGAGGATTAGGGAAGCTTAAAGTCGAGGTCCTTCTCAAAAAAAAAAAAAGAAAAAAAGAAAGAACAAGAAAGAAAGGAAGGAAGGAAGAAAATTAAGCCACTTAGATTTTACATGTAGTATATTAATTCTTCCGCTTCAGTTTGGGCTTAGAGGTTGCAAAGTTGTTTAAGGTAATTCTGATGTTTACATTATTTTCGTTTCTTCAGAACTGTCTTTTTAAAGAGCGTAAGTTGTGCACTGTGACTTGATGGGCTTCACCTGGTTGATCCAGCAGTTCTTGAGGGCGTTGCCGTACCCTGGAGGATTTCTCCCGGCAGCCTTCACTGCATCACCACTTCTCCCGACAAGCCTAGGACAGGAACTGGAAAACTATTGATGGGATGGTGTTTTGTTAAAGGTTTATCTGTCTAAGAACTGTTCCCCATTCTTAGCTCTTCTAAATTTGGAGTAACTTGTCATCCTAGAAGGAAGAACCATGAAAGAGTTGTCTGTAAATTCATAGGTTTGTAACAGAAAGGTGGCCCACCGGCCGCCACTGCGTCAAAGCCAGGTCCCAAAGGTGTCTTGATCCTTTCATACATAACTTAATGGTCTGTTGAACATCCCAGTGTGGTTCAAGAAGGGACTGTTGCAAGAAAAGCCCCGGCTTTTCTTTCTGCACAGAGTTTGGTCATCATCATTTTTAAAAATTATAAATGGAATGCCGTCTTTTAACGTGACTTGCTCCTGGAGGAGCCAAGAGTTAAATGAGAGTATTTGGTGGGAAGTTGAAGTGATTCATCTTGGGGATAGGACCTGCTGTAGGCTGTGGAACACCTGAGGTCTCTGAAACTATGCTTTCCTTTCTCAAGTCGCATTAGCATCATAATATACCGAGAATGTAGTCCCACTTCCCTGAGCACCCATCTTGGTCTCAGATTCCCTGGAATCAATTCTGTCCCAATATTTATCCCTGCTCCAGAAAGAATATGAAATTTATCAAAGCAAACCTGCCAAATAAATGAGTATGTAGAATCAGATAGAAGAATCTTCTGACCCAATCATCTTTTTCCATCTTAAAAAAAAAATCATAGTTTTATTTGAATCTAATTGAAGGAAAAGGAAATAATAACTCAGGCGCTGCTGAAATTTACACAAGCACTTCAAGAAGAGAGCTGCTGGGCTTCATAAGGTTCTTATAAAGTGTGTGTGTGCATGTGTGTATGTGTGTGTGAACATAGTCAGCTAGCCTAGCTGTTGTGGGCAGATGTAGTGCTCTGCCACCTACAGCTTCAGCTACATCCTTTAGTATTTGCTGAGCATATTTAGGGTTAGGGCCGGGTCCCTGCAGAAGGGAAGGTTTGACCTGGTCTCAAGCTTCTCTTAGCTCTGGGTTACCCCTGCCTCCACTTAGGCTTCTCAGCATTCTATTCCTTCCTGCTGCTTTCTTCCACAAGTTGCCCACAATTTCTGGTCCAATCGTGGTACTGTATTCTCTTCCAGATTTACTTGTTCAGCTGTCCTTGGGGCTGGAAGGAGGGTGTTTTGCTTCACTTCTACCTGCTCTTCAGACGATTCATCACACCTTGAAGTCATTAATGAGCCGGTTTAGCAGCCATTTTCAAAACTTCAGCATAGTTCTCTTCCTGAGCTCTGTGTTGTGCAAGGGCCTAAAGTGATAAGAATTCTTTACTATGCAACTGTGCCCCTGATGTTCTGGGAACACGCATTTACAAATTGATACCAGCCCCTGGAATGTAGTGTTCTTAATTCTCCATTGCTTAAAGACAGGACGATAAACAGCACGTTTTCTTTTCCATAGTAGTTGGACAGGATTTTAAGAGCAGGTCTCTAGTGGTTAAAACAAAGTAAAACAAATCTCTCCCATCCTTTGACTCTTGTCCTCTGCCCGGCTGTGATTTATAGAGCCAAAGTGTTGCTAATCTTTAAAGTGTACATGCGGGATATGGTTTTCCAACACCCTTAATGCATTTGACAATAGAACATCATGGAACACATACCCTTAAGTGTTTTGTGCAATTGCTTGCAAAGAACTGTCAGCAAAGTGGATAATTTAAGAGTCAAGTGGTCCAGTAAACTAGGAAAATTGCTTCTTAATTCAAAAACATTGCTATTAGGAACATTTTTTTCCTCTAAGAGAGGATACAGGCCAAAGCATTTTACATGCATGTTTTCTTTTAATAAATTTTATAATTGTTAGCCGAAAAGGTAAAAGTGAAATTCTTAATTGTGCTTCCCAAATTTGAAAACCAGGTGTGTTTATCCGCTTTCTGTTACCGTGCAAAGCTCCTGAGAAAATCAACTGATAAGGAAGAAAGTGTGTCTTGGGTCATGGTTTCTAAGAGTCTGTTCCCTGGTTACCAAGCCTTGTTGCTCCAGGCCTGTGGTGGAACAGTACTTTATGTCAGGAGTGGTGGCATGGAAACAGAGAGTGGAAGAATCTGGTACCACAGTGTCTCTCTCAAGGCCGGGACCCTAGAGTCCTTCCACTAGGTCCCACCTTCTGAAAATGCCAACACATTTCCATAGAGCCATAGGCTGATGAAGCAGCCCCTTACACGTGGGCGTTTGGAGATACTCCAGACCCAAGACAGCATCAGATAATCTCTAAAGTTAATATCCTAAAACACAATTGGTTTTGATGGAAATTAAGTCATATTTCTATGACAGAAATGTTCTTTCGATAATTAAAACAAAAAAAATCTATGGGGCTGCAGAGATGACTCATTAGGTTAAGTGCTTGCCACAAAAGCTTAAGAACAAAGTTCAGATCTCTAACACCTACATAAATGCCAGGTGGGCACAGCAGCCACCCGTAATCCCAGCACTCTGGAAATGGAGATAGGAGATCCTGGGGCGAGCTGGCCAGCAGAATCCGTGAGCTCCAGATGCAACAGCGTACCCGTCCCCCGAAATCAAGTAGGGAGTGACCAAGGAAAACGCTTGATGTAAACTCTTGGTCTCTGGTTCATATGTGCCTGGGCAAACACACACACACACTCATACTGATTCACACACCTGCAAACACGTAGACACACACACACA
>CM053767.1:51321485-51427270 GCA_028658305.1 Pachyuromys duprasi | reverse complement strand
CCTCTGAGCTCCATACTCCCCCATGCTTTTCCTCTGAGCTCCATACTCCCCCATGCTTTTCCTCTGAGCTCCATACTCCCCCATGCTTTTCCTCTGAGCTCCATACTCCCCCATGCTTTTCCTCTGAGCTCCATACTCCCCCATGCTTTAAAGAATTCAGTGGAGAGGCATGCGTGGAGGAAGGGAAGGACTGGGAGGGGAGGAAGGAGGAAGCTACGGGGAATATAAAATGAATAAAGTGTAATTTATAAAAAAATAAATATTAAAAAATATTTTTAAAAAAGAATTCAGATACCCAAGAACATTCTCAAAACACTTAAATCACCATACATTCAGTACTGTATGTTTGAATCAAGTGTAAGTGTGAGTTAAACATATCAATAGTAGGATGAACATGGGAAAGAGTGAAGGTTTTATGTTTTAATTTCCATTCTTAATAGCTCAAATGCAGAATAGATTTTTAAAAATTCTTTTTAAACCATTCTTCAGACTGTAGGATTTCACCTTCGTTGGGAATCCTCTCTCCTTGTCAACCCACACAGCACATGCTACTTACACCCACACATGGCTGTATTGGCTTTGCCTGACAAAATGAAAAGTATTGGGAATTGCCCCCGGAAATATGCCAGAAGATCCTTAGATTCTCAGAGGCTCTTGAGTTTTACATATTTTCCCAGTTACACGAGTGAAAAGGAATTTCGTGTGAGGACTTGACATGGGGAGCAGCTGCAGGGTTTTTGAATGTGTCTTGGGCCCCGTAGAAGATTCTAGAATTTCTCTGAATTCATTGAACAGAACAGTTTTTTAAAGTCTGAATTTCACACTGGGGGAAAATAAAAAGCCTGTCATGTCGGTTTGGTTTTGTTTTCAGAGTGCTAAATACCTGATTTAAATATTTTTCTTTAAGGTTTCAACCCATTAGTTTGTTGCAATTTAGAAATAACAGTACTGACTTTGTAAAGTTTCCCTTTCTGCCCTAAGCAGCCATTTGAACAAGAGTGAGGTTTTCTTTAAGTTGTACTAATGGCAGACTAGGACACGGATCATTAGAAGAAACCAGTACAAACAGGGTCTTTTGAACCCTTTGCCCCCGTCAGCTGTAATGGAAAACACAACCAAATGGACTGTCACATTTATTGTTAGATAGTAAAGGCTTTTAAAACCTTCCAAATCATAAAGATGCCTGGGGTGAATGATATATATTTATAGCTGTACGCGCATGTAACTTTGGAGTTCATGGTCAGGCCATGCATGGCTGGTGCCCATGATACCAAAGTTCAGTTTTAAATGTGCTTCAGATTTTTACCTCTCGTCTCTGTGTTAGGAATCCCTTTGACTTTTCAATAAACTTCTTTCCAGTTGTCACAGAGTATCTTGGTAAATCTCTGCCGCCATCAGGAGTGCACAGTACTTGGCTAAGGAAAGGCTTCATGGTGTTGATGGATTCTTTTGCTGTTTGTGTGGGCGCTGGACAGGTGCAGGGAGTGTGGGTATTCTCGCCTTAGAGTGGACACATCAGAAAAGTCATAAAAATCACATGATAGATGTTGATTCAGTCTGGCAGCAGGAGCTTGGAGACTTTGAGGAAAACTCACAGTCCCATTTCCATAGCAGAGAGGCCTTGCAGACACAGGAAAGGAAACTTAGCTTGGAAGTTGCTCCTTTTCAGACAAATCCGATGATTTGGGATCTGAGCTAAGGATATGGGGAAAGAATTACCAAATTTTGATGTCAAATACAGGGGTAGGGCGAAATAAACTTTTATTGTCGCTCTCCTTTTATTGCTTCCAGTAAATACTTCCTACTTTGTGATTCCCCGGTATTGTGTTGGTTGGCAGCAAGCTGCACGTTCCTGTGTTTCCAATTAAGAATTGGCTGGCTGGCTGAAGTTTGAGGTCATCACTGGGCGTGTCCCCTTCAGCCCAGCCAGCACATCCCTGGGAGAGAAAATGGAATCTTCCGCACGACATGAGGCACAGCATTGATCCCTCATAGCGTCTTTTTAGGGTTTTGCAAGATGGTGATTCTGTCAGTGGTGTCATTCGTGTAGTACCTAAAAAAGTATGGAGTTGACTCAGAGCCCGAATAACAGTCTCCACTTTGACTCCCGTCGGTACAGCGCTGTTTAGACAGTTGGAACACAGCCTGCTGCGCTCCCTTCCCGTGACCTGGGCACTTCCAGTCTAGTTCATCAAATAGTATCTGATTGGCTCATCAGAAACCCCTGCTGTATAGTGGTTCATCAGCTCTTCTTGGTCCTCCTCCTGCTTGGTGGCTCTTCACTTCTAAGTGTCCCTTCCTTCTCCAGGCTCCCTTTGGTCCCTTCTGCGTGTTCCTGAAAGGAAAACATACCCGATGTATCTGTCCTTATCTTTGTTCTCACTGAGCTTACCCTGCCGGTGTCCTTGCACATTCATTGCTTCCAACAGTTGGCGGTAGCTGTGATTTGCATCTATAGGAAAAGCCCACGGAAGCAGATGAAAGCGTAGAGCTCACTCTGCGTTTCAGCTAGGTAAACTTTATCTGGTGGTCATGTCCAGCTTAGATGTCAGGCCTGGCGGAAGCTTCCCTTGATGTCCTGGAGCGAAGGCAACCTCATCCCACTTGCTCTTAATACGGTGCCTGCCCTGTTTCCCAACCTGGTGTTTATCACAGTTGCTGCAATCACCGAGTTATCTGTACCTCCCATCAGTTAAGAGTCCTAGGAGGGAGACACACAGTCTAACAGGATCGTTTCTGTGTTCCAGGGTCTAGCCCTGACTCACGATGGAACTGAATAAATATTTACTGTATGAATGACTGACTGATCGTGTCACGGTTGTTCTGAGCAGCCGGGGACAGAGTTGTATCTGAAGTCATGCCTTCCTCCTTGTGATAATACACAGCACCAGAGTTTGTAGGTCGGGAAACTCACTGGATTTGTTGTGGCTGAGTTTCCTAGACACTCTGGCTCACACCATTTGACTCATAAAAGACTAGGTTGTAAGCACCAAAGAGAAATTTAAAGAATGTTAGTGACGGCTGTAGTGTGCTGTAGAAGGGTGCCATGGGACCTTATTGGGAATGAAAGATCGCAAATACAGCAGTATTATGAATATGCAAAGATATGCCCTGGAGAATCAGCTGCCCCAGGCAAAGGTGTCCTCCTGGGGCCCAGTGGGACTCTGGACTTAACTAATCTAGCATTCAAAAGCCTGCTGCATGGGAAAAAAATAACCAGGCATGTCCAAACTTTTGACATTGAGACATGATGGTGTCCTCTACAAAATTTATCGTTGCCAGTGGGGCCTTTGGGATCCCTTCCAATCCTGAGAATCAGGCCCTGCCTTGCTTATTCAGCAACCTTCAGCAAGGACCTTTACCCACTCTGCACCCCAAAAAATAGCTCTGGAAAGCAGAAGCCAAGACAGCCCCCAAAGACTGATGGTTCCAGCTATTTTCATGACTAGCTCTGCCATTCCCTGAAATGAACATTATCAACACCGTTACCTAGCAGTCTCCTTTTTGATCAGGTGGCCTTTCATGTTTGTACCTCTGGCATTAGCTTAAATGTGGCCTGTGTGCGATACCTGGGAACAATCCAAGAAGTCATCTCAAGTATGCCAGAGGAACTTTGCTTACTGCCTGTACCCTCAGATTTGGATCTGAAACTTAAGCTTGGTTTTACTAAAGTTGTCTTGGAACTGCAATTAAATTCATCCTTCTGTCCCCCAAATCAGGATCACTCCCACCCCGCTGGGAGAAGGGAAGAGTACAGTAACCATCGGCCTAGTCCAGGCGCTGACCGCCCACCTGAACGTCAACTCCTTCGCCTGTCTGAGGCAGCCTTCCCAGGGACCGACATTTGGAGTGAAAGGTACTTTCCTTAGCCAACCAAGCTAGTTTTCAGAGCAAAATTGTGGGGAGTAAAAGTTCAAACTGAACATGAAGCACAGAGGTGGAGTTAAGTGTTTGCTAGAGAGCTGGGGGGGGTTGTTTGTTTGTTTAAACGTTCCTCTATACCCACTGAACATTCAGGACATAAACATCACCCGAAGTTGAACCTCCTGGTACGCAGAGGCATACAGAGGTTGCTGTGGCGCGGGGGAGGGGGCGTCCTCTGTGGGGCCCCAGGAGACTGATCCCTTGGCGCGGTAGCTCAGGCCTCCTGTCTCCAGCAGCGTCTTCTCTATCATCTCCACCTCCTTCGCCAAGCAATTCTGAAACCCTGCCCATCTTATCAGTGTTTTATCATCCCAACCACAATGAAAGGTCTCTTCCTGTACACAGCTCTCCAGGTCAGGCCCCAAGTCGCAGCTTGTGGGAGTTGTGTGGGTCCAAGGAGCTCTGGAGACGGAACAACTGGCTGTGTGCAGCGCTGTGAGGAAATTCCTCTCTGGCTCAGCTGAGCTGATGTCTGGCACCTTCCCTTTCATTACTCCTACTTCGCTGATTTATCATTAAGTCACCCTTCAGCCCTTATTGCTGCAATTACTGCGTGTTCCTGGCAGTTGGCGGTTTCTAACTGTATTTTATTTATGTCACTGTTACAAGTATTAATAATCCCTAACCCATTAAAAGCACCTATTTCCCCTGGAAGTCCCTGCATTATGGAGCAGGTTGAACATGAGACTTAGGGCAGAGGGGCCGTGGCTTTGCTCATGGCTGTTTCTCTCACCTCTGCAAGGTCTATATAGCCAACCTTAAAGTCTGTAAACCACATCTAAAGTATAAAAAAAGCTTCTGGTACCAGGCACATCTGGCTATGGTGAGACTCAACTGGGATAATAAGGAAAGAAAAGAGTGTTTTGTAAAATGACAGGCACTGGTGAGAGACAAATATCTTCAATAGAATAACTAATATAAATTTTGTCTGAAGTATTCACAGGTGAATATTTTTGGGGGTTTTTGCGGTTTGGCTTTTCTGATGCTGATGATTAAACCCAGCAGCCTGGGCATGGCAAGCAAGACTGAGCCACGCGCCCTGCCCCACAGACTGTGGTCTGGGGCCCTTCTGAAGGTCTCACTGCACAGACCAGAATGGCCTCAGGTCTTCAGCGATCCTCCTGATTCTGCCTCCTGAGTGCTCCACCGAGCCCAGCAGGTGGTCTATTTTTATTTCATGTATGAAATATGAAGCATAGCCACCTAGACCCTGAAATTAACTAATGAAATGACCTCATATTCTGACATATGTGTTTTATAGCACTGAAATTAGCTATATTTATATTTACCTTTAGAGGTGTTATTTGTTTCTTTTTGGCTGCTTTGTTTGTGTGTAGCTAGGAACTTAACTTCCTGCCTCATGCATGCTAGGCCAATATTCCACCAATGAGCTACATCTCACTTTTTTTAAGTTGCCCACGCTAGCCTTGCACTCACTCTGTTGCCCAGCACCTCTCTCTAGTTAATCCATGGTGTTCCTTTCAACTTCCCTGAAGCTGAAATTGTAGGCCTTTGTCAGCAGACACGGGTCTTAACCTTTCTTTTTAAACAAAGAGACAGAAGGCCTAAAAACGGCATCACTGGCTACAGTGCACTGTTTTTGTTCATTTCTGGTCTGTGTGGACAGAGTCGGGGCCTTGGAAGTCTCCCTGTTGAGTGTGTGAGTGGCGTCCTTAGGTCTGTGCCTCACCTCCCTGTACTTGCTGTGTTGTCTAGGAGGAGCAGCAGGCGGTGGATATGCTCAGGTCATCCCCATGGAGGAGGTAAGGCCGTGCGATGCATTGGTGACATTGGTGGCTACATATAGGTATGTGTGTGCTACTTGATGTGAATATTCATGTTCCATAAATACACACACACATTTCCTATAGCAAATGGATGCTAACCTAGTCCCTGGTTGGAGTGTTGGGGGAGGGGTGCATATGTGTATGAGCATACATGTGTATAATACATCCGGACAGAAGATTCTGTGTTCCCAAGCCCATTTTAGATAAGACAGTGTTGTCCTGGGTCCTATCAGTCATCTCTTAGACTACCAGACTCAGAAAGAGGGGGTGATTTGTTCTACCAAGTGAGGCCACGAATAAAATCACCTCAGAGAAACTGGGTGGGCAGAAAGAACGGATGGTGTTGATTCTGATTTCTCTAGGACCCTCCTTCTCCCTCACCTCCCATGTCTGACCAGGACTTGTTTCCCTCAGCCTTGCTCTCTGTGTGTCAGTCCTGAGCTCCCCCTAAGCCCTGGTCTGAGCCGGACACTCTCCCTCTCTTCTGCGTGACCTGAGAGGTCGTATCACGTCTTTGCTCCTCCTCTGTAGGCTCTGGGTCCCCACCTTATCAGGTTCCTTGGAGGTGCCTGTCCCATTTTTTTCTTATTCATCGGCACCGGGCTGCAGGGTCTCATAACCGCCAAGCCTGTACATCACCGTTGAGCTGTACCTGACACGCTGTTTCCTCTTAGACAAAGACTCTTCCCATGCCTGGCATGTTCTCTCCTGTCTCATCCTCACCACCCTGCTCAAGTTACAGCCTCAAGATTCTGCTTCACTCCAGAACCCCCTCAGTTCCCTTCATAAACTAGAAGAATCCAAGGCCTGAAGACTGAATTAGCGTGAAGAACGAGGAATGTACCAGGGGAACATTTTAAGGTTTAGCTAGCATATATGGAGAGGGCAATGGTGGTGTTCTGCACGGGTCTTCAACTCCATGGTTCAGTGTAGGGCTGCTGTCATACCACACACAGAGGCTGGCAGTAGGACCCTTGAAGCTGGAACAAACTGAGTCTGCTCCTTCTCTATCCACGGCCTTAGCACCATGGCGTCCAGGGTCATGGGTGCTGGTAGCGAGCCAGGTATCATACACAGGCAGCAGGCTCTTTATGAGTTGTGTGGAGAAATGTTAGAATGAGTTCTAGATGGATTAAAGGTACTTGAGGGAAGGCATTTCCAGCCGCGGAAACTCTGTGAGGAAAGCCTGAGACAAAAAAGCTCTCTGCCTGATCAGGGGCCACATGGTGTCATTGAACATGATGAGAATGCTGGCCCAGGGCAGGGTAGTCCAGGGAAGCTGAGGCAGAGGAACAGGCAAAAGCTTCCATTCATAGCCAGAAGGTTAGGGTTGACCTAAAGTGTCACATTCAGCCATTGAAGGGTCTTGGCAGGAGAGTATCAGGTTTTCCCTGGGTTTTATGAAATATTATTAATGATTTTGATCATGAAAACAAAATGTAGGGTGAAAATTTCCACTTGTGGCCTCATGTGGGTGTTTAAAATGTTCTAGATTTTGGAGTTCTTTGGACCTCACATTTGTAGGTTAAAGATGTGAAACCCTATTAACTTTTCCTTGAAGGTTTGTAGGGGCCAGTAAAGCAACCCGGCAGCTACAGGCGCTGGCCAGTCAAGCCCAGAACCCAAGTAACAGTGAAAGGAGAAAACCAATTCTATGAGGTTATCCTCTGACCGCCACATGCATGCTGTGACATGCCCACACTTCTCCCTCTACCGTAGACATACATGATAATGGGTAAAACTTGAATGAGTTAATTTTAAAAATTGAAGTTTCCAAACTATGGGTGTGTCAATTTATAAGTAGTCATTGTGTGTTAATGCAAAGCCAGCTTTCACTAATGTTTTCTCTTATTTCATTTTTACTGTTTAAGCCTTGCTTTCTTCCCAAGTATTTTTGATATAGTACAGTTTCCTAAATAATGAAGTGGTGCAAATAAATAATTGAAAATGAAATCATGAGAAACTGTTAAACCCAGCAGGCTGTGTCATCTTTGACCTGAGGTTGGAAGAATCACAGACTCATGAGATCTTTATTGTCAAGTGGGAGGCCTTGGCCTTGGTTTGCTGATCTAGGCCATCTTGTCTCAGCTCATGATAAAGACAGATAATTGGCACACTGTTCTTTTAATATGGAGAGTCCTTGAGAACTGTCCTGGCCTTGTGATGCAAATGGAAAGATGAGACGTTTCTTTGCAGTTCAACCTTCACCTGACTGGGGACATCCACGCCATCACGGCCGCTAATAACCTGCTGGCTGCGGCCATCGACACCAGGATCTTACATGAGAGCACGCAAACCGACAAGGTGAGAAGATCCCTCCCTAGCCATCTTGTGCTTTTTATCCTGGAGTTCCTGCGTCCTTGAGGACTTCGTGAAAGACTTTTAGAGCCACCAGCTCTCTGAAATAGTCTTCAAAATTTGGTGAATTTAACCTGTAGCCTCACCTCCAGAGGAGGGGAGCTTCGCTTTAATCAGATTCTCAAATCAGTTGATGATCACTTCAGAACCGTTGGGAAAACTGATGTGCCAATTAAGCCAAATTATATTTGGCTTAATTATTTGACTTATTTGGTTATTTTCTATTTTAAAGATGGTACATCATTCCTTTTCACTATGGTTACAGATACATTGGTCTGTTCTAAAGGAGATTGAACTTGGGCTTTTGTTCTGTTTTGCTGGGGAGGGGGCTTTTGTTCTGTTTTGCTGGGGAGGGGGCTTCCAGTACAGACTCTGTGCATGCTAATACAAGAGCTATAGCACTAAGCTTCAGCCACCCAGCCATTTGTAAGACCGAAAGTACATGCAGCACTCATGAACTGTGAAAGGACCCAGAGGTCCTTTCTGGCTTCATATGTGTGAAGTCCAGTTACCAGCTCACTCCTGAAAATGGCGGAGTTCCGTGTCTTAATTCCTCGCAGGCACTAGTCATAGATGAGAGAGGTACTTCCTGGAATGATTTTCAATAAGGGTTCTGACTTTTTCAGTTATAATCCCCAGTGTACCTTCCAGACAAAATTCAGATAGCTATTTGAGAAGTTGTAAGGGTGTAGACCAGGTGTATTTATGCAAATTCTTAGTAATGAACATTATTTCTGCTTTACTAAGTAAGTTTTGTTACAATGACAGAGTTTAAGTCTATATTGTATATATTAGCCCTCAAATATCAATAGAGCCTATTTGGTTATAAATGTCATGAGTCTTGTCCATTTATGAGCTATCCAAGCTCATGACTTGGACATAAAGCTCTGTTTGGTTTGTTCCCTATCCCGCCCACCTTAGGCTCTCTACAATCGGTTGGTTCCCTTAGTGAACGGCGTCAGAGAATTTTCAGAAATTCAACTTTCTCGGCTGAAGGTAAGTTTCCAGTAAATAGTATTTTTTTTAAAGAAGAGAACATTCTAGAAACTTGGTTTGAATTTTTATAAATTCCTTTGGTTATGAAACTCTAGGTCGATGGTTGTCAACCTTCCAAATGCTGTGATCTTTTAATACAGTTCCTCACGTTGTGATGCCCCTCGATCATAACATTATCTCATTGCTGCTTCATTTCTGTAAATTGGCTGTTATGAATCATAATGTGGATATATCTGATATGTGACCTCATGAGAACTGCTGCACCAGAGAGTAATAACTGAGAATATACAGAGTGAAGTCTGTTGATAAATCCCGACATCAAAGAGCCATGGAAACCATAACTTACCTTTTGTATGTTTTTAAGATCGTGTGGTTAAAACAATTGTTTACATTTTTGTCTCATTTTGTATGTATGTGCAGAGGTCCAAGGATAGCTCCTTCCTCCAGGTATTGAACTTGAGTTGTTAGATTTGGCAGGAAGTACCTTTGACCCCTAAGTCATCTCAGGCCAAAGAATCCACTTTTTTCAGGCTCCATGTGCTCGCTCATGAGGTGGCAGCGCTGCTTTGTAACCGACTGTTAACTGGCACGTCGGGTCTTACATAGCCTCCCACTTCTGAAGAGAAATTCTTTCCTGTTCTTAAAACTTTCAACGCTAAGATATCTTTGGATACCCATCTCTCTCGTTGCCCTTCCCAAGGCTATTCTACCCTTATACTTGAAAAAGCCATCTTTATTCTTTTCCATGTGTTTTCTGATGCTATTAGCTTCTTCTGTCCTAGCAGTCAGGTTTTTTTTTTTTTTTAAGACAAAAGAAAAAAAATCACCTTGATGGTATAATTTATAACCATTAATTGGCTTTTGGTTGTTGTTTTGTTTTTTAAGATAGGTTTTGTTTTTAAGATAGGTCTCTCTGTGTAGCCCTGGCTGCCCTAGAACTTGCTTTGTAGACCAGGCTGGCCTCGAACTCAAAGATCCACCTGCCCCTGTCTTCTGAGTATCGGGTTTGAAGGTGTGCGCCACCACTGCCCGGCTGCCATCAGATGTATTTTTAAAGCACTTTTCAGGGTATTTTCATCACAGAATTAAGCCATTAAAGCTTTGCGTTGTTTTGGCTTTATTTATTTATTTACTTTTTGAGGCGTGGTCTCACGTAGCTCAGCTTCCAACTCCTGCTCCACCTGCCTCTGCCTCCCGAGTGCTGGGATTGTGTGAATGTACCACCACCCCCTTACATTTTTTAATTCGTTTTCCCAAGTAAAGTAAAGCGCACTCCTTTGAAACCCAGGCATACACTTCACTTGGTACGTGCTTATGAAGAGACCAAGGAAGCATAGTGCCGGCGGTGGGCCATGCCCTGCAGAGCCCCGTGTGGGGGTCCCCCAGCAGGTACCACCAGCCACACAAGCAAGAGCAGGCCGTGTGTTCACTGTGTGCTGCCGCCTGGACCCCACCCTCAGATCACCATTTTAGGGTATTCACAGATCCCCACGATCTTCCACCTGTAGAAGACACAGGCTAAAATGATTCTGCCTAACCCACAGTTCACCCCAGGCTTTGTTTCTCTCAGGAATGTTACTAATTATGGGATAGCATGCCCCATGGGGTAAGTTTGTTTGGGTGTGGCTTCTTGTTCTGACGGTGCTTCTCCCCGATTATTAGAAACTGGGGATAGAGAAGACTGATCCGAGTGCTCTGACAGAAGAGGAAGTGAGGAAGTTCGCCCGACTCAACATTGACCCCTCCACCATCACATGGCAGAGAGGTAGGTCCTGAGGAAACTGGAGGGCACGCAGGGCCGGATGGGGAGTGTGCTCGAGCCCTAGCTCTTAAATTCAGTTCATAAACAGTCTTACATTCATAAATTCAGTTCATAAAAACCAGTCTCACAGCTGCCTCTCCAGGCTGCATAATCCCACCGCCTAGTCCATTGCTGTTCTTTCCCTCCTCTCTCTGCGCTCAGTCCCACTCACGCCCTTCTCCAGGCATGGATGGACCGTGGTAAGAGCTCCGTGGGAGAGTGCTAATCTGGCAGGTGCAAGGCTAAACACCACAAAGCAAAGCAACTTTCTCCAGATGTGTAAAGAACTTTTTCTCTTCCTTCCTCTTTCCATTTAAAAGATGATTTTAAGGCCCAATCTCTCCTTGTCTGGTGAGTTCTCTTCCCCCAAGCCTACTTTGTTTCCCTACTTTCTAAAAAGAAATATATTTTATATTATTCCTTCCTTACTTGTTACATTCAGGATCCCTATTCGAAAAAATGAAAGGAAAGAATTGGGGCTGAAGCCTACATTATTTTTTTTTTAATCTTATGTTTTGCCTACATGTATGTGTACACGCCATACATGTGCAGTGTCCATGAACACCAGAGGAAGACGTCAGATCTCCTGGAGCTGGATTTAAAAGTGGTTGTGAGCTACCGTGTGGATCCTGAGAACTGAGCCTGGTCCTCTGCAAGAGCAGTGAATGCTCTTAACTGCTGAGCCACCTCTCTGTCCCTCTTTTTAATTTTCTTAGAGGAGGTTTTGTTTGAGTGTGTGTGCACACATGGAGGCCAGCAGTTATAGCAGGCGTCATTCTGAACCTACACTTAGACCGGCTGGCCAGAAAGCCCGAAGGTTCCTTTTGTTTCTGCTTCCCCATCGCATGGCTGGTTTTTATGTGAGTGCTAGGGATCAAACTTAGGGCCTCGGGGTGCTTGGCTCACTTTCTCAACTGAGCCATCTCCCCTAGTGCCTTTTGTTTTTGAGACAAGTTCTCATGATGTAGCTCTGGCTGGCTTAGAACTTGCTGTGTAGACCAGGCTGGCCTCGGATTTGCCCCAATCCTCCTGCCTCTGTTCCCCTCACCCCCAAGAATGTCAGAATTGCAGGTTTATGCTACCATGCCTGGCTGTCTCTCTTGTGAACTCCTCTCTAGTTTCCATTTTCAATGCAGGCTTTTCCTCCACATCTGGCAAGTGTTTCCAGCTGGGTCCGAGGTGCGTATCGCTCTGGCAAGCTCATGCTGCAGAGAGTGCTGCTCTGTGTTTTGGAGCCTTAAATAGAGTCATGGAGTTGATGGTGTCTGTACTTTACAGAAACGATGGGTGACATATGTTCCTGTGCTGGCTGTCTCAGCCCTGTCCCTGTTCTCCTACTTCTACCCTCTTTGGAGTATATTTAACCAATGTCTGAATTGTCAGTTACCTTTTGGCACATTCTCCTGTTCGCATTTCCATCCCTTAGTTCAGTAGATTCCTAATCCCAAAATGCTGGCCTGTTACTTCCTCAGTCAGCAGCCTTAGCAGTAAAACCCAGTTTGTCATTCAGGACTACTAGCTTCTGTCTTCTCTCCACCAGGGGGCCTCCTTCATTCTCTAGCCAGCTTTTTCTTGGCCATGGCCAAGCCTGGCCCATCCTCTTTCTAAGCAAGTCTTTTTTCCCATATTCAACTAGACCCCCACCCTTCCTGAGCTGTCTTCCCAATAGCCCATTCAGGCATGCCAGTAAGAACTAAATGTATCCCAGCAGCCAAGAGACAAAGGCCACTTCCTCAGTTTCCTCATGTATGTAGAGTAGCCCTTAGCCAATGTATCAGACTTCAAAGATTTGGTAGTTTGGGCAGATAGCGCAATAATGACAGCCAAGTCTAAACACAAAGTTCATTTACTGTATTTACATCTTTCACATGTTGCCTGAAGGATATTTTATAGATTATTTTAAATAATTTTGAATGTGGAGCTGTTTCAAGCTATAGGGTTTTTCACTAGCGGTATTATGTTAACACCCCCAAATTTTTGAATTTTGGATGCTGGACCTGTAGTAATATCAGCCTCCCTCTGGGGAGGCTCAGCTGAAATGTGAACACGCAAACTCAAACACGCCTCCCTAGTGACCCTTAGAGGGCAACAGCTGTGCTGTGTTGTTTCTCTGTGGTCTTTGGCTCCTAAGATTAAGTTAAAATCTTCTTGAGTACTCTTGCAATTCTCCATTTTTTATTTTAAAACAAATAACATATTGTAAAGATTGTGTCAGAAAAATTAAGCAGCATTTCACAATGCTAGTACCTGCTAATCATAGTTTTTGGTACGTCTGATTTTCCTGTACAGCTCTGTTACCGTTTGTGTGGATTTTTATTTCCTGCCCAATTCAATTACATTCCAAGCATGGTCTACTTTGCTAGCTCTTTCTTGGGTCAGGGTTTTTTGTTTTTCATTTATTTATTGTTTTTCATGGTGCTAGAGATTTAAACCACAGCCTTTGGCACCAAAACATACATTTCAGCTTCAAACCATAACCCAGCACCTAGAATGGTCGTTTTTTTATTGTTTTGTTTTTGTTTGTCAAGACAGGTTTTCCTGTGTAGCCTTGGCTGTCCTGGAACTTCTGTAGACCAGGCCGGCCTCAAACTCACATAGATCTGCCTGCCTCTGCCTGGCAGAGTGCTGGGATTACAGGCCTGCGCCACCACCTCCCGGCTAAAGCGGTCATTTTAAATGACTGTAGCATATCCCTTTGTGGGTGAGCCATGACTCGTACATGCCACAAGTCTAAGATTGACCAATAAACAATATATTGAATAGCCGAAGTGAATATTTTCAGCCTTTTGCTGGGGCTTTATTTTTTTTTCTGTATTTTTTAAACTAGAAAGATTTGTTATTTAAATGCCATTGTTTGCAAAATATGTCGTTAACCTTTCAAAGACAGCTCTGAGCTCATGTTACTCTGTGAATCATTTTAGGGGTCCTTTTTGGTGAAAGAAAAATTAAGCCATGGAAATTAGTGTATTTTCAACCGTGCTGAAAGAGAAACTTTCAGACCAACTGGCATCTTTGCACATCTGAACTTGGGCCCCAACCTCAGAAATCATGGAATATCACCTCTTCAGTGAGGACCAGCATGCAATTGGATTCTCTGCACGAAAGCAGACAGGACTGGAATGTGCTGTGGTTACAAATCAACTTTAATGAAAGTGACAACTTCAAAAGTTATCCCAGAAAAATACAGACTTACATTACTATTTGGGATGCTAAAAGGAAGCAAACTTTACTGCTGAGGACAAGTCACCTGGGCCAGAGGAATCCAGGCTGAAATTTGATATGTAGTTTGGTCCCGATTAGTGACTTAGTATGAGAATGAGGATACTTCATAGATGAACCAAGTACATTTACAAGTAGAGTTTTCCGGCTTTGACGGAGAACAAGTGTAAGCCGGGTGGTGAGAACAGAGCTTAAGATGCTGGACTATTCTAGAAACATGTCACAGGCGCAGGAGGGAAGGAATATTTCCAGACATGTGTATCCCCTAAGGGCCAGGAGATAGGCTAATCTGTCTACCTTCCAGCCAAAATCCCCAAAATACTTGAATGTTCTGGATTTCTCTCCTCCAGTTGCTCTCTCGTGATGTCTCCTTGTCGCTGATTCCTCACTTCCTCTTTGTCTTTCTTCCTCCCCTGGCTGGCAGGAAGTTCAGCCCTATTCTCTCCCCTGCTTGGTCATTGGCTGTTAAGCTTCTCTATGACGTATCAGGGAAAAATTGGGGAGCAATATTTACACAATACTGAGGCAGGAAGCTCTCAGAACAAGGATTGCAAGCAGGTGTTGGGGCACAGAAATCAGCATTTGAATCTTTACACAGTGCACAACAGCATTATGCCTACAGCTCTGGGCGTTCCTCTGGGCACCAGCAACCCTATAGCACTAAGGGAACTGCTTAGAACAAGTTAAAAGTAAAGCAGCTCACCCCAGAACTCCATAGTCTTCCTTCCATGCAGGTACTCTGGTGCTCTTGGCATCTCCCAGGAAATGCCTGGAGTCAGACAGCCTTACACACCTTCATGACCCTGCCCGGCCAGCACAGAACTGAGCACAGAGAAAGCCCTCAGAACCTGTTCCAGGAAGGAAGGAATTAGCATGTAGCAGATGTTCTATCTCTTGGATGCCAGCTGTGTGTTCCCATTGCTTGCTAAGGGCTTTGGCCACATCTGTGTCTTGTGGGTTGGGATTGAACCTCTTGTCGTGTGTTGCTGTGCTGAATTTGTACAGCTCCTTCCCTGTGTGTAAGTATCCTGGTAGGTCACAATGTTCCACTGAGACATAGTGAAAGGCACAGTAGCCTTTGAATGATGCTGTAGTTTCATCTGATCTTTTTTTGCTTATCTTCCCTTTGTCAAACTTCAATTTGAATGGGCTACTACTGACTTAAAATACATATGATGGCCAGTCTACAGCCAAGAGAATTTATACAACTACACAGGGAAAAAAGGGAGATGGTTTTGTTTCATGTGCCTAGCATCACAGGAGCCAAAGTAGCAGCTGGTGACGCTGTTGAGATGCAAATCTTTAACCTTGCAGGTGTTCTGCCTGTATTTTAAAAAATAAAAGTGTGTGTGGCGGAGGGGGGGTGGGGGTAGGAGGGCTAGAGTGATAGCTCAGCAGCTGAGAGCACTGGCTGCTCTTCCAGAGGACCCAGCTTCAGTTCCCATAACCAACATGGCAGATCACAGCTGTCTGTAACTCCAGTTTTTGGGGATCCCAAGAACTGATATACCCTCACACTGATATACGGGCAGGTAAAACACCAGTGCACGTGAAATTTAATGCACTTAAAAAATGTTTTAAGTGAAAATTTATATGTACTTGGCTATGAGTGTGTCTGTGTGTATGTCTGTGTGTGTGAGAGAGAGAGCGCTCAAATATGGCAGCAACCGGGGGTAAGCGCCCTGTGAGTGATTTGTGGGTTGTTAGGAAGATGAACAGTCCACATCCTACACCAGCCCTTGTCCCCAAATACATAATCTTTGTTTCTGTTTTCCCCGGGGCAGATTCTATATTTACTAAGCTGGATCTCAGTTGTCACTGTGAACAGCGCTGCTGTTTTTAAATCACAAAGATGAGGGAAGTATCTATTCTTCTGTCTTTGTTTCTTGGCTTTATAAATTTGGTTTTTCTAAGCCAAATAGTTTTCACAGACAAAAATCTAAACCAATGCAGTTCACACACGAAGAGCTGTGCTTGACCTAATCACAGTCGGGCTCCTCCCATGTTGCTGTTTTTCCTTTGGCTTTTCTTTTCACTGTGGTAAACTATGCATGACCCAAAGTTACCGTGCTAACCGTCCATAACTGTGCATCCCCAGTGGCTGCCCTGTTGACATTGCCTGTACGCAGAGCTCACCATCCCTGTAGAAGCTCCAGAGCAGCAGTCCTCAGCCTTCCGAACGCGAGGCCCTTAACATGGTTCCTCATGCTGTGATGACCCAACCATACAATCATGTTGTTGCTACTTCACAACTGTAACTTTGCTGCTGTTAGGAATCGTAATGGAGATATCTGATATGTGACCCCCAAAGAGGTTGTAACCCATAGGTTGAGAACCACTGCCCTAGGGCCCGTGAAACAGTCTCGTCCCTCTGTTGTTGGCCACGGCTGCTGTTTCCTGTGGCTATGGACTTGCCTACTTTAGGTCCCTCATTGAGGGAGAGCCATACAGAATTGGCCATTCTGAGTCTGTATGACATTTTGAATGTTTGTAGTGTGTATTTCAAAACGCTCATTTTCTGGCTGTGCAATGTTACATTGTGAGTCAGACCACTCTTCTATTGGTGGAAACTCTGGTTGCTTCTACTTTCTGGCCACTGTGAATGGAACTACTATGAGCATGAGTGTGAACACATCTGTTCAGGCTTCTGTGTTTAGGTTTTTTTTAAATAACACATTATAGAATTACCGGGCATTTGGCTGTGATATACATGAGAAACTGAGCTGACTTCTTGTGACTTAGGTGGCAGTGTAAAACATACTTTCAGAACTTGTCCTTGCTACCTAGCGGAAGGCACCAGCCCAGCCCACCTTTGCCTGGCACATTGTCGTTAAGACACACCACTAGCATCTGTTTTTTTCCTTAGTTATTTGATTCCCTCAGCCAGACCTTGACTCTTGTTTTCAGCCTCTTCCTCAGCAACGCCAATCCATATGTGGTGACTGAATAACGTTCCTGTTCTCTTTCAGTATTGGACACCAATGACCGATTTCTGAGAAAAATAACTATTGGGCAGGGAAACGCCGAGAAAGGACACGCCCGGCAGGTGGGTGGCGCCATCTTCCCGGAAGTATTTGCCCTTCCCCACTGTGGTTTCCACAATCTTTGTTTTTTGCTTCTGGGCCCCCTGGCCGCAGTGGTTCTCCCACTCTCTGGGGGCAGGGGTAGGGTGGGGCGGGGCGGGGAGGGGACGCATGTTCCTGTTGGACTGGGGAGTGTCAGGATTGGTCTGGAAGTGACAGCACTGGAAGACAGGAAGGTTCTAGTGTCCTCTCTTCCGCGTGTGTTTGGCTGTGTTTCTGGGTAGACTCTTCCAGAAAGTCTCAATACAACAACTGAATAACGATAGAAAAGTGAAAGTTTCATAAACCAAAGTACAAACACCCACTTATTAGCTTTAATAGCATGGAGAGATTTTTCAAAGAATAATAGCTTATTACTCAAAAGCAGACAGTGTGGCGGGGAGGGGGCGGGGAAGGCATGAACTCTGCCTTCCATTTAATGATCTCTGATGTGGGATAGCAGCACTTAGGAAATATAATTTCATTCTGTAATTCTTTAGCCAGACACAACAGCCCTCAATTTTTTTTTTAATAGTAAACTCTTTCTTTGAAAAGTTTTTAATTTACAGGCTTTACATTAAATTTTTATTAGTGGAAAAAAGTTACTTTTATGATAATAGCTATTTCTCATACCAAGCAGATTTTGGGAGCTTTTGATATTTTGAATTAAAAAGTGAGTTTCGGGGGTGGGGGGCGGCTGGCTCAGTGGGTAAACCAGTTCCTACACAAGCGTAAAGGCCAGAGTTCGGGTTTCTATACCCGTATTTATGTTGGATGGGCATGGTGACCCACTTAGGAGATGAAGATGAGCTACTTGGGGCTGGCTAGCTGTAGTTGGATCAAGGGAGAGACTCCGCGTCACTGTATAAGACAGAGTGTGATCAAGGAAGACACTCCTTGTGAGCCACATGCACACGTGCATACCACACACATTCAGGAGGGAGGAGGAGTAAGTGTGGGGCTTGGATCAAGAAGTTTACCTCGGCCCGTGTGCCATCCATGTTGCCCCAAACTCTGCAGTTTTCACACACAAACAGATTTAATCAGCATCGCCCAGACTAGGAAACCACAATTGTTCCTGAAGAGTCTGGGGGGAGGAATTCGACCAATGGAGAGGACAACCTAGATGATAGAGGGAGGACCTCTAAACTCAAAGGTGAGCCGCGTCCTAGCTCTCTGAGCGGGGAAAACAGCCCGCTCTTGGGGTTAGTGGTTAGGGACCTTGCCTGTACACGTGTGTAACTTAGCCTGGGGCCTTGAGTGGGATCCTAAGGTTAGAGACAGGGTCCCTGCCCAACCTTCAGGGAACCGTTCACGGTGCACTGAGAGACTGAGTCCAACATGCCACTTGCCTGGCCCGTGTCAATGAAGTGTCTCGTTAAAAAAAATAACAACAATAAAAAATAAAATAAAACCAGCACCTCGTGGCCCTGTTTTGAAGAGAACGCAGCCTTTTGACATTTGTGCATTAAGCACCTAAAGGGCAGCGATAACTCCATTGAAGGAGCCAGCAGCAGCTCACCCCGCCTTGGGGATGTGGGCACACAAGTCAGAATTGTCTGACATTGTGTCCTCGGATATGTGAGAGATGGGTTCAAGTTAGCAGTCACCAAACGTGAAAAGAAATGCATAGCATGAAAACTGGCCAGGTCCCAGGAAAAGGAGCTCTTGTACCCACAAAATAGGAGACCCATGGCAGAGTCTGTGAACTTTGAAAGGGGTGAAAGAGCTGTAGGGCCCAGTGAGGTCACTGACACTTCATGAATTGTGTTAAGATCTTAAAAGTAATACTGTGGATATCAAAAACTGTGCACTAGAGAGGGACTTCAAGCTGAGGAACTATGTAGAAATGGTTCCCAGAGTTTAAAAAAAAAAAGCAAGGTGGGGGAGGGGAGTCCAAAAGTTTAAGAAACAGAAAGCACATTTGTGGAAATCCTGAAGGCCCTTGGTTTGGTCCAAAACACTCCCACCCCCAATTATAAAGGTTCCAGCAGGGCATGATGGCACATGAGTACCATGCCAGCTCTCAGGAGGCTAAAACAGGAGGATTGCAAGTTTGAGGTCAGCTTTGGCTACACAGAGAAACCCTATTTCAAAAAAGACCAAGTGGCCTAGGGAGGTGGCTGTTGGTAAACTGCCTGTTCCAGAGGCTTGAGCTGGGTTCGGATTCCCAGCCGCTGTGTAAGGAAGGCAGGAACTGGAGAGGCAGGTGCGGAAGGGTCAGGAATTGATGTACAGCCAGTGTAAACTGTTTGTAGGTAGAGAGCAATTGAAGAAGACATTTGGTGCCAGCTTCTAGTGTGTAGGAGTGTGCACGCACATACGCACACAGACACAAAGGCAAAAACAGCCACCTTTCAGTAGGGATCTACAGAACACTGTACCTCAAAACAGAGTGGGCAGTCTATTCAAAAAACTAATAGGCAGGGAACTTCTCAGTCTGAGGAAAACAATGTTTTCATTTTTAAAGACAAATACAGAACAGAGAGGGGGAGAGAAGAAAAGGAAAAAAGGGGAAAAAAGACTTCTGCCCAGAAACATCAGGCTGAAATTTCAGAACATGAAGGAATAAAGAAGAAATTCCTGAGCGCTGCCAAAGAGAAAAGGTCCTGATTATTCACAGAGGAATAAGAATTCTCATCAACAACACCAAATGCCAGGTGGCCTTGGGGAAATTCATTCTGAGTGCTGAGGGAGAATGATGATGGAACCTTCCGCAGAAAGAGAAAAACAACAGCACTAACGCGGAACACTTGAGAAAATAGGCACTCCTGGACTGAGGTAGCCACGGACAGCCACTACAGACAGAGGCTGTTGCCGACAAAATGCAGAGACGTGAAGGAAACAATAGATCACTTTTGATATGCTTAAATATCAAGATCTTCAATATAAAACAGTCACTTGCACAGAAACATTAAGCCCAGAGGTCATCTGGGACATATGACAGAGGTCGCTGTGCCTGACAAGGACGTTCAACAATTAATATACAGATCTGGCTCGTCCCCTGGTCACCTTCTATAACACCACAGTGTCTCGTCCCCAGACTCACCTCTCTGCTGGATGAGTCCTGCACCTGCATCCTTCCTTTCACGTCAGGTCTTATCCCCTCCCGAAAGTAGAATTTCACCTTCTTTACTCACCCCCGTACTTTATCCTTAGAGCAAACATTTGTCACGGGAAGTAGGTGGTGTCAGAGATTGCTGAACAAATAGAACAAATCACAGTTGACAGATCTGAAAATAAGATACCCGTTTGAAATGGTATCTTAAGTGCTACAGAGGAAGGCCATAGCATACCATGGTGCACACCTGTAATCCTAGCACTTCGGAGGTCGGAGGCAGGGGGAGCCCCATAGGTGAGGCCAGCCTGGTATATATAGTTTAAATTACTTGGGCATGTTGCTTGTATTCTGTATTGCTTTAGGCCTTTTTGAGTAATAAAGGGTTAGAGTACTGGCCGCTTGGTTTAGCCCTCAGACTCTGCAGGTCACCACCCTAAGTTAATAAGGGTAAAACTGTGTCGCCGGTTTCAATGGTGTATCAGCCAGCTCACCACCTCTGCTAAGGACACGTGGGCTATAGATTGTGTTTGGCCCTCTAAATCGTCTGTAGTAAGCATGTTTGTGTTTAGGTGTGTACTTGTCTGCTGTTATTTTGAAGGTAGATTTCCAGGGATGGCAATTGTAGGGTCAGTGTGTAAATCGCATGGATTTCTGCATTGCTTTCCAGAAAAGTTAAACCCATTCACAGACCTACCAACATTGTACACTGTCCTTTTTCATTTAAAATCTATGGCTATCTGAGAAGTGAGACGAAGCTCGTTCACCCATTTATGAGATTTTGAAGTGTTTTGTTTTGTGTTTTTGTTTTTGTTTTTTTGCTAAAATAGAACAGCCTCTCTCCCAAGCATACTGGTTAGTAAAATGAAGAAGATCCTTAAATAGCCTTAACTTTTAAACCATCCTTAGATTAACTCAATGTGTATGTGAAGGCTAATTAGAACTCATCAGGTAGCCCAGGGTGGCTGCAAATTCATGATCCTCCTGCCTCAGCCTCCCAAATGCTGGAATTAGAAGTATCCACCATGATGCGGGCTTAGAGTTTTAAAAATGAAACAACTGCAAGTGAAGTACTTGTGTACACATTATAAATTCTACAAGTTGCCTACTGCATGGTTCATATTATAAGAGTATTTCCAGGCCCATGTTATTATGCTCAGAAAATAGTAACATTTTGGTCATTTTTACACGCACCATTTACAATGTAATATGTGCTATAGGAACCTAGATTTCATGCGGTGAAAAATTACTTACATTTTAGAATGAGTTGTGTTGCGAATATAAGCATTGAATATAGCTATATTTAACTTTCAGATAATGTTTTTTAGTAAATCAATAGCTAATACAATCTCAACTAGGAAGGAGGCAGCAAGGTCCTTCCTTCCTCCATTTCCTCATCTGTCAGTGATGGAAATGGGTAATAAAATGTCTGATAAGCCATTCTCCCTGTGTGTGAGCTTAAACCTGTCTGACGCACACTCCCCCTGGGATCCGGAGAATTAAGCTGGAGCTTAACTAGGTAGCTTCGTGCAGATGCTTTCCTGGTGGGTGGATTACAAGCAGAAGGAAGTACACATCCCTGTCTTCCTTCTTCGTTCCCACTGGGCTCTCTACAACATGCTGTTGGAGCCAAGAGAAGGGAGGATGAAGTCCTGAGAAATTTTTGAAGTCAATACTCTCTGACTGTCATTGCTGGGAGCCTTCAGATAGGTTGGAGCCATACCCTCATGGACCAGACACAGAATGATTCCGTGCAACTCTTCAGCTTTTAGGCCAAACCTGTGCAGAGATTTAAAAAAAAAAAAAAAAAAAGATTTGTTTCTTATTTTTGCATTATTCTGCCTGCATGTGTGCCTGAGCACCAGAAGAGGGCACCAGATCTCACTATAGATGGTTATGAGCCACCATGTGGTTGCTGGGAATTGAACTACAGGACCTTTGGAAGAGCAGTCAGTGCTCTTAACCTCTGAGCCATCTCTCCAGCCCCTATGCAGAGATTTAACCCTGAGAAATGAGCCTCATGCACAGGGAGCCTGCAGGGTGCCCCTATTCCACTGTCTTCTACTCATCTCTCCTGGACTAATTACAGGACTGTAATTGGCATCAGTGGTGGAGTGCATATGTAAGAGCCTGTATTCAATTCTGACCTCAACCAAAAGGAAGGAGATGGGCAGGGTGGAGGGGGCTTCCCTCGGAGACTGATTGCTACCAACAGAGATAGCCTGTGGTTCACTGACTAGTTCGTTCAGCATGAACTAAAGACATCCTGGGTGTCACAGGCTATTGTCCCCATGGGGCATCCAGAAGGAATCTTTCCATGCGGTCCCTGCCTTTGTGGTCAGACTTTCTAGTGTCAAAGATGCTCAGAAGACAGATAGTGATGCTAACACTTTTGGAGAAGGGAGGGAACCAAACCCAGGGCTTCATATGTACGAGGCAAGAACTCCTCTGCTAAGCTCCAGCCCTGCGCTAAGCAGTACTCAGCAGTTAATCTCAAGTAAACTACATGAGATGCAGGCTTCACAGGCCTCAACCAGGTGACTTGCCACAGTGTGGGCAATCTGTGTGTACTCCAGGAGAGCCGCTGTGAGTGCGAGCCTGCCTGCTCTCGGGCAGGGTGGGAGGTGGGAGGGCCCCCAGCTGTAACTGAGGAAAGGTGGCTCCTTGTGAAAGTGCCCATCCAGCGGTGGCACCGATGACCTCAACATCTGCTTTGCTGCCTCAGGCCCAGTTCGACATCGCAGTGGCCAGCGAGATCATGGCGGTGCTGGCCTTGACCGATAGCCTCGCCGACATGAAGGAGCGGCTGGGAAGAATGGTGGTGGCCAGTGACAAAGACGGGCAGCCTGTGACGGCTGAGGACTTGGTGAGGACTTCTGGGAGGCTTCCTGGGGAGCATGCTGTCTGTCTGAAAAATGGAGATCTCCTCCTTATCCCATATAGAGTGGGGATTCTGACAGGTTCTGCACAACCTTCCTTTTCACAAGCCTTGCAGCTGCCTGATGTCTGTCTTGATGGCTGGTCCGTACCTGACTGCGGCCAGAACACAGGGAATCCACTCATAAGCCTCTCACCTTTCTGGCGTGCCTTGATCCCTGCTTTGCCTTTGAGCCTAGGCTGAGAAAGACATGGGCAGAGATAACAGTCCTGGGGCATGGTCAGCTTAGGTGCACGCCCTCCTAAAAGCAGGCAAAGGGGAGTCAGCGAGGCCCCAGAGTTCCCCTGTTGACTTGTGTGTCCTTTTCTCCCCTGTAGGGGGTGACAGGTGCACTGACAGTTCTGATGAAAGATGCCATCAAACCAAATCTGATGCAGACCCTAGAAGTAAGTCATTTTATTCATTTGTGTGTGTGTGTATGCGCATATGTGTGTGCAGGCATGTTGGGCAGGGGTGCCACAGGCACACATATGCATATATGTGGAAGCCAGAGGTCAGCCTCTGGTATTGTTCCTCAGGTGCTATCAACCTTAGTTATTTGAGACAGGCTCTTCACTGGCCTGGCGCTCGCCAATAAGGCTGGACTGAATGACCAGCCCCGCCTGTCTGCCTCTCTGGCACTGGGATTACAAGCGTGCCACGTGCCATCTTTTTGGGTTTTTTCCTAACTTGGGTTCTGGGTTTCAAGCTCGGATCCTACCTGGCAGGGACCGTACTGACTTGAGGTGTCTGCCCAGCCCTGATATTTTCCTTTTTTGATTGTTCATAACATAGCATTTGCCTTCATATTCAGCCAATGTGATCTGGCAGTGTCAGAATAACGTGGGTCTTCTGAAAAATAAATAAATAAATAGTTAAAAGTGAATTTGTCAATTCTTAGGTGTAACTTGCATCTTGGCTTTGGTTTAATCAACTAGACTATAGACATAGAAAGTAAATCTCTGCTGATACAGCCATGGGTGGCGCCACTGTGCTATGGGACATTGTCTGCTTTCACTTTGCAAAAGAACTTAATCTATTGTGTTAATTAGAAGTTCTTTGTTTTATAATCATACATTAGGTTTTTTTCCCTAGTAAAATACAGTAAATACTAAGAAATCTTTTCTAAGAATGTGTCTTCATTTCACTTTTGTGGTCACACTATTTTTGTAACCTTTTATGCAAATACTGAAATTTTGTCTTGGCTTCTTTGATTTAAAATGTTTTTGTAACACACACACACACATCTCAACGTATATATATGGAGAAAGAGAGAACCAGGGAGAGAGTCTAGTGTAGAGTGCTTGCCTCCAATGTTCATAGCCTTGGTCCAGCAAAGTAAGTTAAGTAAATAGATAGTAGTAGTTAAGTAAATAGTTATTACTAAGTCTTTAAGATACTTCCACCCTGAAAAATCTAGTTTCATTTAATAGACGGGTTTCTCCTAAGCAATGCATACTACTGAGACATCATGTCTAAATTTTAAGATTATTTGATTAATAGTCACAGAATTTGGATAAGATTTTGCATACATGAACTCTGTCCATACATGATTCTAAATAGTCATTTGAGAAGGGCTCCTGGAACAGTGACACTGAGGGTCTATATCCCAGGGCAGCCTGAAAGTCTAATTTGTGGGCAGTGTTAATATTTGGGCACACCTATTACTAGTGGCATAGGAGACCATTGGGGATGCCCCTGCCTCAGTACATGTGGCCTTGACGCCAGCAGTTCTCAGTCCTAGCTGCTCCTTGAAAGACCTCAGAAGAGTCTGGGATACTGGCCAGTGCCAGGTTCCACCACAGACACGGAGGAGCAGGTGTCTGGGGGACCAAAGGGGCCTGGCTACCCCAGGCTAGTCTCCTCCAGAGCCAGACTGAGAACTCACTGAAGACTTAGCATGAGAAAGTAATCACGAGAGCCCAAATATTCCCATGGCTGAGCCACACACAGAGTGATGAGATCACCGAGTGTTGGAGCACCCTGTCTGGAGCCGTTGTGGCCAAGGCTATGGGCATTATCTGAAAGTAAAATTCAATATAATAAAAAATGTAGTCCTTCATTGTGTGGTCAGATTTCTACTGTTACATTTATTTAGGTTTTAGGGGAAGGAGTACTGGCTATATTTTACGTACCTTCTAGTGGCCCATGGTCAGAGGCTATAATGCTGGGCAGCACAGGGTTACAATGCTCTGCTGATGCTTTGGCAATCAAGTAACTGAAGTAATAAATGTACAACTGTTTCTGAAAAGACCACTATGGAGATCGGAGAAGCCAAAATTGTCCCTCCTTTACATTCCCAAGCATTCTGCATATGAAATAAAGATCATGATAAATACATTTCTAAGTGCAGATTTTTTTAGACAATGTGTTTAACTCAAAGTGCTTTATTTTATAGCTACATCCTCCATTGAATGTGTGTCTTTGTCCCTGTGTCCAAATGTCTAATGACACCATTTTGATCATTAGTCCACTCGGACTCTAAACCAGGAGTTTTAAAACCAGGACAATAATCTTAATAATAGTTATTAATGTGCTCCTTGGCATTGGGGAATGCCCTTTGCTTCCCTGGGCCTTGGGTTGCTCCCATCAGGAAGAGATTAGCTCTTGTTCTCATGTTATTTGGTTCTATGATTTCCAACTAGAAATATATTTACACAAAATTATAAAATGCAAGTAGAATAGAATGTAGAAATTAGAACTGTGATGACCAGGCTAGAGAGAAGTTGACCAAATGGTTCATGTTCTAGTTTGATGGGAATAATGGGTTTTCCAGATCTGTCAACCATGCTAATGGTTGAACAAGAAACAAGAGAAGTATGTGACAGAGTGTGTCAGTGTACCTAAGATACCCTCTTAGCTTTCCACTACTGTAACAGATACATGAGATGAAGAAGGTATAAAGGAAAGGATTCTTCTGGTTCATGGTGTTGGAGTTTTCAACCTGTGTCTGATTGCCCTGTTGGCTTCGGCGCTGTGTCACAGCATAGATCTGAGGGTCTATCAGAGATTCCGGTCTCTGACCAGAGAATCTGTCAGAACAAATGCTCCCCTCGCAACCAGCACGTGAGGAGAGTACAAGACCAGGGATCAATAATCCATTTCATGGACATGCCTCTTCCCTGGGACCAAAACCCTTACACTAGGCCCCATTTCCTAAGACTTTCACCACCTTCCCTTGGTGCCAAGGCTAATTTACCACAGAGACCTTGGTAGGGACAGTCATGATCAAACTCCAGCAAAATATCCCATAATGCACACAAATCAAAACATCCTGTTGGACTCCTAAGAATCTTAATTGCCAATTTAAAATGAAAATTTAAATTCTGGGGAGATGACTCAGTGGGTAAGAACGCTTGTTCTACAAGCTTGGGAGGACCTGAGTTCAACTCCTCGTTGCCCACATATATAAGCTAAGTGTGAGCATGCACACCTGTAACGGCAGCGCTCCCATGTCGAGGTGCGAGGCTGAGAAGGGAGGACCCTGGGCCAGCTAACCTGGCATGTTAAAAACAAGAGACCCTGTCTCGGAAAAGAATGGAAGGCTAGGACCAGAACGTGAGGTTGTCCTTTGACCTCCACATGCTGGCTGTGTGCTGCGTGCAGCTGCGGTCACACACACACACACACACTCACATGCACACATACACAGAGAGAGACTTTTAAAAGTGAAATAAAGATTTGAATCACAAAGCATTTTTGCTGGTTGATGAGTCATATAACCTAGACAATAAGAAAAGTTCCACGGAAGGTGAAAGTCCTTTCCCTCCTTAATGGAGGATCTGCTTTAGATTAAGCAGTAACCTGGAGTGAACCTGAAGCATTTGTCTGTTCAGCCATACCGTGTCCCCTGGAGACCAGGGCCCGGCACCTCTGACAGATGGCAGCAATGAGGTTGCAGTCTGTTGAAGAGCCGAGCCAGCTGCCATCGGGGGATGGAGCCTGTGGCTTTGTCCTCATTACATTTCTCTGGGGCAGCGCTGCACCCCAGGTGGCTGGAAAACGGTGGAAGCTTCAGAGTCTATACAGTTTTTTTCTCAGAGCGCCTGAAAGGTTTGCATAGAGAGAAGGGAGGAATCATACGTGGTTATGGAGGTGGAATGCAGATACTAGCCATTCACACGTGTGAACTAGCGAGCATGTTGGATTTTATAGTTCTCATTATTTTTCACATCACTTCAACCTCCTCAGGACCCGTTATTCTCTCTCCTGAGGTCTTTGGAGGAAAGCAAAATTTCACACTCACATGTTGGCTCTGAGAAGCTGTTTTAGTCTCAGACAATCTTTCATCCGCTGTCTCCTGCTTTTGTTCTTTGCTTTCTCTTCTTTGAACCATGTTCAGCTAATAGCCCATCATAGTCCGTGGGAATTTTCCATACTTCCTAGCTGCCCTGCCCCCATTCCTTGTCACTCCCTGTGTTCTGCTGTGTCAGCAGCTTGTGTTTTCACAGGTGGAGCCAAGCCTTTATCTGAGCCCCCAATAACCTGGCTGGGCTTTAAATAAGGTCCCAGCGTTTTAATGAGAAAATTATTTTCAGATAGAACTAAAGTCTGTTGTCATCAATAAAGGAAAAAAATTTTTAAAACACTGTAAAAATGACTATATTGACAAAGTTGGTTTAAAGACTTTGAAAGCCTAAAATTTTTAATTAGTCCCTTGTATTGGTTTTGTTTTGTTTGTAATTGTGCTGATTCGTTTTATGTCAACTTGGCATAAGCTAGAGTCTTTTTGGAAGAGGGAACCATGCCCCACCGGATTGGCCTGAAGGCGAGCCAACGGTTGATGTTCGAGGGCCTGCTAAGGGCAGTGCCATCCTTGGGCTGGTATGAGAAAGCTGACTGCGAAAGCTACGAGGAACAAGCCTGTAGGCAGCACCCCTCATGACCTCTGCATCAGTTTCTGCCTCCAGCTTCCTGCCCCGACTTCCCTCAGTGAGAGCTGTAAGCTAGAATAAACCTTTTCCTTTCCAGGACGCTTTTGGTCATGGTTTTTGTCACAGTGGTAAAAACCCAAACTAGGACAGTAATTAGTAAGAACTCATAAAGTACAGTAAACGTTAAATGTCATGAAGTAACCCACTATTTTTTATGCTTTCTAAAAGAAAAAAAATTCTAATAGTTGGGTATGGTAGGGTGCTTGGCTGTGGAACCAGTATTTAATAAGTAGAGACAGGAGGATCAAGAGTTTCAGAGTCGTCCTTGACTTCAGAACAAGTTTGAGGCCGCTTGGCCTATGTAACACCCTGACTAAACAACCACCACAAATTGTTTCTAGCATTTCATACATTTCATCTTTGGTGGGTTTTTCCTTTTCCTTTGCTTTTGGTTGTGTTTGTTTGTTTTCTTTTTAATTCTTTAACTTTATTTTGTGTGCATCTGTGTGAGACTGTCAGATCCCTTGATAGTTGTGAGCTGCCATGTGGTTGCTGGGACTTGAACCCAGGACCTTTGGAAGAGCACTGAGCTATCTCTCTAGCCCCTTAAAGATTTATTTACTTATTTACTTATTTTATGTACATGAGTGCTCTATCTGTATGTACACCTGCATGCCAGAAAAGGACTTCAGATCCCGCTGTAGATGGTTGTGAGCCACCAGGTGGTTGCCAGGAATTGAACTCCGGACCTCTGGAAAAGCAGACTGCGCTCTTAACCACTGAGCCATCTCTGCTGCCTGCTTTTGTTATCTTAACAATTGCCAGGTGTAACCTGTTCAGTAGCTAGGCCATTTTTAAAAGATTTAAATGGGATCTTTTTTAAAAAAATGAGAAAACTTTAATATGAAAACAAAAATAGCCTGACCTGGTCCTTTATGTAATTAGCCTGCTCTGGTTCCCATAATTCATGACTTTTATGCTCAGTTTTATCATATTGATTTTTATGCTCAGTTCTTGTTTGTTTGAGACAGAATCTCATGTGATCTAGACTGGCATTGAACTCCTAAACCTCCCTCCTGCTTTAACTTCCCAGGTGCTGGGACTGCAGGTGTGTGCTACCGTTCCCCTCTTCTCACTGTGTAGTCCTGACTAACCTGGCGCTCACTGTATGCACCAGGCTGGCCTTCTGCCTCTGCCTCCTGGATACTTGACGAATTATTCATGGGGGGTAAGGGGGGTTGAAAATATTACTTAAACTATTACAGTTTGATTAAATTATTTTAAGATACATAATGCAGGCAATAAAAAATATGCTACAAAGTATATTTTATGATCAACAGTCAACGAACAATAGCTTATCAAAATTATAATAAGAGATAACTGACATTTTAGAGATTTTTGTCTCCTGTTCAGCATCAACTCTAGGCTAATTCTGTCCAAGGAAACTTGAGACACATTTGATGTCCGAATCAATGAGGGTGTCTTTGGTTTCAGTTTTGTTTTAAAGGATTTGTTGTGGTTTTTATTTTGTTTATTTGTATTAACTATGTATTCGTGTTTGTCTATGTGTATGTGTGCACACATGTTTGGAGGCCTCACGTTGACCTTGAGTATTTTCCTCTATCCATCTCCACTTTGATATTTAGGGGAGTCTCTTGCTGAACCCATAGCTCATCGACTGGTTAGACCGTCTGGCCTGCAACCTCCCTGGATCCACGAGCCTTGCCCTCTTCTACCCCCTTCACTTCTCGTGTGCTAATGTTACAAGCTGCTGTCACCATACCCAGCTTTGACATGGGTCTCAGGATGTGAACTTGGATCCTTTTGCTTTCATGGCAGGAATCACTGACTGAGCCATCTCCCCATCCTGCTTTTTTACGTTGGGCTCCTGTAGCCCAGACTGGTTTCTCACCCCATCCTATAGCTGGACATAACTTTGAACTACTGATCCTTGTGCATCTACCCCAAGTTTGGAATTATAGACATCCTCCGCTCTCCCTGGCTCATGGGACTTTCAGATCTCTTGGGAGATCCTGTGCTTTGAGTGTGCAGTGTAGACTCAGAATGACCGGGTTCACTTAAACACCTCGAACTCTGTGGTACCTTTGTCCCCAAATTAACCTTGGTTTCCATACTTCCGTTTCTTTGGGGCTCTAATTTATTCTTGTTCTTCTGCAGGGGACACCTGTGTTTGTACATGCTGGTCCCTTCGCCAACATCGCTCATGGCAACTCCTCAGTGTTGGCTGATAAAATTGCGCTGAAACTGGTCGGTGAAGAAGGCTTTGTAGGTAAGTGGTTTAGTGATTAAAGAATATTGATGAAATTGAAAAGACAGTGGCTGGGATAGAGTCATCATACTACCAACACATTAAAATCAATTTTTTCTTCCAGAAATTAGGGTGTGTTTTTGTGACCTGATAGCAGGGAAGTTTCCAGCCAATAATCTCAATCTTCTTTGTTAGATTCATACTGTCTGGTCGTGTCAGGAATGGGCACCTGCCCTAGAGTTTGAACCATGGTTACTAGCCATAAACTTAGATCATAATGGTAAAGCTATGAAGAAGCAAAACAAACAAGGATTGTGGAAGCGCACTTCATTTGATACTGGGATGGTTTTGTTATCAGATTTTTCCCCCCGCCAGCAGGCAGTTCCCATCATTGTGTAAATTCTCATAATCAAGTACAGCAGTTACTTTCTTCATGGTTGACATCAGCCCTGTATCAAGAACTCTCACCTTTTGAGTTCTTATAGAAAAAAGTGTGCCAGGCAGGCGAACCTAGATCTACACCCTGAAGCTGTGCCATCACAGGGTTCGTTTGGGGTTATCAAGACCAATTTAAGAATCCCTTGCCAATGCCAAGTCGGGATCAAATGCAGATGTATGTAATTCCGTCCTCCAAAGGTCTGTGTGATGGGCAGGCACCAAGTCCGCAGCAAGAGTGGCTAGGCACTCTAAGTGGATTTGCTCCCTGAGCACTCACAGCAGGTGAGCTAATGGCTGAGGAGGCTGGGGAAAGGCAGATACTGAGGAGATAGGCACTTAAGTGAAAAGCTTCTAATGTATCGACTAGATAAGAGGCCTTCCAGGATGAGCTCTGTGCCTTACGCTGACAGAGCTCTGTGCCTTAAATTATCAAGCAGGTATTCACAGACTCTGCATTACCATGACAAACTGTTTTTAAAGGTACATGTCGATGGTGTCTGCAAAGCATGCCAACTCTCCTGTGGCCTGGGGACTCGGGGGGGGGGGGTTCCTTGAAGGCTTTCTCCTTCCAAAAATGTGAAGGTGGATCAGATGTGGAGGGGTGTTCCTGATCCAGGGTTAAGCTCTGGAATGGGAGCCACCATTTCAGAGTGTGAAGCAAGGACTTGCCTAGGGCTCAGTCTTCTATTTGGTAATAGTAGAACCCCTTTGCTATGATATTCAATAATATCCAAGGAGAGATTGATGTGTAGACTGTAGGAAGCCATGCAGAGGTCAGCCATGCTGCTGATTACCCCTCTGACCCCTTGCAGTCTGCGGGGAGAGTTCCTCCGTAAGCATCTTGCCCACCGGGATGGTCAGAACACCCTTGAAGTCATGCTAAACTTGCTGTTCCTCAAACTCCTTGTCTGCAAAATTCATGGTGGAGGATGAGGTGAACACAGCACACACGGAGGTTAAAGGACAAGCCTGTGGGACTGACTGGTTCTCTTTCCACGTTAGCGTGGCTCCTAGGCTTTCAGACTCAGGTCACCCGGCTGGCCCAGGCAGCACCTCTACCCACTCAGCATCTCACCAGGCCAAATAAGGCTTTTGAGAGGGTTTACCTAGTGGGTTTAAAAAGAGGGCATGCGACACTGCCTGTCAAGTTCTGGCTTGACAGCTACTGATCCGTAGTGGGTCCTGGTTGTGACTCTTCCTCCATTATTGACACATCCCTAGTAGAGGTTAAAGTCCTTGTTTGTTTGTTTGTTTTTTAATTGAGTTTATTTTGGAGCGATGATGACTTTCATTTTAATTGTTATATAACACACAGCATTTAGAGCAGCAGTTCGCAACCTGTGGGTGTCGACCCCTTTGGGGGTCAAATATCAAATATTTACATGACAATTGATAACAGTAGCAAAATTACAGTCGTGAAGTAGCAACAAAATAACGTTACGGTTGGGGGTCACCACAGCACAAGGAACTGTATTGAAGGGCCGAAGCGTCAGAGGGGCTGAGGACCTCTGAGGAGAGTTTGCCACCCGGCCGGACGGCAGGACTCTCCACCGCTTCCCTCTTCTCCAGAACTCTTCATCCTTGTGCTGACCTTTCCCGGATTCCAGGCACACGCCATCTGCTTCTAGCTTACCAACGCCTTTCCTACCCTCCAGTAAACGTGGGTGTGGAGGGGAGGCAAGCCAGCAGAGTGTGGGGCACACTAGAGGAGCCCGGTGCTGCGTCGGTTAACAAGAAGCCTGGAAAGGGAGGGCCGCCTCTTGCACAGAATCTTCTTTATTTACTGCCTTTTACTCTTACTTTGAGTTCTGCCCCAACATCCAGGCAAGGAATTCTTTTGTCTACCAGGAATGATTATTCTAAGATAATGGAATCAGCGGCCCATTTAGCCTTATAGCAGGCCAGTGTTTATTCAATTAGCTGCATTTGTCAGATGAGAGCAAAGGGCTTCATGAGGAGTTTAGAGAAAGTGCTGTGGTACTGTAATGGCCCCATCTCGAGAGCTGGCTGTCCCCGTGGGAGTCCACTCAGCCTCCACGCACTTCGGAAAGGCAAACCTCTCTCTGGAATCTAATCTGAGTTGAGGGCTATTTTTACAAAAAGAAAAAGAAAGGAAAAGAAAAAGAATACTTTCTATTTTCTAATTATTATTATCTTATTTAAATTATTTGTAACAATCTTAAAACTGTTCACAAACGTTAGCTTTATCTTTACTTTTTTTTTCCTCTCTCATTTAATTGTCTTTCACTCTAGATTCTAGGTGAAGACCCTAGTCACAGCCACAGGAATCCATGGATAGACTTGGGGGGTCTACCACCCCCTCCTGTACTTAAATACTGATAGAGTGGTCCAGAAGTGTTGGCAGATGCCCATAGTCTCCGAAGGCTGAGGCAGAGGGACTGTGAGCTTGGGGCCAGCCCATACTGTCTCAGTGACTCAACCATCCTCCACCTTAATCGATGAATAAATCAATGTAATTGTGATGTGATGCCATACCAGTACCCCTTCATATATGCAGTAGGTCGAGTTCGTATGCCTCACCCCCAAATGCTAGCTCATTTTCTGTCACCGTAATGCAGTGACACAGACCATGTGTTAAAGAAAAGACTCTGCTTTGACTTTTGCTCTTAGCTGGGGATAGAGGCCTGCATCTTCTGATGCTCTTTTGGTTGGCAGAGTTGTGAGACAACAAAAGGTGTTACATAGCGAGAGATTGTGTGTGTGTGTGCCCGTGCATGCATTAGTGTTTGTATGTGTGTGTGCATGAGTATGAGTGTGAAGGGTATATGTTTGCATGTATTCGTGTGTGTGTGTGTGCACGTGCATGAGTGTGGGTGTATATATGCATTCATGGGTGTGGGGGTGTGGGTTTGTGTGTACATATATGCATGTGTGTCGTGTGTCTGTGTATGCATGGGTGTAGAGTGTGTGTGCATGGGTGTAGAGTATATCGGTGTATATATGCATGTATGGGGTGTGTATGTGCACACATGAGTGTGTGTGTGTGTGTGTGTGCACACATGGCTGTGGAGGGTGTGGGTATGTATATGTGCATGCATGGGTGTGGGGTGTGTAAGCATATATTCATGGGTCTGGGATGTGTAAGTATGTCTACATGTATGCATGGGTGTGGCATGTTTGTGTGTAGGCATGTGTTCTGCCTGGCCTCTTTTTTTGTTTGTGTTGTCTGTGGTTTGGGGAAGCTGTTCTCTGTACACATGAGTGGAAGTGGCATAGAAGTCCAGAAGAGGGCATCAGATCCCCCAAATAACAGACGGCTGTGACCACACATGATGTTGGTGCTGGAAAGCAAGCTCAGTTCCTCTACCAAAGTGGCGCACACTCTCACCTGCTCCTCCGTCTCTCCATCCCAGGAGAGGTGCTTCTGAGACAGTCTCACTTCCTAGCTTTATTTGGCTGGACCTCACTGTGAGCACTAGGCTAATGGAGACTCTTAGCTCTGCTTCCTGAGTTCCGGACTATAAGCAGCTCCTGTTCCCTCTCTTCACACACCCGCCAGGATTCTATCACGAGGCCTGGACCCCAGTGAATCCACATCAGTTCTGAACAGAGCTTGGGTCAGGTTCCTCCCTCTCATGTTCATAGTGTTTATCCAAGTCCATGGGGGGGGGGGGGGAGGGAGAATGACCATATTCCATTACAGCAATCTCCTGCCTTGAAATGCCTCTCTCCATAGATTGCTGAGTTAAGGTGACCTTGGGTAGTGCTGACTTTAGTCACCTTGCTTTTGTCTTCCTCCCTGTCCTTTAGGAAGCTTATAAATCCTCCCTCTGCAGCTTCAGAGGAATCCAATGAGTCGTTACACCCAGCTACTGACTTATTCTTGCCATCTGTTTTCATTGCAATGAAATGTTAAATACTCCATCATTTAGGTAGAAGAAAACCAGACCAAACTAAACATTCCTATAATTTCATCCACCCTTTAAAAAAGAAAAAAAATCTGAGTTGAACTAGTGTCCAGCTTCTGAATGTGGAGGCTCCTGAAGCTCAGCCTGATGACATAGGAAACTCTCCGCTCGGTTGGGACTTCACTCTGCTAGGAAGTTCATTTTTGTGGCTTGAGTAATCCTATACATAATCACATCATGGCTAAGAACTGGATCATTAGCAAATGGGCTGGAAGGGATGTGCAAACCCAGGCAGCTGCTGAGTCCAGGGGTTGGATTTTAGACCTTGTGCTCTGAAGAGCTTCACTGAGGCCTTGATTCATAGTGTCCCTGGAGGTATGAGTCTGGAGATGAGCGCCAGCTCCCATTCCTGGGCCTCTCGGTGCTGGCCTCTTTCTACTGCTCATGCTTTTGTACAGACTAGATCGGCTTGAGGTTTGGTTTTGGTTTTTAACAGCTAGTCATCAGCCCTTAAAAAATAATAAAAATAATAGTGAGGAGGAAGAGAAGGAAGGAGGAGGAAGCTCAGTGCTAGAGTGCATTCCCAGCATGGCCCAGGCTCAATCCCCAGCACAAATACATAATACAGGCTGGAGAGACTAAGAGCACCTCAAGATGGTCAAGAGCACCTGTGCTCTTGCAGAGGGCCTGGGGATCCCAGCACCCCATGGCAGTTCACAACTGTCTGTAACTCTAGCTCCAGAGGATCTGATGCCTTTTTCTGGCCTCAGTGGGCACCAGGCAAGCAGGCAGTACACATACATGCATGCAGGCAAGCATACATATAAAATAACCAAATGGGATTGGGATAGTCTGCTTATACACCCCTTGGGAAAGTATTCGGATTAAATTAACCAATCCCCTTGTTCCCAACGCCTGTGCGTGCTGAGTTCCACCACCCAACCTCACTCGCATTGTCCAGCTCTCAGCTTCTACGCAGCTTTTCCTGTTCCTCCAGCATCCGTTCTAGCTTACACCCTCACAGAACAGGGTGCCGGTTAACAGGTTAACAGACTCTTCTGTGGAAACAGTAATCTGCATCACACTAGTAGTGCTTGCCCTGCTATAGATACTGTGTACTGCCTCCTAACCCTCAAAAATGTAAGGTACCCTGGACTGGAAAGATGGATCAGTGGTTAAGAGCACTTGCTGCTCTTCCAGAGGGCCAGGGTTTGATTCCCAGCACCCACACGGCAGTTTACAACTATCTATAACTCCAGGTCTAGGGGATCCAATGCCCTTTCCTGGCTTCTGGGGGTTACCAAACATGCATGTGACATACAGATATATACAAACAAAATACCCATACACATAAAATTAAATAATAATAATAGTTTTATAATTTTTTATGTGTAGTATCTCAAGATGAGATGCCATTTGCTGTCATCTAAGCACAAACCTTGGACAAGGAGAGAGGGGAGAGGAAGCGTTTCAGTGTTCCTCTGAGTTTTTTGTAAGTTTTTACAGTTACATCTGTTTATATGTGTGAGAGTAGCAGGGATGATGCTTAGAAATCACACAGTCTGGCACTGACCAAGCTTTGCTGAGCGTGATCTGAGTTTACTTTCCATCCTGGAAGCCTACTGTGTGCTAGGCACTAGCCTGGAGCTTTGCGGCTGAGAACTCACTGGTTTATGAAGGAGTCGCAGCACTGGCCACAACTTCCGCTTGAGAAGACTGAGCATCGGAGCAGAGGTGTTTGTCCCAAGGTGACGCGCTTGGGCTGAAAGAGCAGCGATCCAAACCCAGTCCTCAGCCCTGGGATCTGAAATCTTTCTCCTGTTGCTTACTGCCTGTAAATATATACTTTGAGTCCATCCCATTATCATCTAGCCCTCTTCTTGCACACTCTGGGACTAATATTTGTTGAATTAATGTGTACTGAATAGTACACATCAGTCATACGAAAGACTTCCCCAGAGGCAGGTGTCTAGATTGACACTAGGTTTCTTAATGATGAACGTAAACATATTAACCACATGGTTTATTAAAGTAGCAAATAATTAAAAATAATTAAATGAAGTGTGCTGCAGTGGCATGTGACTACAAGCCTCAGGTACAAGAAGATTACTTTTGGAGCTCAGGAGTTCAAGGCCAGCCTAGGGAATAGAGTGAGAGTTCCAATGACTCTATCTTAAGAACAAAACCAAAGGCAGGGACTAGTGCGCTAATCAGTTGATACAAGGCTTATCTAACATGAAGAACTCCATGGATGGAAGCCTGAGAAGCGTGTAGAAGCTGGGCACACGCCTGTGGTCACCTGATCAGGAGGTAGAGGCGGAAGGAGCAGATGTTCAGCATCAGCCTCAGCTACAAAAAAGAAAAAAAAGTTGTCTTAGGACTGGAGAGATGGCTCAGTGGTTCAGAGTGCCTGATGCTCTTCCAGGGGACCCAAGTTGGGTTCCCAGCACCTAAGTCTCATGACTGACACTTAACTCCAGCTGCTCAAGATCCAACACCCTCTTTGGGCCTCTACAGCAAGCACATATACATACATGGTCTACATTCATGGATACATAAAACACATGAACAAACTAAAGATTAATCCTTTTTAAAGGATTTTTTTTTTTTTTTAGTCAAATGTTTGAAAAAGACATTTTGAACTTTAGGAATGCTCAACCTGACCTTGACCATTTCTTTATGCCCTACATAATGCAAATGTGTTTAAAATGAGCTCTGTGGCTCATTCCTGTTTGTGATTTATGTATATTCCAAACTGCGTGCTTGGAATATTGTTCTGCTTAGCATCATAAAATGTGGAGTCCAAATAAGACCCTTGTCAAAACATCATGCTGCAGAGATTAGTGCTGTGATAGTTGACATAAAATGATTTTAAAAAGTGGTCCTGAGGTTAAGCTGGAGTTCTATAACTCATGATTACGTGGGCCTTCTAAGGGATTTTCTCTAATGTCCATTGCACAATAGGTTTTCAGATTACGTTATATGACTGCTATCCTAGCCTATCTGGGCCAAGAACATCTAGCCTCAGGACGCTGGACATAAGCCAAATTGCCTTTTATAGTTTCAAAAATTGCAATTATGTGAGGTTGTTTTCTACATTTTTTATCAGCATTTGGTGTAATTACAATATGGTACTGTTCCTATACAAGCTGTATAATTTTGAACAAGGAATGCTGGGAAACTGGCAGTTCCTGAAGGAGTGTAATTTAGTGTCTCTTGTCTGGGTCTTCTTTGCATCTTTAGGGAAGGGTGTTGTGGAGGGAAAGCAAATGGCTATTGTTTTCTAACGCCTGCAGGCCTCTAGCCATCTGTAACAATAACTGTACTCATCGTTTTGCTACGAATGTTTTAGTTACGAAGTCTGTCGCTGCAAATCCACGCCAGGGTTCTTGGTCCTGCGGGTCGCTTGTCTGGCTCACAGCAGAGGAGAGTGTAAAATGCTAGAGACAAAAGAGGCACCTGAATGAGGTGCCAAAGACAGGTCTCCAGCAATAGAAAAATCCAAGCAAAATCAAAAGCTGGAAGCGTAGCAAGCAGCGTCATACATGACAGATAGCATCCCCTTGGACACACCTTGTCAACCTGACCAGCGTGTCCATAGCCACTGCTGTTGTCCACCTTCTTAGAGACCTAGCCAGGGGGGTAAAGAAAGAACAGTGTAAAAAGCGGAGATAATGTTTCCATTATTTATACATGATCATACATATGTATCTAAAATTCAAGAAGCCAACTGAAAATTTACTGTAAGCAGTAAAAGTTTTAGTTTGCCCAGTTGGCAAATATGTAAAAGTCAATAGCCTTCCTTTATGTCAAAAATAAATATATTATAACGTGGGAAATGATCCTATTTATTCATACCCTCCATGCTATAAAATACCTAGGAATAAATTTAGCAGGGCGTGAACATGGAGAAAGAAAAACTAGCCATTTATGCAGCTGACCGTTATTGATATGGTGAGGCCAGTGTAAAAAGTGTCCCATCATTTTCTTCGTCAAACAAAAACCCACGCTATGCTGTTCGGAGAAGAGCAATGAGGGAATGTGAGCCACTTAAATGGACTCCTTTTTAATTTTTTTAAAAGAGTATGTCAATATTTTATCATGATTTCAGAAGCTCCTAGAACTCTATTTAAATTTTTAAAATTTGTTTGTTTGTTCAAGACAGAAGACTATGTGTAGCCCATGCTGGCTTCCATCTCAGTATATAACTGACGCTAGCTGGGAGTTGGTAACCCTACTGCCTCCATCTGCTGGGATTATATACATGTGTCATATGGATTCTAAGAGAATTGGTCTTCATATGAAAAAAAAAATCATAGACCCTAAATTTACCGCCTCTCCTGCCTCCTTTGGGATAGTCTCAGCCTGGTTCGTGTTCTTACCTAAGACAATAAATCCGGCATGAGTGAAACAGCTACACCAGTGCTTCTCAACCTTCCTAATACCCTCGAATACAGTCCCTCATGTTGTGGTGACCCCAAACATAAAATTATTTTTGTTGCTATGTCATAACTGTAATTTGCTACTGTTATGAATCGTAACGTAAGTCAGGCGGGGTGGTGCATCCCTTCAGTCTTAACAGGAGGCACAGGCAGGTGGATCTCCGAGTTTGAGGCCAGCCTGGTCTACAGAACAAGCTTCAGAGGAGTTGATTAATTAATTAATCAGCTAATTAATTAAAATAATAAAAATGTCCCATGAGTCATAATGTAAATGCCTGATACTGCAGGATATCTGACATATGACCCCTATGAAAGGTCACTCAACACCCCAGAGGGGCTGCAACCTACAAGGTGAGAGCAGATGCTGTCTGTGTGACACAGGTCATCATGTATATAGATAAAACAGTTTATGATGCTTATTATCTCATCAAAAGGCATACATTCCAAAGATTGTCTCCTCTTTTCTGCTCTTCCTCACTCCTCCTTTCCATTTTGTTTGGTTTTGCTTTGTTTTCAACTGGAGTCTTGCAGTATCCAGGTTGGCCTTAAACTTACTGTGTAACCAAGGACCCTGAATTTTTAACTCCCCTGCCTCTACCTCCTGGTGCTGAGATTACAGTTGAGCCCACCACAGTCAGTTTATACATAGTGGTTAGAATCAAACTTGGTACATTTGGCATGCTAGGTACCTACCTACTGAGCTCCATCCTAGGCCCCCAAGTTAAAGTTTTTCATACCTATTGGCCTTGAAAAAACTTGGAGTAAAGTTCATGCAGGGCAGGTTGAAGTTGTTCCCACAAAGATTGCAATGCCTGGCTATATGTTCCAGCTTCAGCGTCATGAAGTCGGCATAAAGGACAAGTTCATATCCTGATCTTTCTAAAGTACATGAGTGCTCTATCTGGACATTCACCCACAGGCCAGAAGAGGGCATTATAGGTGGTTGTGAGCCACCATGTGTGTGCTAGGAATTGAACTCGGGACCTCTGTAAAGAGTAGCCAGTGCTCTTAACTGCTGAGCCATCTCTCCAGCCTGATTCTAACGTTTTTTAAAAACGGGATTTCATCATGGAATATTCCACTGTCAGCATAACAATTCTCCGACTTCTGCTGTGCAGGCCTGGTGCTTCTCTGCAGGGCCTCTACCTTGCTGTCTGTCCCTAGTTGTAGGGCCTGAGCTCTCACTGGAGTCACTGTCATGTTCTTGTTTGTCTGTCTGTCCATAGTGTTTAGTGGTAAATCCCATGTCCCCCAACAGTCTATGAGAGTGACCTTCTTGAGCCCCTATAAGACCTATCAGTGAGAAGTCAAAGGTCTTCCCCCTGGCCTCACGGCCGAAGCCATAAACCAGACACTTGCCAAGCAGCTGGAGGGGAGACGGGGAGGGGAGTGCTGTCAGAAAGACTCAGGAAGCCAAAGCAAGGAATGTTCTGGAAGCTCAGGAAAGCTAACCCGGCCCAGGCCCCTCCCCGAGGCAACATCTGAGCAGTGAACAGCCTCAGCTGTGAGGTGGGTGTCTCTTTAGAAGAGCTGCCAGCAATCTGGACCATGAGCTCCAGAGATGCAGCTGTCCTTGGAGGTCATGCGCTGGGGGTGGGGGTGTGTCCCCCTGACGCTTGAGTCAGCTGCGCTCAGTAAGGAGCCCACCAAGCACTCATTGTTCCACTGACGTAGGCTGGGAGTCTTTCTTTGCTTTGTTGTCAGTGCCCTGCCTAGGGTGGATGTGTGTTTATTGATATCTCTTCAGAAAGAGGCACAAAGCAGATGGTGGCGCGGAAGGCAGGGCATGAGCTCACTGCTGCCTGGAGGAGCATTCTGAACACCTCTGCTTTCTGCTGGAGGGTGATGGCGGGGAATCTCAGAGGGTCCTAACTTTCCCAGTCCAGTCCTTTCCCAGAGGTCTCCCAGCATCCTATCTCTCCTCCCTTCCCCTCCCCTCTTTCTTCACCCCCGCCCAACAAAGCTGGCCTTGAACCTCGGCCTTGACCATGACCCCGAACTTCTACTCACCCTGCCTCCGCCTCTGGCTAGGGTTACAGACCTGTGCCGACCTCGCACAGTTGATGAGGTGGTGGGGATAGAGTCCAGGCCCGCACACACGCTGAGAGAGCCTTCTACCAGCTGAGCCACGTCCCCAGCCCGCCTAGGAGCTCTTCTGAAGGGGGGTGCCCTTCTCCTCCTTGCCCACTGGCTGAGACATTTAGTTATGACGTCAGGGCTCCGGCAATCATTCTGGACCCCTGGGTAGCAGCAGCCTCAGATATAAGAGAAAAAAATACACGCTTTTATTGGCATTGTGTCCCTTCTTCATGGCTCTTTGAATTTGTGGGTAAACCTCATTCTGATTGGTGGACTTGTGAAAACAGAGCCTACTTAAAAGACATCCAGCTTTTTATGTAGATCATTTCCTCTGTGTATTTCTTGCAGGCTACACGGGGTTTTCCTTCTCTGTACAGCATTAATTCTAGGACTGAAGTCAAGGTGACATCTAATTTAAAAGAGGTATGGGATTTGCTCTCAGTCTTACTGACTGAAGAGCTGAACTTCCAGAGGCTGGAATGAGGTCAGAACTCTTCTTGCGGTGTGTGTGACATGCAGAGATGTGGGTGATGGGTGTCTTCCTCCGTTGCCCTCCACCTTACTTTTTGAGTCAGCTCTCTTGGGGAGGCTGGAACTCACTCTTCTGTCTAGATCTGCTGGCCACTGAGCCCCCCAAGATATACCTGGCTCTGCTCTCAAAATGCTGGGGTTACAAACATTAGTGCCCGGCTTTTACATGGGTGCTCAGGATGCTCACACATCCTGAGCCATCAGCCCAGCCCCAGAGCACTTTGATTGATGCCTCTGAGCCACAGCCCCGAGGAGAACAGCTGTTGGTTCAAAAGTTCTGGATTCAGACTTAAATCGAGAAAGCAGAAACCACTGTTGTATTCATGTCAGCCTGGGAGTAGCATGGGGTGTATGTCTAGGGCTCTGGAGGGTTTCCTGTTAGTGGTGTGTTTAAGCCATTTCCACTCTAAACTATCTATTCTGTCCATATTCTAAAACAAGAAGGGGTTTTCAGAGGCAAACCATTTTCATGGTTATTTTAAGTATTCTTAGAGGTTATATCATGAAATTGTTGCCCTTAAAAGGTAAAAGCCACCTACACCCATCAAAAATATTCATGCAGTTTTATAAAGCAAACCAAAAGGCAGAATGATATGGGTTGAAAACACAGACATGGGTGCTATTGGGATTGCTGGTGTTTGGAACTTGGAGTATTTGTATACAGAAACACCAGAGCTCGTGGTAAGCCTCTTGAAACTGAGTGAAACACATTCCATCTCTGTGCTGAGCCAGGAGTCAAAGAGGGCTCATCTGCCACTCTCATCTCAGGCTACCATGGAAATGAGTGAGAAGCAACTGCCAGGGCCGTTTCTGCCTGCACAGAGAGCCACACCTGCTCACACCTGCCTGCCTTGAGCTATGGGCCTGATCTGTACTGCTCTTCCCAGGGGAGATGCTAGTGTGAACTGCTGTCCACGGGCAGGCAGCTTGTACACCCAGCCCTCTTAGGCTATTAACGTTTATATTACACACCGTGGACAGCACACAACAGCTGGTCTTGGCATTAACCACACCCTCTGAAGTTACAGACCCAAATCTCCTCCTTTCCCCTTCACGGAGCACGCCAGACCGTCTCCTTATGCTGTGATAGCAGATGGCGCACCGAGCACGTAATTCTGATCCTTCCCTTCCCAAGTCACAGCTCTTCGGACCACAGGGCCAGTCCCAGTTGTGTTTTCATACATTTTGAACATATGTGCACGGCATAAATAGAATTCAATATTGTGTGTTGTGTTTCAGAAGTGTAGTAGACAGATGGTCCCTGTCTCTAGGTTTGACAAAAACTTCACAATAGTATGAGAGTATCTTCATTCAGTGGACAGCATCCTGAGAAATTTGGGATCTCCACTTTTTGGGGGGAGGGTGGCTGGTGATAAGTGACATGATACCAGCCCAGCCAGCCCCACCATCACCAAGGAAACAGCTGATGGGCTGCAGTGTGGTGTGCCACTGGGCCAGACTAGATGCTTAACATAGTCTCGACTTAGTCTGTCTATTGGGACGAACAAGGAGTGTCTGTACATATACACTGCTCTCCCATCCTGCATCTCTAAGCTCTGGCCTTGTAAGTTACTGCCTAAAATGTAGCCTGAGCCCCTCTAAGTGCCAGGGAGTCTTTTTCCAAGGAGAGAGTCCCCATTATCAGTCAGTTGTCCCAGGATCACTTAATCAGTAACCCACACACTCACCTCCTTGACTGATCTCTTTTCTCCACGTTAGAGGAAGTGTTGAGGACACTCTTGAATGAGCTTTTACCCTTTTATTTCTGTAGCTGCTTATCCCACTTTGGTAATGTCACCCTCTTTCACTACATGGTCAGGTAAGTCGCCCATCAGTATTTTAAAAGTTCTGCTTTTAAAGTAAGCTGCTTGACCTTGTTCCCTACTAAGCTGTAAAGATAAACACAGAGGCTGCCCATGCTGGACTCAGTGAAACTCCCAGGGATTTCCTCTGTCCTGGGTAGCAATGCTGAGCAGAATGGGCCAAGGCTTCAGGGGTCTGCTTGTGAGAAATGGACAAGCCCAGCTGTTCTTCTCCTAGATAAAGATCATGGATGCTGAAGCCTTTTCCAGAGAACATTTGACTAACGTCCAGCGACAGAAGTCAGTTCTCTCTCCATCAGCCACACCTGTACAAGAACCACTCATGTCCAGAGTGAGAGCTCCATTGGTAAAGCACCTGCCATACATATATGAAGACCCGAGTTTGGATCCCCAGCCCCCATGAAAAAGCTGGCTGTGCCCCAGCACTGAGGGGCAGGGATGCAAGGATGCCGGCAGCCCGCTAGAGCTGATTCACCTACCTAGCTGAAATGGTGCGCTCAGCTTCAGTGAAGGACCCTGCCTCAAAAATAGGACGCAGAACAAATGAGGAAGACCCTGACTTAGACTTCTGGCTTCTGTGCACACATGGGTATGTGTATACATGCTTAGAGATGCCACACCCATGTAAATAATAAGATATACACCCAGAGATTATAGCTTTCAAGTTTAAAATATTTTGCTTCTGGGAATCTGGAAATTATAAAAAGTGCTTTATGGAAAGCCAGTCTGTTTACGTGATTTTCAGACTCAGTGCTCAGAGTTTCTCTTGCTGTGTTAGTGCAGTCAATTATCATGAGTCATTGTGGCTGTATAGTCCTTTCTTCAGGGGATCCATGACAAAATGTGTGTACCTCCACACTTTTCATTCTTCTTCCTTAGGTGTTCTATCATAAACTACTCTTAATAAGAACACTCTGTCCCATCTTTCTATTTTGTTAGGACATATTTGTTGGTAGCTACGCCAGACAGAATTCTTTCTTTATTTTATTTGTATTTTTACTTTTAATTCTAAGACAGAGCCTCACTGTGGCACCCAGGCTGTCCTGACTGGCAGCCTCCCTACCTCTGCCTCCTGGGTGCTAGAATTATGGGTGTGCACCACCACACCCAGCTTCAGAAATCATCTCTGTATGGAGGAAACATGGTGCCCACTTCTCACAAGCTGCAAGGGGCAGCCTTGCCCCATGCAGTCATGCAAGCTCTCCCAAGCCAGAACTTAGATTGTTATGTGAGGAATGAAACTAACATGGACCACTGAACACAATGGCATACTCCTTTAATCTGAGCACTCCGGAGACAGGTAGATGGAGCTCCCTGAGGTCGAGGCCATCCAGGTCAATACAGCAAGCTCCAGGCCAGTCTGGGCTACATAGTGATACCCTGTCTCAGAGATAATTAGCATGCATAACTTAATTTTTACCTAAATATTTTATTCCAAACTTAAATTTCTCTTTGGCCAAAATCAGCTTAAAAACAGGATGGCTAGTGATGGTTCTAAATGAACCAACTGTGGCTAGTTAACTCTCAGGGCAGCACCAGGGACTAAGTTCTGAATCTTCTGTGTAAAGTACATTGATATTTTTTAAATTCTCAAAACTATGTTTCTATACTTACACTTAGAAATTTATCCAAGTGTCTCTGTGTCCTAGTTATTTATTATTGGTGTCTTGAAACAGGTCTTAGTATATAGCTCAGGCTGGACCAGAACTCACTGTGTGGGCCTGACTGGCCTTGATCTTCCTGTCTTGCCTGGCTCCCCAGTACTGGGATAGCAGGCATGTACCGCCACACTTGGTCCTGTAGACTCCTTATGTGTTGTTACCATTCTCTTGCCCTTCCCCAGATAGCTTCCTCGTGCTCTCCAGCTCCAACCTTCCCAATGTGTGTGAACCTGGCCACTGGGCAAGGGGGAAGGGTCTTCAAAATAACATTAATTTGTGGTTTGACTGATCTCTTCCTTCAGTCTCCAAATATGTGCCCAGTAAGTTGATTTTTGTATTCTCTATGGAAATTCAACTCTATTACACTTAATAAAATCAAGGGACCGTGGATTGCATAAACAAAACCTACAGAGCAGAACGGAATTTGTTTTAGTAAAAGTTCATAGACCTGAGATGAGTTAGATCCTCGTAATTAATGTGTTCTAAACCGAGGTCTTCGTTGTTTTTTAAGCTGTACCAATAACGCTGAGCTTCCCTTGTGGTTCATTTGATGACTCATCCCCCCCTTCCTTAGTGTCCTGAGAAAATAACTAACCATCCTCAAAGGCTAGCCCACCTTGAGCGCCAGCTCAGAGCGCTTGTACTTCCATGACTTTGAACTGACTCCTCCTGAGTTCATCGGCAGACAGCTGCAGCGGCAGCTGTTTACATAGGCCAGAAGGGGCCGTTGAAGACTCTCCATTTCCTTTAGCTCTGCACAACAGTTACAACCCATAGTGCTTCAGGGCGAAGCCTGGCTCCACATGCCTCACTCCTTCCCTTGCAATCTCTCATTTGTCAGAGAAAGTTAAGTATGGACTAAACATAAACCAGTTTCATTCCCCTTTCTGATTGTAAGACCTCATTTTGAGAACTGACCGAATCCATACTGTGCAGACGTTTATCTTAACCCATTCTGAGCAGAGCTGGTTACAGTGACTAGTACTGAAAACTTTAACAGTCCATAAATCTAACTCCGTGTCCAAGAATAATGGAGAACTCAGTATATTGTATATTATATGTTGTATTGCATGCATCACGCGGAGAATTTATTGCTATTCTAAAGTAGCTATGAAGCCTGACAGTACTGATTTTTTCTTTTTATCCTCTGAGTGCTTATGGAACAGAGTGCTTTACTGACATAACAAGGTGAAAACTCAGTCCTCAATTCTGGTTGATAATCTTTGGGTGTTTCATGTATGAGAAACTCAAGAAACCGTGTTTTGCTTTAAGAAGGGTTTCCTCATGTGGAAGCCAAAAATCGAGAATTTCAAAACTAAACCCATTTCCCTTTCCCCGACCTGTCTGAACCTTGGGTAAAGAGAATCTCAGCTGGGAAATTAGAGTCACCCACTTCTCCAGCCAGTGGTGAGAAAACTAGTATCTGGTTTAGGGGGACAGGTCTTGGGGGTCCGAAGGCTCAGTCGGGGCACAGGACCCCAGTTGGTTCTAAGGAAGGGACACTATAAAGTGCTTGTGTGGCCTGTCTGCACTTTATGTTCGGAACAAAGTTCAGAGAGACCTGATCCCTGAAGCATCCTCTCTGAAATCTCTTCAGATTCACCCAAAGTCTCATCTACCCTCTGCTGCCCAAGTACTGCCTCTGTTGGCATGACAGCCAACAACTAGGAGAGGTGATAGATAATCCACAAATCAATTGCTCTAAGCAAAAACAAATTTCTGAATCCAAAGAATAAAATACCCTTGAAGCACAAGGTGTTAGGAATTTTCATTGCAAGTAGTTCAGCTAGAGAACTGTTTTATGGTCAGGAAGTGGTATGGAGGAGGGACAATAGCAGAGACTGTAGTCCCTTGGGCCTCGATTTTAGTCCAGCCTAATAACAGAGTGACCCTGAGCACAGTTATTGAAACCTTTCTGTCCTTAGCATCATAGGCTTTAAGCAGAGGGTTATGCTGGCCATGTGGACAGAGGAATTACCCAGATCACATTGTCCTGACGCAGGAGGGCCTGGGCTATGGAAGAAAATGTACTAGGCATGAGCCAATAAGTGCTGTTTCTCCATGGCCTATGCTCCAGTTCCTTCTCGAGTCCCTCAGTGACGGACTGTGAGTTAGTATTTTTAAGCTGAAATAAATCCTTCTCTTCCCAAGTTGCCTTTGATCAGAGTGCGTTATCCCAGCAAGAGACTGAAAGTGTTGGGTAACTGTTCCGTTGACAGCGTCTTCCGTGTTTAGTTTTTTTTTTTAATAGCTCCCTCCTCCCATCATAGACACATTTTAGCAGTAAGGTGGATGACCACCATCACCCGTGCCTTCCCGTGCTGAGCGGTTCCCCCTGGCCCCCCTTCCTCCTCAGGCTGTTAAGTCAGGAGTCACCTTAGTCCCAAATTGCCAAGTTGCACTCACCCCATTATTGATGCAATACATCAAAGCTGTGCTGAGCAGAATTTTTTATTTGGATAATTCTGACTCCAGGATCTCACTGGATGAGGTTACGGTGATTAACATAATAAGCTTGTGCAATCTTGTAGTCTAGCCTCTGGTGCATTCATAATATTCTCAGAGGGAGTGTCTAGAAAGTCCAATGCTCCTTTGTTCTGCTTGAGCCAAAGCCGGCTGCCTGAGTGGGAATGAACATTCTTTGATTTTTGGAAGAGGGCTGCAGTTTTGAGGATTATGGGATGCCTAGCAATGTCTTTTAATTAGATGCCAGTGATGACCAAAAATATCTCCAGAAACTGTTTCCTGCCCCCACTAGTGGGGAGGGGTGGAGGGACGCAGGGAAGAGCATCATTTCCTTTAGAAGAACTCAATGACATTTTATGGTTTATGATGCCATAGTGAGCGAGTAAGTGATTGATCAAGATAAAGGGGTTAAGGCATGAGAATAGCCAGAGCTAAAGACAAGACAGGGTGGTGTTCAGATTTACCTACGTGCAAGTAAATGCTTTAATCTCAGCACTTAGGAGGCAAAGGTAGATGGATCTCTGTGAGTTTGAGGCCAGCTTCGTCTACATAGCGAGTTTTAGGCCTACCAGGGCTACATATTAAAGTATAGAAGTAGTTTCAAAAAGGAAGGGCCACATCAGTATTCCATCGTGGATGAGATAAGACTTGTGACAGCCCCACCCAGAAGGACTCTAAGCAGTTAATGCTTGTTTCGGGGAAGTAGTCATTGTCCTGGGTAACATGCTAAGTCATCCTTGCTTGTGCAGTGGACCCCAAAACAAGTAATAAGGCATGAAAGGAGGAAGGCTTGCTGGGAAGGAGTGTGGTAGGAGGGGAGGGGGAGGAGATAATGGGGAGGTATAGAATATGGGGTTTAAAAACCAAAGAAAGGCAGAGCCAGGGTGCTTGTTCATTGGATGATCTTATCTTCTTTACTCTCGTCACAGTCCTTTAATACTAAGTTCAGTCGTGGGCTTGGTTGCCTCTCTAAATGAAGACATCTCAGGCAGGAGATCGCACAGGACAGCGGGGGCTCGGGGGTTGTCAAGTGAGAAGAGATTAGCTTTTCCTGGATTCCGTGCTCTGCACATTTCATGAGAAGTGCTCTGTAGAATGGTGGACAGCAGAACATGTGAGGTGGAGGCAGCTCCGGCTTGGGCGGTAGAGGGACGTGGACACTGCATGGGTTCCTTGTCCTCTCTCCAGAAGGTGAGTTGCCTGAGACTTAGGAGGTTAGAAAATGTCATTCCTAGAATTCCTTACAGTTCCAGACTTTCATGAACCTGTTTGATAGGACCTCTCTAGAAAGAGGCGGTATTCATAAGGATGGGTGTTTACTTGGAAATCTGAGTCTTAATTGTCACCACCGCCCTCTTCCTTGTGTACAGGAGCAAGAGGTGTCAGAGGGAAACTAGGAAACAGAAACCCCCTCCTTCAGGGGTTTTGCAGGGAGCACATGGCCAGCCTCATGTTGTTGGCAAGTGCAGCACTTTTGTGGCTGTCCTGACACTCCTGCACTATAATTTTTACACCAAGACTCTGAGTGTTCCCAGCGATTGTCATGGCCAAGCCAGCTGCCCACACTTCAGTCCCCTTCTGCACACAGAGCTGTAAGTCCCTTCTAGCTCAGACCCAGTGGCCCGTCCTTTTTGTGAGCTGCTTATAGGTTTTGAAGTTTGAATGAAGCCATCGGGCAGAATAACTTCTGTGCTGACTCCGTGAGCCCATCCGTCAGCATTTCCTGTTTTCATTCATGCTGTAAGTGAAAGAGCTGTAACAAAAAGAAGAGAGATTGCCAAGACAAATAGTAGCTGTAGCTTGCGCAAATATTATTTATCGAAAGCTTTTTTAAATAGGCAGCCTTCCGAAACCTACATCCCATGCTTTTTAGGAAAGCCAAGTCATGCTAAGTGCGCTTGCTTCGTGATTTAGGAATATGTCCATTGGATTCAACAGAAGATGATTCTTTGACTTGGCTCCTGAAATTTTTATCAGGGACAATAAGATAAGGGAATAATTTGCTTACTTAGGTCACTGGGGAAGTTGAACTGGTTGGTGATTCTCCGGAAGTCCTGAGGAAATGAAACCTGCAGGAAGAGTGACCTGTCCTTTCTCCCAAGCCCAGCCTTCTTATCAAGGCCCTCCTGGGCTAAGGCAGAACCCTACGGTGTCAGTCTTCACGTTAGTCACTGTTGCTGCCTTGGGAAAGGGCTTCCTGCTTCAGCAAATACCAATCACCGGCAGTCCACTTTCTCCCTTCTCCTTGGCAGCCTGCCGTGTGGAAACAAACAACCAGAAAGCGGTCACATGCTCAGAAAACAGAGTCAGAGCCTTCAAAGCTTGGGGATCTGGCTCTCCTCTGTCCCCTGCACATCATTTTGCCAGCTGGAGTCCCCTTTCCCTCCTCTGAGTCTCTTTTCTACCCCTGTTTTGTTTATTTCCAGTGTGGTGTCTTAATTTCTCTGTTCAGCCGTCTGAGGTGACAGTATCATTCATTGTCAGGTGTGGCATCTAACCATTGCATCTTTGATTAAATAACCAAAATGGTTTTGTAAGGAAAAAGGGGGAGGGAGGGTGGTAGTGGCGCAGCCTTTAACCCCAGCACTGGGGAGGCAGAGGCAGGCGGATCTCTGTGTGTTCAAGGCCAGCCTGGTCTACAGAGGGAGTTCCAGGACAGCCAGGGCTACGCAGAGAGACCCTACCAAAAAGAAAAAAGAAAAGAAAACAGAGGATAAGGAGAACGGACATGTCTCTCTTCCTCTTTTTTAATGTGTCCATCTGTAGCTGTTGAATTGTGTGACCTTTGCATTGGCTGCTGCGTCCCACGCTTCTTGTTCCTGCCTCTGAGGAGAAGCTAGTAGAGTGGGCCATGAGGGTGCTGCATGTCCTGAGAGGTGGGCTGATGAGAGGGAGGAGGGGTCAGAAGGATAGAAGCAATAGCAGAGGGGGAAGATGCCCAAGAGGACAAAGGGAAGGCAAATCCCCCTTTCTGAGATCCAGAGAAGCCACTGAACTGGGTTTACAGAGAGGAAAGGAAAGAAAGGAATTTTCCTGGTGGGAAAAGAACAGAAATGACAATAATGTAGTGCTGGTCTCTTTCAGGAAGCTTGATAGCTTGATGCTGCTACAGAATGAGGGGTGGGCGGGTGCATGCCCCCACGCACAGGCATGTTCCTGTACGTGTATGGCTTTGCATGTGGGTGTGCAAGTATGGCAGAGGCCGGAGGACAAGTGCAGGTGACCTCAGGGAAGTGCTCACCTGCCCGCCCACCCACTCCTGCCTGCCTTTTTGGAAACACTCTTTCACAGGTCTGAAATGCAGCAATTAAGGCTGCCCACCCAGTCCCAGGGACTTCCCTGCCTCTACCAGTCTGGGATTATAAGCATGCGCTACATGCTGGCTTTTTATACCAGGGGCTCTGAGAATCAAACCCATGCCCCTGTGTTTAGGTAAGCCCTGTACCAACTGAGTACCTTCCCTGCCCTGAAGCATGGAGGGAAGCAAAGTAGGGAAGATCTGCATGGGCGAGGCTTCATGGTGAGAATAGTAAGGATTTTTTTTTTCCTTTATGTAACAGCGTCTTGACTGGAGGAGAATATGGGGTTGCAGTAGAGTTAAGACAGAGTAGCTAGTGCTAAGGAAGGGGAAAGATTGTAACAGAAATGCATTTGTCCTCGGTATGGTGAGCAGGTGTTTAAGGGCTTAGTACTTATGTTAATGTTCATAGTGCTTGAGGGAAAAAGCAATCCTTTTGGCTCCCAGCTTGTGGCTGTAATCCGCTGTGGCAGGGGTGGGCGGCACCGGAAGCAGGGAAAGAGAAGTATTCTTCTTTTCCCTGTCTTTCTCTGTCTCTGTGGTCCTTACATCTCCAGCATCCTAGAATCTCCTTTGCATCTTAAGCTTCGTCTTCATAGCTGCTTCACAGCACCTCTCAGGGTGACCTCGCAGGGGTTTGAAGTCATCTCCAACTTGGACCACTGTGGATGAAATCATGAGAATGGTCCCATCTGGTGTGTAAAGAAGGAATGTCCTTTCAATTGTTCTGCTATAAATCTATTCAAAGAAAAATTAAATAATAATCAGGGAAGGGGGTCCAGGCAGTGGGGGAAGGAGAATAAATGAGAACAAGGCCATGAAACCTAGTGTTTTCTATAGTAACCTAAAACATTAATTTTAAAACATAAAATTGACTTGTCAAATGTGTATCAGTGGTCATAAAAGATGTTTTATGTCCTTGGCCCATAACCTTTCCCTCGGAAATTTATTCCAAGAATCTACTTTGAAAGAGATTATAGCTCACGTGCAGCTCAATTTCAGTGTGTCATTGTGCATGCTGGAGTCTGCCCAAGTATTCAGCAACAGAGGAAACAGTTCTACAAATTTTGGCACATCTATATAATGAAGTTATAAGCTACTACTTTTATAATAATTGTAATACAAAAATAAAATTATAATTTTAAGTTAAAGGAGACTACAGAATTATGAGATTCTGCAGAAAAATAGGTACATGAAATGCTAAAAGAAAATAATAAAAATTAAGTGTATATAGAGTCTAAGATCACATCTGAAAAAAATATTTCCATCAGTTCTTAATTTCTATTTCCCATGAAAACTAGAGCTAGATCTTCATTTGTTTACTTTGTGTTTGTGTTTGTGTGTATGTGTGCGCAATCGCGCTCGTGTACGCTGCTAAGGATTTGAACTCAGGAATTCACTCGTGCAAGGCAAGCATTGTGCTACCCGGCTTCAAGCCCAGTCCTTAAAGTATTTTTATAAGACCATAGTATATTCATTTACTTCTTATTCCTATCTGTATAGACAATTATTGCACATGAGCGTCTTGCTAAAATACTCATTCTGTTGGGGCTGCAGAGATGGCTGTTTTCTAGAGGACAGAGTTTGATTCGCAGCACCCACGTGGCTTACAGCTGTGTAACACCCCTGTCCATGGTCTCCTCTGACCTCTGCAGATACCAGGCGTGCAAATGGTACACAGATCTACAAGCAGGCAAAATACCCACACACATATGATCAAATAAAATGTGTTATTTTAGATGCTCGTTTTGGTTGCGCAGACCTCATGGGCCCAGTATCCCAGCTTTTTAACAAGCTCTTAAGTGCTGTTGGTCCTGGTTTCTGGGTCACACACTGAACACCAAGCCCTGGAGCTCTCCGCTGGGCAGGAAGACCATGCCACTAGCCCAGGATCTATCATGGTCTTGGAAAGCAATACATACTCATGTCTGTCTGTCTGTCTGTCTGTCTGTCTGTCTGTCTGTCTGTCTGTCTGTCACCTCCACAGATGCCACCGTGATGTGTCTTGGGTAGGGGTACAGGTAGGCATATATGTATACATGCGCTTGTGTGCACACAGAGGCCAGAGGAAGATACGGGATGGCCCATGGGGTCACTTTCTACCTTCTGGCTTTGAGTTAGGACTCCCAAATTCACCTGGAACTGGGCTGGTGGCCAGTGAGCCCAGCAATCCTGGCTCTGCCCTTCACACTTACAGGTGCGCACTTACAACCACAGCAAGATTTGTGCATAGACGTAGAGATCCGCACTCAGTTCTTCCTGTTTGTACAACAAGGGCTGTCCCTTCACCGCCATGGTAATGTTTCCATCAGCTGCGAAGGAGCCTGTAGAAATGACAATGATTCTGAATTAAGCTCTTGTCTTTCATCACATCTCCCGCTCAAAATCCTTAAGCCACGCCTACCTCTTAAATTTTGTTCATCAACAGAACTGATCAGAGGACCAAGAGTAAAAGTAAAATAACATTGTAATATTGTTATACTGTTATAATAATGTGTTCTAGATTGGCTATAAAGAATAAGACATGATATTATGTGCCCATCCGTTTGATAGAGTTTGGAGCCTAATTGCAAAGCTGAAAATCCCAGCTATGCTAAGAAAAGCTTTGGCTTGAGCTGTAATACTGGGAAGACATCTCGGCCTTGCAGTGAGTCCTTGTGGCCTGTTGGGTCTAACAGTGGAGACCTGCCTTGTGCTCTGACATTAAGCATCTTCCGTTGTGATGGCGATGTCGGGTTGGCTTTGTGTAGACAGGAGGTACAGTGCCTTGTGGTGGCCTTGGTGTGGCAGGAGTAGGAGCCATGGTGAGCACTTGCACGGTTGCTAAACTTGGATTGCCAACACCGGCTACAGTTTTCTGATAACAATAGCCCATTCCCGACTTGTCTCTGTGCAGTGACTGAAGCTGGCTTCGGGGCTGATATTGGAATGGAGAAATTCTTCAACATCAAGTGCCGAGCTTCTGGGCTGGTGCCCAACGTCGTCGTCCTGGTGGCCACTGTCCGAGCGCTGAAGATGCATGGAGGGGGGCCAAGTGTAAGTTCTGGGTTTGGTTTTGTTTTCCTAGCTTTATAACAAAAAGCCAGGAGCGGAAGAGATGGCTCAGTGGGTAAACGCACTCACTGCTCATAAGTGGCTCACAACTGCCTGTAACGCCTGTTCTGGATTTCACTGGCACATGCCCATAAATAATAAGATAAAAATGTTAAAGCCACGTGTGGGCTGGAGAACTGGCCTCGAGTTAAGAGTACTTGCTTCTCGTTCAGAGGACCTGAATTCAGTTACCGGCACCCACATGGTGGCTCATCAGGGGATCTGATGCTCTCTTTTGACCTTGAACACCAGGCACACATGTGGTATACATATATACATGCAGCCAAAACACTCAGACACATAAAATAATTTTTTTAAAGTTAAAGGCGGGGGGGGGGGGTAAGCCAGGTGTTGGTGCATGCCTATGATCCCAGCACTCAGGAGACAGGCAGGTGGATCTCTGTGAGTTCAAGGCCAGCCTAGTCTATAGAGCCAGTTCTAGGATAGCCAAGACTACCCAAAATTTAAATTTAAGTTTAAAAAAAAAGCCATCTAGAGTAGGTTACACCTGTAATTCTAGCATTCAGAAGACTGAGACAGGAGGATTACCACAGGTTCAAAACCAACTCAGCTCAAATAGAACCTGTCTCAAAAAAAAAAGAAAAAAAAAAAAAGACACATTGTGACTTGGTGTTTGAGACATAGTGCCGACTAGGTATTCCCGATTGTCTATAGAGTCTCCCTCCCCCAGAGATGGTTTAGTTTAGTTCGTGTGTCAGCTACTTGCAGAGCCCACACATGACTTCTGAACAGCACCTTAGCCTGTCTTAAATCATCCCTGCCACATTTCAGTGAGCAGGCGGACCAGAACAGGAGCATGGAACTCCGGTTCCTCCATCAGGACCGCTGGGGTTGGCGAGAAGGCTTTGATGGATGTTTTCCTTGCTTCTGTGCATACTTTTTGGCACAAGGATGCTATAGGTGATCGGATTCTTTCCTTCTGTCTCTGCTGATTGTGATTTCACCTTAGGACTCTGGCACAGCTACTGCTTCTGAAGAACCCTGTTTGGGAAACACAAATCCTGATTTTTTTTTTCCTAAATAAGTGCTCAGTATGTAGCCCTAGCTGGCCTGGAATTTTTAGGAATCCACTTGCTAGTGCTGGGATTAAATGGGTATGCTACAACACCTAGCAATTTGTTTTAATGTATGTAAAGACTTTTGTCACCTGTCTTTAAAATGTACAAGACAGGTCTATATGTGTATTTTAAACTTGGTTGGTTTTTTACTTTAGAAATTTGCAAGTGAGGGGGGTGCGGAGAGATGGCTCAGTGGGTAGAAATTTCCAAGTGGGAACATTTTTATTTGAAGCTTCGTTATCATCATCTTCTCATCTGATCTCATTATAGCATACTGGTGTGCCAAACCCAGACCTCCAGACTATACAATCATCAAACTTAACTTCTCAGTTAGAGTACCATGTTCATAAAACTCCTAGTCAAGGGTGGTCACCCAATGAAAACAAGCAACAGGTTTGTCACTAGCAAACGATGTTGTTTGATCCTCTGAGCATTTGTGTGTGTGTGTGTGTGTGTGTGTGTGTGTGTGTGTGTGTGTGTGTGTGTGTGTGTCGGGCACTATTTTCAATCCCTTTTTATAACGGAGGGAGCCAAGACTTGCTGACTTTGGGGACAAGCCTGAAGCCATGAGTATCAGTCAGACCCCCTACTCTGTCCACCACGCACAGCTGAGTGGCGATGGGTAACACCGTTGTTCTGAACTCCAAGGACACTTGGAGCCAGACACCTCAGCACTTCATCATACCTGAAGCTGTGTTATCATCTCAGATGCAGAATTTGTAAAGACACAAAGCTATAGATCCTAAGTAATTTCGATTATGCTCAAAATTCCAGTTGTTGCCCTTGACCCTCCATTTTAGACTTTGAATCTTTAAACCAACTTCTGCATGAAAAAAATAAAAGTTATAGGGACTGGAGAGGTGGCTCAATGGCTGAGATCACTGGCTGCTGTTCTAGAGGTCCCCGGTTTCATTCCTAGCACACTATAGCAGCTCACCGCTGTCTGTAGCTTCAGAGGCTCTGACACCATCACACAGACGCACACACAGGCAAAACACCAACTCACAGAGAGAGGTGGGGGAGGGGAGAGAGAGGAGATAGTAAGTAAATAAATAATATGAAAAATAAAAATTATATGTATAATTTGAAATATTCTCTTTCTCTGCCACTCCCACATGTAAACTCAAAGAGCTTTGATCCTCTAGAAGGTTTAAAATCTGTCTAGTCTGATTTGGTCTTTATGAAATAAGGGGGGAAATCCTTGAGCCACATAGAGACCAGCAGTTAGGTAACATCACACTTCTGTTTAGGGAACTGCTTGGACCTAGAATTTACAGTCCAGAGTGTTTCCAGACTATGAAAATGCTCAGCATGATTTCCAGCCTTGCACCACTTCTTACTGTGTGTGTTTGTGAGGCCAGGCTATGTTTTCTTCCATTATTCTTTTCTTCCATTATTCTTTTCTGCTCCTTCCTTCCCTACTTAATGCTATGGGTCTATGGCAGAGAAGGTAACAAGGTTCAGGACCATAGGTAGAAATGCTGATCATTGAATCCGCTTCCCATTGCTGAAACACATACCTCATAATCTGATCCTAAGGACATATGCAGCGATGTGGTCATCGGGTGTGCCTACAGCAAGGCAGTAAGTGCATCAGGCTGGGAGCCCAGGACAAAGCAAAACCACTCGCTTCCTATGCAGGGAGGGGGCCGAGGAGCACCTCCTTCTAAGACTCTCAACTGGTTCTCTCCAGGAGAACATACCCCCATAGACATGTGGGGAACATTGAAGGACCAAACTATTGCCTGAATGAGGCATAGTGATCAGGGAGGGCTGCAAAGGCCCAGGACTTGGCATCACAGTATTATATAAATGTATCTTTCCTCCCCAGATCCTGAATTCCTTGCACTCAGGAACTATCTCATTATATTAGTTACTGTGCCCTGGGGCCTGGCATATTCCGTATCCAGGAAATGTTTTCAGTAGATGAGTTGCAAATGAACTTCATCCTTCGGTCCTACACCCATATTAATCCGTGTTGCCCGCCTCAGTGCTTGCTTCCTACTTGACGCAGTTCTGTGGTAATATTTTTGATCCTGTGTAATTTCTGCTTCCTTTCAACATCATCTCACAAAGAGCCATGGCTGCCTCTTGTGTGTTTACTCAGCTGAGGTTTGCTTTTCTAATCCATTATTTGTGCAGTGGAAAATCCTGTGACCTTTGAACTTGCCCATTTTGACACAGTTATTTTTCTCATCGCTGGAACCAAATACCTGAAAAGAAGCAACTTAAAAGAGGAAGGAGCTTGCAGGCCCTCATGATGTGAGCCAACTGTGTAGGGGCCATGAGTGCAGGGAAGAAATGGTGACAGGGGCAAGGGGCCCATGATCAGGAAGCAGGGGAAATGTTGGTCCTCATCTAGCTTGTGCTGATGTCAGCCCTGAATGGAGCTGCCTGCCTTCACCTGGGTCTTCCTTCTTGCATGACTCCTCCAGAGGCTCCCTGACCAACACACCCAGGGGATGCTCTGAACACCCTGGGCATTTCCTAAAGCCTTCCAGTTGACAGTGAACCAGCCACTGGCATTGTAAATTCGCAGCCTGTCTTCCGAGGTGCTAATCGTTATTGGTGTGGTGTAAGAGCTGACGTACCTGAACTCCTGAATCGACTGTCTTTTGACAGTTAATCCTTCTAATGAACGACAGTAATCAGGGTTCTCCACAAAGTAGAAGTCACTGGCTATGTAGGTATGTGGTGGGAGGTGGAGGGTAATGGAGAATCAGGTCACGTGATTATAAAACCTGCAAGTCCAGAATCCAGGACCTACATATTCACCGGAAACTCAGGAACAGTTGATTGTTCAGGTCCGGTCTGTGTTGTTTCCAAGTCTACTGCTAAGTTAAAATCAACCAAATTATGGATACTATAGCACCCTGCTTTTCTAGGATTTCATCAAAAAATATCCTCACAAAAACACGAACCAAATATCTTGACCAAATATCTAGACACCTGAATTTCCCACCACATTAACATGTGGAATAACCCATGTGTTTTGGCATGTGGGGCATTGACCAGATTTCATGGCAATTTTTTTTTCTGTATTAATAAGTAATTGCATCTGCCCTGTGTCTGAAGTGGTCCGTCTTTCTTTTGACTTAGGGTGGGAGGGATCCATTTCCCCGAATATGTGCAAGTCTCTTTCCGGGATCTCAGTTCATCTGGTAGCTAAGTCTCATGTCAGTGTACTGTGGAGATCCAAAGCTCCTTCATGCGTGTCTGACCTGCAGTGGCCCTTTCTCAACTATCTGCATCTTATTGATGGATTTTATTTTACTTCTTGAAGTGTGGAGGATCCAGCCTACCTAAGTCCAACTCTATCCCGCCAAACTTTGTGTGCATTTGAAAATTACCTTATAGATTCTTCAGTCTCATTGGGATCTCTACTCAAAGGGTGTCAGACATTTCTTCATTGCCTTATGTCATACAGATCTTGTCTATCTTCTTACAGATCTGTTCCTGTCTGAAATCTCTTGTTATACTGATTTAACCTTCTAGGTCTCTGGGGAGTTCTGTGCTGCCATTCATTGCTACAGATGAGTTCCTTTTCTTCCTTCCGGTCTGTACTCTTTTTCCCTTCAGCTCTTCCTGATTGCAATGCAGTGTTGGATGAGGGTTCCTGCCGGCTGCAGGCATCTGCTTAGCCTTCGTTTTAAAGGGGTTGTTTAAACAGCTCTTCACTAAGCGTAATGCCTAGGATCCATTTTTAATAAAGATTCAGGGACTACCTTCTATTTTTAATTGGCCAAATTAGCATAAAAAACTGATGCAGGTTTTTCTTCCTTCTTTTGAGATGACAATTTGGTTTTTTTTCTTTAAGATTATAAGTGTTGCTTAAATTATCATTACATGTAAGAAATCTTACCTTGGCAGAAAAGCTCGAGTTAGTCAGCTGTGTCTGCTTTACAAATAACTGGATTTTACTAATCAACTTGCTAATGTCTTGAGTCACTTCTCATCCATTTATATGAGTAAGATGTTAGCTATACAAAATGTTTTAAATTTTGAAGTATCCTTTTTTTTTAACTCTGCAAGGTTTATGTAAAAATTACAGTAATTGATTTATCCAAAATTGAGTAGAACTCTCCTATAAAACCATCTTAGCCTATTGCCATAGAGAACTTTTTAAAAATTTTTTCAAGGCATGGGGTAGGTCTTAGTTTTTGTCTCTTTTTATTTCAGGTAACTGCTGGGGTTCCTCTCAAGAAAGAATATACAGAGGAGGTAAGAGGAGCTAATCATTCAACCAAATTAATGGATAGCTTCTAGCTGACCATCAGTGAATGTACCTTCGCCAGTGACTTCTAAGAAATGTGCTTTTATGGATGAGGAGATAGCCCAGTGGGTAAACTCATGCTTACCTTGCAAGCTCAAAGACCTGAGCTCAATCCCTAGCACCTACGTGAAAAATATCAGGCATGGTGGCACATGCTGGCTTTCTCAACACTAGGGAGGCAGACATGAGTGGATCCTTGGGTTCACTGGCCAGCCAGTCTACTTGGTGAGCTCTGAGCCAAGGAGAGACTCCGCCTTGAAAAGAAAGGTAGAAGGTGCTTGAGGAACAGCCAAAGTTGTCCTCGGACCTTCACATGCATGTGCGCATACATGCACACATGCTAGTCCTTTAATTTTTAAGAATGCCTATGAAAACGGGTGGGATCTGGGGTGGAAAACATTCCGTTATCTCTTGAAGCTGAAGAAAAGATAGAGATAGACTTATTTGCTGTTCTCTTCCTCCAAGACAACTATCCAAGCCAAGAAAAGAGGGAAGCTTGTACCTGTATCTTCCTTTGTTGTAGAATAAAAGCTAACTCTTGGGAAATGCACAGTTATTTCCATGGCTGACAAGTGTGCAGTAACTGTCCTGTAGATAAATTGGTCAACTGGTGGCGGTACCATTGGGCTCCTACAGGTGGCGCCATGGGTATAGTCCAAATTAGCCAGACAGGCCGCCCCCTCAGCCTCCCAAGGACTTGTGCCTTTTGGCCCCCTGGCTGCAAAGGGTGGGCTGCTTGTGCTCTGATGGCCAGTCCTCCATAGTTGCCTGGCCCAGGACTCAAACACATGTGCTTGAACCCAGAAGAGTTTTAGACCCTAACTTGGACATGAATCGCCTCTGTCTGTAGCCCTCTTTCTTGGTGACACAAGGTCTTTTAGATGTTTCTAGGACAATAAAGTAAGAAAGGGTAAAAGCAGATGTGGCCAGCGTGGTGAGCTGGTCTAGCTTGTGGGTTTGGGGTGGGGGCAGGTGAGGTGTGATGACACAGAGGCCACTTTCCTTCCAGAACATTCAGCTCGTGGCTGATGGCTGCTGTAACCTGCAGAAACAAATTCAAATCGCTCAGCTCTTCGGGGTCCCGGTCGTGGTGGCGCTAAACGTCTTCAAGTGAGTCCAGCTTTCTGCAGCATGTGGGGCTTCACCCGAAAGACACAGAATTCTGTCTACTTGATTTGGTTGTGTTGCTGTAGTAATGAAACTCAGATAGTAAATTAGCATCTGTTTGGTTTTGAGGGGGGTTGTTTGGGGGTTGTTGTCCTCTCCTCCCATTCTACCCGGGGGCTTCTGTTTGGCAGACTGAATGAATGATCAAAAGGAATCGTTATGGAATTTTCTAGATTAAAAAAAAATAATAACAACTTGAAATGTTTGAGTCATGTTAGAGAGGGTTCTTTCTACGTGCTTTTCTTCAAGTCTGATTTATTTAAACACAACGTGACCACTTTTGATGTTTGAAATATATTCAGTGTTAGGGAGTGAAGTTTTATATAAACCGTTAGTCTTCCTCTCAAAACATCACTAAGTGAATACAGATGCAAAAACCACAAACGTTCTCATCACCAGGACCGACACCCGCGCGGAGATTGACTTGGTGTGCGAGCTTGCTAAGAGGGCTGGTGCCTTTGATGCGGTCCCCTGCTATCACTGGTCGGCTGGAGGAAAGGGGTCTGTGGACTTGGCTCGGGCTGTGAGGGAAGCTGCACACAAGAGAAGCCGTTTCCAGTTCCTGTATGATGTTCAGGTAAGTCACAGCTACTGTGACCACAGCAGCATGGTAGCTCTCGTGTCTTATGAAGCACCGTTCACATGGTTCATTTTGTGCAGCCTCCCTAGAAGCTCTACAGGGAAGCAAGCTCAAGGTCCGTGTGCGAGGGCACATCCTACTCCTGCCCCAAACCTGTGCTCTGAAGGCCAAGGCTCTGCTTTCAAACAGCGAGCCCCAGGGAGGGGGGATGCTGGATGCTAAGCTACTGCTGGCAGAAAGTGACCTCCAGGCACAAGACTTTTAAACAGTTTCACAGCTGCTCAGCTATGAAGCATTTTTGCTTGTCCATTTCTGCTATGGTCCTTTCCTTTGTGGTTGTGTGTGTGTGTGTGATGGGTGTATGTGAGCACACACATGCTATCGCGTGCATGCAGAAATCAGAGGTCAACTTGTGGAAGTCAGTCCTGCTCTCCTGCCAGGTAGGTGCCAGGGATGGAACCAAGGCGAGGCTCAGCAGCGGGCACCTTTATCCACAGAGCCACGTCACCGGCTCTCACCGTGACTTTCTTGCATGCTATCTGGCATATTTTTTTCTTTGTAGTGAAACATACGTTACCAATTATAAGGGTACAGTTCAGGAGTACTGAGTGCATTCACATCGCTGGGCAACCAGTTCTGGAATGCTCTCGTCTCAGAGAATTGAAGCTTAGTATCCACTCAGCAGCTCCCAGCCGCGTTTCCACAGCTCCTCCTGCAGACCACCATCCTACTTTATATGTAGGAATTTGGCCACTTCGATAACTCACATGAGTTGAACCCTGCAGTACCAGTGTTTCTTACATGGCTTGTTTCACACAGTCTAATGGATGTCACAGCGCATGTCAGAACTGTCAATTCTTTTTAGACTGGATGTTGTCTTCACTCCCTGTACATACATTTTGCTGACGGTTGCTGCACCGAATGACTATTGTAAATGCTGCTGTGACCGTGTGTGTGTGTGTGTGTGTGTGTGTGTGTGTGTGTGTGTGTGTGCGCGCGCGCGTGTGTGTGTCTTCAACATGCTTTGGGCTGTATAGCCAGCAATGAGAATGCCATTTTTCCTAGTTTCTTAGTTTCTCTCTTTTTCTTGGGGCCAGTTGGCTTTTGGTGTTTACTTTGCTGAAACAGACTCTCATAAAGAGCAGGCTGGCCTTGAACTAACTTTGTGGCTAAGGGTGGCCATAATTTCTAATCCCTCCTGCCTCTACCTCCTTAGTGTAGAGATTGCAAGCATATGTCACCATATCCAGCCTCATAGTTCATTTTTTTAAGCTAATTTTGACATTGATCCTTAAGTAAAAAAAAATTGAATTTCCCAGAATTTACTCTTATGCCTTGGTGTCCACGTCATATCTCCGTTATGGATTTCATGCCTTCTGCTCTGGTCAGTGGAGGGAGTCTATGGCTGCCAGAGTGTCGGTCTGCAAGCTGACAGCTCCTCCTCCCATCTCCTTCCTTCACACAGTCCTCAGTCCTGTCTCAGAGGTACCGTTGCTGTCGGCCCTGATCACGTGACTCGGCAGTGTAAGTCAGTAGGAAGCAAAAGCAAGCAAGGGCGTAGTCCATCTGTCAGCCTAGAGGTTCGCGAGCAAGAGCACAGCGGGAGGAGGCTGTGCCCCTGCCACCTGCGTGCGCGCTTTGCGCCTGTCCGCTTCTTCTCGTGCTCATCTCCCTGGCAAGAAGTGGCGGTGCCCTGCTCTGAGGTTAAAACGCTGAAGCAGAGGTGGGGGAACACGGCCACCGTCCCAGAGCTAGAAGGAGGCAGAACGGAGATTCTAACTAAGACAGTAGGTCAGCATTCAGCTTTGATCTTCAGCACTGGGAGACGTCTGTTTAAGGGAGGGGAAGAGACATGCAGCTTGAGGGGGAGAGCGACCGTGGAACTCACCTACGAGAGGTGACAGACATGGGATAGGCACAAAGTCCCTGCCAGAGAAGGGGCATCGTCGACGTATAGCATTGGGGGCAGGGAGGGGGCTTAAGGAATGAATCGTGACAGTTAGTGCAGAATGGACTGGTGGAAAGGCCACTTGATGAATAGGAGGTTAGAATATTTTGGGTTACTGTGTTGGTTGAGAACAATACAGGTGGCCTGGTGCGATGGCTCAGCGGGTAAAAATAGATGCCACCACCAAACCTGATGGCCTGGAGTCAACTCTAGCAATCCACCTGCTAGGAGAGGCACGTCATGAATTCAAGGCTATTCTCCAATACATAGTAAGCTGGAGAGCACTGGTTTTGTTGTTCTTTTGATTTTTGAGAGGGGGTTTCTCTGCGTAGCCCTGGCTGTCCTGAAACTCCCTCTGCAGACCAGTAGGCCTTGTACTCAAAGATCCACCTGCCTCTGCCTCCCGAGTGTTGGAATTAAAGGTATCTACTACCATTGAGGCACTGTCTCAGGAAGACAAAATCTGAGTTTCAAAAAGACTCAAGGAATCCTTCTTTTTCATGTGTTCCACTTGTATTTTAACTATTTTCTCTCCTGAGTGTTTGTTTTACAGTGTCACGTGTTGACAAATCAGAGTTGTCCTTATTTGTAAGGTGCGTTCCTAATGCACCATCAGCATCAGCCAGGATCACAGTAGACCACACCGCCTTCTCTTTGAGAGGCAGAAGCTGTGAGCAGGATCATAAAACCTCATATTTTTACAAAGGTGGAGAGGTGGCGCTGAGAGCTAGCTGGAGGCCTGTTTGTTCCATCAGGAGTTCATCCTCCCCACATCCTTCCTCTCAACCTGCAGACGTTCTGAGGTGGGACCTTCACAGCCAGGCAGGTTCACGTTTGTTTTTGTTAGAAGGGCTTTCCTGTTGCTGACGTAGAACCATGCTCTGGGAGCAAATGGAGCTGGATGGAGAAAAACCAAAGCACGGAGACAGCCACCAGCTGTGACATTGTGAACTGGGGCATTCACAGCCCCCCCCACGTTAGGATTGGCTTCTATCCCGCCAGTCATTTTCAGAGCAGAGTATGTTTGGGATTTGTCTAGTTGGCTATTGAGAAATTACTTCATTTTTCTTTAAAGACTTAAATTTAAACATAGGTGGGTACGTGAGTTTTCTTGTAATTGAGACTTAAGGTATTTGCCGCCAGATCCTCAGATTTTACACGCGTAAACTTAAATTCATGTATACATGCACATGTATACATGCAGGGTTTTGCAGACTAGAGGTGTGATTGAGTCGAAGTTCATTTCTAAATGTCTACTTCTATAGCTTTACGTACATTATAAGTGTATGGAGTTGAATTTGTAGAATTTTAAAATTTTAAATGTCTTACCTATTTTGCAGCAGTTGGGGAGGTGGAGCACACTCACGTGAGAAGGACTGCTAACCCCTTCTCCTTAGTTATGTCCCTGCCATCTATCCCTGTGCCTGCATGCCCCTTTCCTGTTTCTCCTTTCCCTTTCCAGGTACTGCGCCTTTGGAGTAATCTGGCTGAGTAAATCTGTCGTTCTCACCTCTGTGCTGTAATAGCTTGGATTTCTTATTTATATGTGAGTTGCCTTTGCACAGCTCTGGTCTTCCGCCCAGCCCCTCACCAGCCCCCAATTCCCATGACACCCAGAACAGATCTTGCCCAGCTCTGTCTCTTCTTTGTGACCTTCTTGCACCTCCACAGCCCATCAAGTGTTTTGTAGATATAATATCTTCCATACTATATAGATTCTTCACCTGTCAATAAACAGCTGATTGGCCCATAGCTGAGGCAGGAAACAGGAGGGAGGAGTTTCCATAAAAAAATGTGAGTGAATGCTGGGATAAAGTGAAGTGCTTGGAATTTACCCAGGACACTGAGGAGGACAGACTCATGAAACCTGAGCAGAGGTAACCAGCCACGTGGTGGAACTTAGAACAGAATAAACGGGATGTTAGTTGTGAGCAAGTCAGGAAACATCGCCTAGCTATATTAGCCTAGGCTTTTGTAAATAAGCTTACGTCTCAGGGTCATTATTTCTGGGTACAAGGGTGTGGGTGAAAAACACAGGTTACAAAAACTCTCCATCAACAGTGCTTCATTCCTGGGTGCCATATGGCCACAAGAGATCTGAGCATCACACAAGAACCACCATGATTTTCAAAGTGTCCTCTTCATTGTCCTTTGTGGGTCTGGCAAAGCCCCTCCCAACTTGATGAGAAAGTAACAGTGTATGAGTTCATTTACGTGCCTTGTGAAAACAGAACATCATCGTGATAGACATTTCCAGAAACATGTTATTCCCTCTAACACTGTGAGAGACTCTCCAATGGCAACCTATGAAGGTCACACCACAAGTAGGACAGCCACCATTTATGCCACCATCCCATTTGCAAGGGGCCTTTTAAATTTAGATGAGATGAGCACATAGTAGTTTCATTGGAGGGACTAAAGGTGCACCTTAAAGATACCAGAAGTCATAAAATACATCTGGAGAAAAGTGTTCCCTTCAGATTCAGGGCAGACACTCATTTCAGCCTGATATGATTTTTTTTTTCAGAAAATTATTATTTTTTTCCTTAAGCACCTCCCCCTCCCTGCCTTCCCTCCTTTCCCTGTGTGTGTGTGTGTGTGTGTATGTGCACGTGTGTGCCCAAGTGTGTGTGTGTGTTTGATACACCTGCACATGTGTGTAGAAGCCATGGGATAACCTCAGGCGTGGTTCCTCAGGGAAGTACACAGTGTCTCAGGTGGACAGGGTCTCTCCTTGGTCAGGGAATTAGTCGCAAGTAGGCCAGGCCTGGCTGACTGGCCAGCAAGTCTCAGAAGTCCACCTGATCTACCTCTGCAGTGGTGAGTCACGCCTGTCTCCTCATATTATAGGCTCTGAGAGGTCAGACTCGGGGCCTCATGCCTCCAGAGCAAGCATGTCCCCTGCTGAGGTGCCACTCCTGATTCTTGAAGGAGACCATTAGTCTGGAGCCAGAGGTGTTTCCCCGGAAGCACATTTCAGTGGGCATGAAATGGCTTTGCTGTACAGGGGGGAAAGCCCAGCATTTCACATGCACGAGCTGTTCGCAAGTGAAGCCGTGCCCTGTGTGTGTTCCCATTGCTGTTACAAGACACACAAGTCTCCAAGTCGGGTGTGTGCGGCACTGAGAACACTCATGAAAATACACGATCAAGCGAGCATGGTGGTACACACTTCTAATCCCAGCACTCGGGAAGCTGAGGCAAGAAGATCAAATTTTCAAGGAAAAGGGGGTTAACAAGAGTGGCAGTGCCTGCCGAGTTCTGTTTGGGAATAATCATTTCTAAAAAAATTACCCTTGCAAATTCTGTACTTGCGATACTTCTCAGTGAAGAATGCAAATTCTCTAACAATGAGACGTTTATTCATGTCCCGGCCCCCACTGTTCTGTGTCAGGAATGGCGGTTGCCTTGGGAGGATGAGGTTTCTCGGGGTTCTGAAGCGCACCTCTCGCTCAGGGTGGACACTTGGGGTCCCGGCTCCTGGAAGTCTGTACTCAGTGTCTCTGGCACAAACCCAGGAACCGTGACAGCTGCTCCTGGGATGCCAGGTGGCCCAGACGCCACGCAGCCCTTATGCCTATGGGGTCTGGTCAGTGTAAATGAGCGTGGACAGTTTCCAGTGGTGTGTCCGTTTGAATTACAAGAAAGGGCGCCTGCCAAACTATGCATGCGCTGTCTAAAATTAATGCTTCGTTTAAAATACAGACTACGAGCTGAGGTGGTTGCCAGGCACCTGGAGATTCATATTTGAGGTATAAGTTATTAATTGATCCTTCTCTTTAAATATTTTATTGGCACCAAAATACATTATTCCAGTATCACAGAGTAAAAATGTTTAACCTACATGCTTCCACCTCCATGGCCCTGGAGAAAAAAGAGAGAACACTATTTCTTATTCAGCTCTTCAGCATGCATCCCGGTGGCTTCATCAGGTGCAGAGCTGAAGCAGCAACTGTGGGCTCACTAAGATGGGGGCGGGGGCGGGTAGCAGAATGCTATGTCATGTTTTCATCACTCAGAAGGGACTTTCCCAAGCTGCTGCCTTTAGCATCTGATCTCCAAGTGAGTGGAAACATCCCTATTTATAAGACAGTGGGTTTGTTTTTGTGGTGTTATTTTTTTCTCTCTCTCTTTCTCTCTGGTGTATGTTCGCATGTGTATGTGGAGGGATATGTGTACCTGTATGCGAGTGGAGGTCACAGAACATGCTACTTCATTACTCTCTACCTCATTCCTTTGAGAGAGGGTCCCTCACTGACCCTGGAGATTGACTGGCAAACAACAAACTCCATTCCTACGTCTCTCATAGCACTGGGCTTACAATGGACGTAGGGATTTGAACTCGGGTCCTGATGCTTGCTCAACAAGAACTCTTGTGCACTGAAACAGCTCTCCAGCCCCACAGACTCCTTTAACATCATTATTTCTAGCAGCTTTCACTCTGCTGGCTATTTTCTTTTTTAATTAATTAAAGGATGGTTACATCACTTCCCCACTGTCATCCCTCTCACACCGCCTCTCAAATTAATAGCCTCTTCTTTGTTGATTGTTTGCATGTGTGGGTATGTGTGAATACATAATTATATAAATTCAACCAGCTGAGTCCATTTTTGTTGCCTGTGTGTACAGGATTTCACGGCTGACCACTTTGAATTGCGTAAAGGGTTGAAGGACTCTTGTCCAGGAGAGGCTAATTCTGATCTCGGCCTGTAATTCTCTGTCTATGGAGGGACGCTTCCCCCACCCCCGAGATTTTCCCTTCCACATTCACGTCTCTGTTAATACTGTCATTGTTCAGGCAGCCATTTTGAGAGGTACAGTCTGACGCAGATGCCTTGATCTTCTGGCTCCTGCAGTCTTTCTTGCCACCCTTCTGAGGTGATTCTGGTGTGTGTTTGATACACCTGCACATGTGTGTAGAAGCCATGGGATAACCTCAGGCGTGGTTCCTCAGGGAAGTACACCGTGTCTCAGGTGGACAGGGTCTCTCCTTGGTCAGGGAATTAGTCGCAAGTAGGCTAGGCCTGGCTGACTGGCCAGCAAGTCTCAGAAGTCCACCTGATCTACCTCTGCAGTGGTGAGTCACGCCTGTCTCCTCGTACTGTAGGCTCTGAGAGGTCAGACTTGGGGCCTCATGCCTCCAGAGCCTTGGTGCAGGAGCTGTGTTATAGGTTTATCCACTGGTGCTGGGTCCCCTCGCCCCCTTCATTTCTGTGTTGTGTCCAGTCACCGTTCTCTGCGATGGTCTCCATTTGCTGTAAGGAAGAGCATCTCTGAAAGTGAGCTGCACTCAGCCCGAGTGAGAATAAGTTTAGGACAGAGTTGGGAATTTGCTCATGCGGTAACGTGCGGATACTGGGTTCTCCTCCATGATGTCACTAGGCCTGGATGGCTGGCTAGGTTTCTAGGACTAGGAGAGACTTTCCACCCTTTGAGTGGACCTTCCATGCAATTAGCTATTGGTGACTGCCAACATATGAACACTACTACATAGCCCTGACTAGCCTAGAATTTGCTTTGTAGACCAGGCTGGACCTCTACTGGGTAAAATGAATGCTCCACTATGCCCAGACTTGTATGTGTGCATGTATGTATGTATAATCACAAAAATATGGTAATGGTTTAAGTAAATACTTTTCTGGGATTTATGAACTGGTTTATTCCACTAAAAACTCAAGTTTTTAAATTTCACCATTTCTTTGGGTATTTCCCGAACCTTTTCAAGAATAATATATTATGTGGTTTTGAGTAGCTTCTATCAGCCTGGATCGATACAACTACATCATGAGTGTGACCTATAAAAGACACCATGCCCTTCACCTTACACTGATGGCGTCACTCGGCCAGGGCTTGTGGTGTAGCATCTGCATGCAAGAAACTCCAGAAGGGGCTGGAGAGATGACCCAGCAGGTATGAGCACTTGCTGTTCTTCAGAGGCTCCAGGATCAATGCCCAGCCTCCACGCAGCTGCTCACAGCCGTCTCTAACTGCAGTTCCAGGGGGTCCAGCACTGTCTTCTGGCCTCCAAGGACACCATGCATTAACATAGCGCAAAGACATACCTGCAGGCAAAATACCTGCGCACATAAAACAAAATAACGTTTTTTAAAAGAAGCTGCACACACGGGGTGTGGTTGCAATGCACACCTTTAATCCCAGCACTCGGGAGGCAGAGGCAGGTGGGTCTCTGTGAGTTCCAAGACAGCCAGGTCTACAGAATGAGTTTCAGGACAGCCAAGACTGTTACACAGAGAAACCCTGCCTCTCTGAAACAACAACAAACAAACAACAACAAAAAGCCACACAGCTACACAGCAGCAATAGAATGGTTGGTCATATTGCCCAAGATAGTGGCAGCTGTTTAGATTATAAAGAACTAAAATAAAATTAAGACTTAATCTCCTCAGTCATTTTTCAAATGCACTCATCACATTCCAAGTGCTTTAGTGCTTCTGTGACGTGCCTTTCTACCTGTCTGGAGGAATAGCTAGAGAGGATTTGTATGTTGACAAACATTCCATTGAACAGTCCACTCTAAATGATTCTAGGTCCCCAAATGTCAGTTTTAAAGGCTTGGGAGGAAATGTTCGTGGAACGTGTTTGGAGAAGTCAAGGTCTAATACAGTATTAACTCACCAGCACTAGTATAGACATTATCCTTCAAGAAGCATTTATTTTCATTTAGTGTGTGGGAGTGTCTGCATGCATGTATGTCTGTGCACCACCTGTGTGCCTGGTACCTACAGAGGCCAGAAGAGGACATTACATAGATCCCATGGAACTGGAGTTACAGACGGTTGTGAGCTGCCAGATAGATGCTGGGAATCGACCCCAGGTCCTCTGCAAAAGCAGTCAGGGCTCCTTACCACTGAGCCACCTCTCAAGCCCCTATGAAGTTGTATTACTGTATTTTACACTCCTACATTGTACAAGTAGGATACTCGCTGCTATGACAAGCTTTCTGTCTGCTGTTGTTTGGGCCCAGGCTTCGGCCTTGCTCTTCCTGTACAATAGTCATTCCTCCTTTTGCTTGTTGAGACCTTTCTTGTCCTTCCCTCGAGACTATTAAAGTTGTTTCGTTTCTTTTTTTGTTTTTTGTTTTTTTCCATACTGGGGGTCAACCCCAGAGCCCTGTGGATGCTAGGCAATCGCTCTACCACCAAACTTCACCCTTGAAAGGTCCCTTTAATGTCTGGCCAGCTTTTTGCAGATCTCCATGCCTTTCCTGTAGTCTGCCACCTCGTGACTTCTTCTGTGTTTACTCAGAGCATTGATTGTACACTCTCTCCTGTCACACTTGTTTATCATGCCATTGTTTGCACTCCATCAGGAATTCTTGCACAGAAAGTCCCCGAAACTTGCATAGGATATCTTGACATTGTGAAAGTACTTACCATAAACCATTATTTGCTTATTTAGCACAGGCGTGGGCAAGGCCTACTATGTGTGAGCAATTCTGCTAAACACTAGGCATATCAGGGGAAGCGAATAAACAGATTTGTCCCTGTGTACACAATCAAGCAAATGCCGATAACGAGTAAACACTCATAACTTACGCTGTCATCTTGTTTTTATAAAAGCAGGCATTTGCCACAAAGCAGCTTAAGCGAATCTCACTTCAGTGAAGATCAGCAGACTGGGGTTGCCCCCAAAGTGTGTACTTCTCTTCACAACCAAGGAAGGCAAGAATAGAAAGTTTGTTCACTGGAGACACAGAATACATATACTACCCATAGTGAGAGTAGTATCTGTAAGGGCTTCCCACTAACCGTAAGAAGTAAGTTAACAGATATTTCACTTTATTTACTTGGAAAGCATTGTAGGAGACATCGCTCGGAACCTTGGCTCAGGCTCCTGTCAGTGGGCTGGCATGCCGCTGAGAGCCAAGCAGCTGTCACAGTGAGAACCGGGGACGAGGCTGCCCACTGCCCCCTCTTCCTGTTTTTCCACCCACTGTGGGTTCTGTCCCTTTTGGTACAGCTCACAAAGTCAGCCTGGCACTGGCTTCGGATTCCCAAAGCACTCTCCAGCAAACACTAGCAAGGAAGAGACTAGTTATTGGCAGAGGATATGCGCCCTGGCTTGGGCTCACAGCAGTTGGAGCAGCACTGGGCAAGCGATGTCAGGAGCCTAGCAAAGATGGAGAGGTACACAGCCACGGCTGCTCCCTGCTGAGAGAGCCAGGTTCCTGATGACTAGAGGCTTCATTCTTGCTAGAAATTGAAATCTGTGTTTATCTTGGAGTGGTGGCATGTGCTATGTCACACATGCGGAGGGCAGAGAACAATCTTCAAACGTCAGTTCTCACTTTCTACCTCGGTTCAAACTCCACTCAACCTGTCGGCAAGCACCGTTCATTCCCTGCTGACCTCCTGCGCTGGCCCCTAGCTGTTGTTGACCAACAGAGGAGATTGTGGCAACTTCGGCACACTGTTGGGAGCAAGGACTTCCTTGCAAGGTGCAGACAGTGAGGATGGTTCACATACAAAGTCCCCCGCCGCTGTCACCCCAGCACCTCGTCATCTGAGCCTTCCTGTCTCTTCTGGAAGTCCTGTGCCACCAGGAGCTTGTGCTTAGATGACAGGAAACTTACAGTCATTTGTTCGCCTACATATTGAGGGTAACTGTCTACACCAGTTGCTGGAATAACCTTTAGGTAAACAGATGGTCTATTTGATTGCTAATATTGTCTACTTGCCAGGATCTAGAGTCACCTAGGAGACAGACCCCTGGGTGTGTTCATGAGGGACAATTGGGTCCAGGTTGGGTTGACAGGGATAAGAAGACCTGCTCTAAGTGTGGGTGGCATCATCCCAGACTGGATAAGGAGAAAGCGAGCTGGGTGCTGGCTTTCCTTGCCATTTGCTTCCTGGCAGCAAATGCAAGGCAGGTGCCTCATGACTGTGTGCCCTCCAACTGCAAGCCAACATGAGGCCCCTCCCCTTAAGTTGCTTCATTTTAGATACTTTTCACAATAATAAAAACATCTGCTACAGTTCTTGACCTCAAATAATAAAGCCCATCTTTATTCTTCAGCGAACATGAGCTTTGAGTGTCTATGTTAGAAGTTGGGTTGGGTTTCTTAGCATAGTCTTTTAATCCCAGCCTCTAAGGAAGCTGAGGCGGAAACTTGCAAGCGCCAGGCTAGCCTAGGCTATGCCTGAGTGCATGGCCAGCTGGGATAATATAGTAAAGCCATGTTTCAAAATTAAAAGGGGAAAAAAAAGTAAAAAGAGGCCGAGTAGCATAGCTCAGTGGTAAAGCATTTGCATAGTGCGAGCAAAGCCCTTTGTTCAATTCCCAGTGCTGAAAACAGCATTACCCATGAGGTTATCTCTAGCCAGCCTCAGCCCTCTGTTTGTGCCCTAGAGCTTTCTCTAACATTCCTCCAACATTCCCGTGATACTGAGCGTGCCCTGGGTCTGCGCGCCTCTGCGACAGCTCTGACGATGGCAGTCCTCCTTGGACACTGGGATAGGAATGACTTCCCTGACCCCTAGCCCTTGGTTCACATTCTGCCTTGCTGGGAAGTAACTAGTTGTCCCTTTCCTGAGATAAACACTCTCATTGATTTCTCACATCTCCTGGTTTCTAAAAGGCACCTTGCCAGCCGGGGAATTTTAGGATTAGAGCTATGTCCAGCCACGTGAATCTCTCAGTACCCCTGAATCTGTCAGTACTTTCGAAGGCACCATGAGCCAGCATCCTCTCTGTCAGGGAACATCACTAAGGGTGCTCCCAACAACAGAGAAGAAAATGCTGATGCGCACTAAGCATGTCCTAAATCCAGTGCTTTCAACCTTCCTAGTGCTGAGACCCTTTAATACAGCTCCTCTTGTGGTGAGCCCCGACCACAAAACTATCTCACTGTTATTTCATAGTTGTAATTTGGCTATTACTGTGAATTGTGACATAAATATCTGACATGCAGGGTATCTGATACCCGGCCGCTGCCCTAAAGGTTTTGTGGGAGAGGTGGCCTTTGAGATCGACCTGAGAACTTCAGAGAGTTAATGTTGAAAGAGAAAAGGGAAAGATACTTCTTGGGCCAATCCCAGAAGCAAAAAGGCAGAGGACACCAGTGCCAAGGTCATATGGCGCAGCTGCTGAACTACCTCAGCCAGAGGTATTTCCGGCTCTTAGCCGACCGTGTGGTGCTGTCATGCAGGGCTTTTTCTTGCTGAGGGATGTGTTGGGGTGGTCAGATTTGGAGGAGAGACTGGTCAAAGAGAAGAGAGAAGCCAGAGCTTCCACAGGGATGAGCCGTGAGCCCCTACCCCAAAACCAGGGCCAGAACATACAGCTTCCTGCCTCTGCGAGCACAGAGTAGGAACGAGGGTTCTTATTTTTTTTTTTTTTTTGGTTTGTTTCTTAAATGAGGGAGGGAGGGAGAGGTGGAGGGGGACGTCATGCGTGTGCTTGCATGCGCACTCCACCGTGCGTCCTCCCGGGACCGACCGTACATCTTCCCCCATCACTTTCCAGCATTCGTGTGTGTTCACACAAACGCGGGAAGTCTCAGAGGCAGCTTGCAGGAACCTCGGTCTCCTTCCATGCAGGCCCTGAGGGTCAGACTCAGTTACTGGCTCGGCAGCAGCTCGCTACTTCACCCGCTGAGCTATTTTGCCAGCCCTCCGCCTTGTTTGTTTGTTTGTTTGTTTGTTTGTTTGTTTTGTGAAATAAGTCTCTTGCTGAACCAAAGCTTGCTCTTTACCAAGGCTGCTTCATCTCCCAAATCCACTGTATTAGTGCATCAGAGCCATAATTATATGACATCTGGATCCGAACTCAGAGCCTCACACCAATGCGACAAGCGCTTTCTTGAACCATCTCCCCGATCCGCTGCTTAGTTTTTTTATCATTTTAATAGCTATTTTCTTGATTACCTGGGAGACTGTTTCTCCTGCGGCTACTAGTTTTTGCCTGTTATTAATATCACCTTCTATGTATGCAAAAGTCCTCTTAGCTTTTAACCTATTCAAATGTTCATCTTCTCTCAGGCAGAGGATGCAACGGTTCCAAGGTCTCCTCCTTATCCTTTTACCTTCCAAGTGTTGTGTTTTTTAATTCAGAAGTTGCTAGGGATGATGATGATGCTCAGGGGGCTAAGTCACCCCGTCTCAGAAAAAAGTTTTTTGTTTTAATTTTATTTATTTTATGTACATGGCTATTTCATCTGTATGTGTGTCTGCGTACTGTATACATGCCCTGTGCTCCCCAGAGGCTAGAAGAGCCTGTCTGATCCTCTGGGACTGGAGCTACAAACAGTTGTGAGTTGCCATGTGGACGCTGGGAATGGAACCCAGGTCCTGTGAAGGAGTGCTTAACCACTGAGCCACCTCTCCAGCCTCCAAAAATTAAAATTAAGGATCAATAAATCATTTCTTTATGACTTCTGTGCATTGGTGTGGATGTGTGAATGTGGGTGGACTGACAGGGTTTCATGAAGTTAGGCTATCCTTGAACTCACTGTGTAGCCAAAGCTGGCCCAAACCTCCTGATCCTGCTCTCTGTACTTCCCAAGGGCTGGGAATATGGGCGTGCATGGCCCAGGTCCAACTTGAAACTACTCTGTTGTTACCATCTTTAAGAAATCCTTCCCTGCATTGGAAGCCAGAATCCTGTGCTACTTAGAGCTTTAGCTTTCAAGTTGAAGCTCTTTTCTGTATTGGGTTTTTTGCAGGAAGAGAGGCTTGTGTGAATCTGACTTTATTTCTTTCTAATCAAAAGTCTGCTGGGTCACCAACTCTTTTCTGTTGGGTATACCTCATGCCTGTAGAGATGCCTGAGTCCATTCTTCTCTTTCAGTAATTAACACATCTACTCCTGTGTGGAGATCACAAGGAACTGATGAATATAGTTTTGTGGTATTGTTGATCCTTGAGCTGTGCCATGACACTCTTCTCTTCCTCGATGCATTTTATAACCAGTTGGGCCACGTTCTGAAATCCCAGGTACTCTTGGGAATTGCATTGTACTAATAATAAAGTAAGTTATAAAGAGTTGATGTGTGTATAGTCCTGCATCTCTTCCCTCATGTGCATAGTATTTGCTTCTGTCCCTTATAGTCCTTTCTGTATCCTCCAATGAAAGCTTAGAAATACTCACACCTGCTGGGCACGGTGGCTTGCGACTTTCACTTGGGAAGCAGAGGCAGGTAGAGCTCTGTGAGTTCGAGGCCAGCCTGGTCTACAATCCAGTAAGGACTACATGGTAAGAGCTGTCTGGAGACGGGCAGTGGCATAGCAGTGTGTGTGTGTGGTGGGTTACATTCCTATTTCTGTTTTGTTTGTTAAATGTCCAATATTTTAAGTCCCAGACACAGAACAGCTTGACAGAAACGCAGTCTGCAGTGCTGAAAAGCCTGGTTCTAAGCTGCGTGTGGCTCTGTCAGGGTTGGGAGGGCGGCACGCACTATACTTTGGTTTGTCTTTATTGGATAACTCCCCTACCTGTATAATACACCAGATGCCCTTGCATCAGACACAGTCCATTGGTCATCTGCCCAAATGCCCAATGGGCGATGCTGTTCTTCCAGCAGGCTTACACACACATTGATTTACTAGTATCCTTCGCCTTGCTTTTATTTTGTTGAGGGTGATTCACTGGTTATTTTGTTTGGAGGGAGTTGGGGGCTTGTTTGTGTGGGAGATTGTTTTTGTGGGAGGTTGTTGCGGTTGTTATTTATGGCTTTGGTTCTGTGAGATAGCCTCACTATGTTGCCTAGGGTGGCCTAAAACTTGCAGTCTTGCCCCGGCCTTCCAGGTACTGGAATTGAGGCATGTGCCATTACACCTGGCAGCATTTGCTGATATCTAGTCTCCTTAGAGTTTCTCCCATGCAGCTTGATTTCCCAGAGCTAGCTAACGTGACAGGAGAGTCAATACGTGGATTTCCAATAGAAACCCCAAACACATCAGCATGTAAAATGTGTGTAAATCTTGATTATTTTTAGGAATCTTTTTGCATGACATTAATCATTAGTTTAATGTTGAAATGGATAAAAATGGTAAGCTAGGCTGACAGGGTTTTGTTGGCTATATATCAAGGCTTCTTCTCTGCTCGCTACCTGTTGAGGCGAACACTTCAGTTCCTGGGTGACAGAAGGACAGGTCGCTGGTTCTGAATGCTGTACTTGTGGGGGAATTTTCAGGCAAAGTCTATAGCTTCACCGAGCTTTCCCTTAGTTCTGAAGCCATGTTAAAGCCAATAATTTTGTTGTCGTTCGTGTCCCTCCAGCTTCCAATTGTGGAGAAAATAAGAACCATCGCCCAGACTGTCTATGGAGCCAAGGACATCGAGCTTTCTCCTGAGGCACAGTCTAAAATTGATCGCTATACGCAACAGGTAAACAAGACCCCTGTGCTTTTAGGGGAGTGTCTGGCTTGTAGTCTCAAAATGCTCCCCTTGATTTCAGGACAGGTAGGTTCTGTCTTAGTCAACCTGCTCAATTTCCCGAGGCTCAGCAGAGATGACAGTGGTGGCGCAGGTCTCGTTGGCTAACTAAAGCATCATGGGAAGGGCATTCATCGTCTTACATCCGAGGCTTCCAAATTCATGAATGTGGCTCAGGTTTGTAGTGCCAGGGATAAAACCCAGGGCCCGGTTCCTGGGCTGAGTTAGCACTCTCCGGCAGTGTATGTGAAATGGGTGTCATTAATGTTCACACGTGTCCCATGCACTCAGCCAGAAGCATTGGAAAACGTCCGTTTGGTACACAGAGGGGAAGTCACTGACTGACTCTTCACAGCACCTTCCCCTTGGTCTAGACTGTGACAAGGGCAGGTGAGCAAGCTGTAGGCAGGGCTGTGTGTCTCAAATGCTTCCACTGGCCTTAGCCTTATGACATACCAGTCAGTGTCTCACACGCCTGCTGTTGGGATCGCTACATTGCACTTCACCTGTTGGTTTTTTTCCCCTCCAACTCCTTTATCCTAATTACAAATACATTTGGTAGTTTCTTAAATACTATTCTATCAGTGCCAAGTTGAGTGTTCTCTGGGGTTTAGTAAAAATTATTTTTGTCAGCCAGTTACGGTAGCGCATGCCTTTAATCCTAGCACATCGGGAGGCTGAGGCAGACATATCTCTGTGGACTATAGAACCAGTATATGACAGCACAGGCTACACAGAGAAACCTGTCCTGGAAAACCAAATACTTGCTTACCTAGCAGGTGGAGATATCACCATCATGACTGTGGTTTTTCCAGGGCAAGGCTTATCCATTGCGCTAGGATTTGCTAAACACTGCGATTTCCTGAGATATGGAAAACCCAATTGCATCAATTGTGGTTAGTGGAGACTGTTTTCACACTCTCCCCTGGAGGGGGAAAAATGTTCTTTCATTGCACACATACTCTCTTGGCTTGTCTTTTTACTTTGTCGTTTTGTTTTGGGTTTTTCTGGTTTGGTTTGGTTTAGGTCTTTTGGTACTGGAGATGGAACTAAGAGCCTCTCACATACTCAGCCGGTACTCAACACTGAGGGACATTCCTGGGCCCAGCTTTTTTTTTCTTTCTTCCTTTGTGTTTGAGAAAGAAGTATTTTGCACATGTGTGAGCATATAGGTGTACGCACCTGTACATGGACATGCAGAAAGCAGAATGTCACATGCTTTCCTCTATCATGTTCTACCTGCCTGCCTTGAGGTAGGGTCTCTCACTGAACCAAAAGTTAACCTCTTTGGCTGGTCTACCTAGCCAGGGAGCTCTCAGGATCCAGTTCTCTCCCATCATGCTGGAGTTGCAGATGTGCACAGTCGGGATTTAAAGTCAGGTTCTCGAGCTTCCAAGTGGAAGTGCTTTTAACTGGACCATCTCTTTGGTCCCCGAGCTTGACTTACTTACTTACTTACTTACTTGCTTACTTTTAAGGGCTCCCAGGCTCGGGCTGTAGCGCAGTAGCCGAGTACTTGCTTACATACCAAGTCCTGAGTTCAGCCCCGGCACTGCATAAAATGGGTTTGGATTTGCAAACATATAATTACTTGGAAGGTAAAAGCAGGAAAATCCTAAGTTCAGGACTTTCTCAGCTACACAGAATGCTGAAGGTCGGCCGGGTAACCTTATCTCTCTCTTGAAATGTAAGAGACCATATCTCCCTTAAAATATACGCCGAAGGCCTGCCAGTCACTCAGCACTCTGACGTTCTGTGGTAAATCTTTCGCTGCTGCACAAACAACTAAGTCAGGTCATTGTCACTGAATTTGGGGTATTTTCCTATGCTCAGAACTATTCTTTATTTTAATAGCCTTTTCAGTTATAAAATATAATGTATGATATGTTAAGAGGATGATATGGTTTTCAATTTTTCTAGTAAATTTTCAAAGGCTGTGTATACACACATTTACATATATATCATTTCATAGGAATTTCAGTACTTAATCATTTTATAAAATTAAAAATTTCTGGGTGCCAGTTGTTATGTTTATTTTTTTTCCTTACCAAAATCCTCATTAGTGTGTAAAAGTAGGGGTTTCAAAAACAGCTCCTGCTCCACATACACAATTGATAGTACTCTAAAATATTCTAAATAGTTTTAGGTTGAATCATAAGCAATTACGCCCTGTCATCTGTCTGTCTACCACGGGAATATTCCTTACAAGTTAGTGTCAAGCTTGTGGTTGCCGTTAATTAGTCAGGTCTCTGAAGGAACACTATGTGCAGCCTAATCACAGCAACCTCCCAGACACTGTCCTTTTTGTAAGCTGCTGCACGTGACTTCCTCCCCTTTCACCTTTGGAATTCTGGGTCAGGCACAGACTTTGGTCCTTAAAAATAAAAGAGGCTGAAAAAGTGACCTCATCTTAGTTCCTATAATGTAATCTCAGATCAAATAGCCATGATTCATAAACCAGCACAAAGGGCTCTTTGCTTCCCCCTCAGACTCCGAGAAGGACAGAACAATGAGACTAAGAGCCTCATTAGGAGCCTTGTCTAGATTACCTTTCTCCTTCCTGGATATTAATAGCCTTGGAAAGTGCTTTCTACAGCTGTCCCATTGCTGTGCCTAAAAATAGCCTTACATACACACTTACACATACAGACACCACACATACACACACACGCAAACATGCAGGTGCCTCCTTTTTAGGAGAACCCCCAGAATAAGCAGTAGACCTCACCCCCTGCTAAACTGTGGCCGTATAAACACTGTTCTCATCCTCAGCTTCTTGCAGCCACTGCGGCACCTGCACAGAGTTGCGCCAGCAAACAATGCTGCAGAGGCGGGATAAAGTGAAGATTACGTCAAGGGGCCAGAGTCATGGCAGTGAATGTATGTTCTTTCCTTTCTTGCAGGGCTTTGGAAATTTGCCCATTTGCATGGCAAAGACGCACCTTTCTCTGTCTCATGAACCTGACAAAAAGGGTGTGCCGAGGGATTTCGTCCTGCCTATCAGTGATGTCCGGGCCAGCATTGGCGCCGGGTTCATTTACCCGTTGGTGGGAACTGTGAGTACCGGGCCTCAAAGCCTTCCTCATTTGTGTCGCCGTCACGTCTTAATCATGCGCTGCCAACTCTACAAATCGTACACCGGGGAGGAATTGATAGTATTTGTTATTTTTCTAAGCACGCTACCAGCAATAACGGGATGACAAACAAACAAACAAACAAAATCTCTGTCATTGCAGATCACAGGCGCGTCTATTGTCAGGTCACGTGTTGAGAACCATTAGAGCACAGAGAGTGGTGGCCTAGAACTCATCAGTGCGCTATTTCAGCAGCCGTGTGCCCTAGTGCCAGACTTCACACACTTTTTCACATTGTAGCAACTCAAACTTACCATATTGTGCTTCTGTGAGGAAACGGGGCTGGCTGCTCACCCTGGCCAGGACCCTAACAGCTACCCCAGGAGCTGGGGGGATCAGTGGCCCTCCCCCTTGCTCCTTCCTGAGCACATCTGATAGAACCTGACTAAGAAAATTACTACGTCACCTAGGTTCCCGTCCTACATGGTCGTAACGGGACTGTGTCACTCGGAACGGGCGTTGTCACTGCAGGTTATCTGTTGAAGAAGGGAGGGGATGCGCAGGAAAAGAAACAGGCTTTACTCTCAATGCCCAGGCTAGCTTCCCTCCACAGGCGCTTGTGGCTTAAATCTGACTTAGTCATATGATTACTCCTAGATTAGGTTTAGAATTTTAAAATTACAGCTGATTTAGCTGGGCTTGGGAGCACACACCTTTAATCTGAACACGAAGAAGGCAAAGACAGGCCGAGATTTGAATTTGAGGGTGACCTACTCTAACAGCAAGTCCCAGGACAGCCAGGACTACACAGAAAAACCTTGTCTCAGAAAAAAAAAAAGAGGGGGGTGGAATTACTCCTCAGCATCTCAATGGTTACCACCTGACCTGAGTCCAAAATTTAAAAGTTATAATAATTTTTATGCAAACAAGAAATAGACAAAAAAAAATATTCCTTCCCTGATATCTAACCATTTCACTTGATGTTGGGCAAAATCTTTTCTGAGCACAGTTTTTTAATTCCCTATGCACTCTGAGGTGCAGAGACTCTGAGAAAAGCAAGTGTGAGCAACTGAATAATGGCCAATGTAGAATCGTCTGGAATACGCTGCCTTGTGGGGCCATATAAATGCACTCACAGGCAAGGATGCGCCAGCTGGTTCCACCTCAGGGCTGAGGGACTGGTCAAAGGCTCAAGAGAACATGATGCCCCTACCCAGGCAACCTAGTGTGGCTGGAATGCTTGGGGGCGTTGGAGTACTGAGACCTGGGATAAAGGTGGGTCAGGGCCTGAGCAATCTTGAATGCAATCCCTTAGGGACTTGACTTTCAGTCTAGAGCACCCCTACAGGGCGGGATTTACTTAGAATGTGTGTGTTAGGAGGCCAGCTGCAGCCCCTTGTGGAGAGAGTTTAAGGGAAACAGAACCAGCCCCAAGGAGTGGAGTTAGGTCCGACGGCTCAAGCCAGCACGGCAGCTGCAGAGGCAACTGTAGAGTGTAGAAGCGTCCCAGGCATGCTGTGAAGATGGCCGCCTGGCAAAGGACCTACAGAAAGGGGTGATTTTCTTGCCCTTCTCTTTGCTGTGACAGAAACAAGTGAAGGGAGAAAGGTCGGGGAACGTCATTATTTTGGCTCATGGCTGAGGAAGGAATACATACAGACTATCATGGAGGATAGGCAGCTGGCCACAGGGAAGTAGGCTGAACCTCGAAACTTCGCATCCTATTCCCAGTGAGCCACTTCCTCCGGCAAAGCTCTACCACCTACGACCTACAGCTGCTTCAAACAGGAACCAAGCGAGCCTTTGGGGAATAGTTCATATTCAGACATAAAAAGGGAAGCATTTTGGTCTGGTGGCTTTGGGTAGTCATGCCGTTAGTAAGTGAAGAACATAGGAAAAGCCAGTGGCCCATGCCTTTAATCCCAGTATTGGTGAGGTAGAGGCAGGCAGATCTCTGCCAGTTCAAGGCCAGTCTAGTGTACAGACTGAGTACATAGAGAGACTTTGTCACTTGTGGGGGAGAGAGAGAGAGAGAGCATACACAACTGTGAGCACCTTGGAGAGAGGTAGATTGACAGGGGCAAGACGGAGTCTAGTGTCAGCTCGCTTTGGATGGCTGTGGGGACAAAGGAAATGTCTTCGCCAGCCAGGGAGATGGCTCTGTGGTAAGCCTTTTCACAGCCCACCACCTTCACGGCCAGCTGTCCTGGAAAATCCATGAACTCTGCTCCTGGGCCTGGCTCTTTGACGTGTGACTACTTAATCAGTGAAAGCGTGGAACAGCCCTGGAGCATCGGCAGCTCCCGGCGGTTCCTGGACTGAGTCAGCCATCTGTGTCGCCATCTCACCTCCGGGGACAGAGGGAGTGTCTGTGCTTGCTCCACGGTGCAATCTTGTAACCATCAGGCCTGTGGAGTCAGGAAGGAAGTGGAGCCTGAGTAAAAGCGGGTCCTGGAAGGCAGGACACTGTTGCTGGAGGCGGTGAGGCGGCTGTGACAGGACAGGAAGCCGGTGCGAGCTGGGCAAATTCCCCCGAGGAGGCCAGGATCTCCTAATAAGGCTGGAATTTACTTTCTTTGACCCCTCTCTGGGCCCTACCACAGGCTGCTGGAATGCCTCGAGCATTCATCACCCCTTCGAGAGACGTTGTGGTAACTTCCTGGTACGATGACTTCAGGAGAAGGAATGGGGACACGAGGGGAACTGGCTCCTGCAGGTGGGAAAATTCTAGCAGAATGAATCAATGTTGTGCTTAGTCATTCCACATTCAGTCGCTATCGCTCGTCTGAGATACAAGGCTCTTCCTCCCCCCCCCCCCCAACAGACCAGGTCAGGGAGGTTCTCCGTTCTTCAATAGCACTCATTCATTCACTCACTCACTTATTCAGCAAATTATTGATCAGCACCTCCAGCATGCATGGCCATGAACTTCATGGAGAGAAACAGCTGGCACACCTCCCCTGGGGGCCTCTGCCAGACAGACTCTGGTAAATCAATGTCCAGCATGGACAGAGTGCTGTGGGCTTTAGGACAGGTCCCGAAGGGAGGCTAGTAGCCCTTCTGCACCTTCCCCGCTCCATAGGTCTTGAAAGCAAAGAATCCCAACACAAGCCAGTCCAGCCATGAGTAATAACCGTTTGACCTCGTTGGGAAATCACCCGGAGAAATGCTAGAGGGGGGTGGCTTCTTTGTCCCTTCCACATTTTGGCTCTAAATACCTACCTGTCCTTCCCCTTTTTGCCTAGCTGTCTTATGTATTTCTGTGGCTGACATGTCACACCACATTCTGTTTGGTAACTGCTGTAACTGGCACTGATGGTCGGTGTGTCACTCAGTGAGGAAGCTTCTCTGGTCCATCTCACCTCCCCAGGCTTTTCCACAGAAACCCTTTGGCTCACAGGCCCCAGAAGGCTTTGCTGTTGAGGGGTTCTCTGTGTTAAGGGAGCCAAGCATTTCTTTCTAAACTAAGTTTCTCTGTTACTTCTCTATGTAAGAGTGCATTCCTGGGCTGGCAGGATGGCTCAGTGGATGAAGGTGCTTGCTGCCAAGCCTGATGACCTGAGTTCAATCCCAGGGACCTACCATATAGTAGAAGGAGAGAAGCCACTGGAAGTTGTCCTCAGAACTCCATACACACGTGCACACACCCATACATAAAATTAGTCAATGTAAAAGAATTTCAAGAACACATTTCTGTGTGTCCTTGCTTCTTTGGGATGCCATCACAGATACGTATTCTTCCCAAGGCGTTATGAAATGACTGTCAACCAGTACAGTGCTGCTGCTCAGTACCTCTTATTCTGAGAAACAGTTTTACAAATGTTCATTTTTGTGGTGGGGAGAAGGGACAAAGGCTTTCATATAGTTTTCCCAGCCTCAGGTTTTATAAATTACATTATTCCTTGGAGTTGATGGTTTATAATAACCAATAAACCCAAAAGCCCGTACAACTTTCCAGAAAGTAAGCTCATACCAAAAGAAAAAAAATAGCAGGTGGTCTTTGTTCTATCACATTGGTACAGTCTTCAGTTTCTTAGAAAGTCAATTTAATCATTTGGCGTGATATATTTACTATGTAAGCCGCATATGTGAAGTGATGTTGGAAAATAAATTGCTTATAGAAAGGACCAAAATGTCCATACCACAGCCTTAGCATGAAGCAGCGTATATCACTTTTACAACATAAAAATACAATAAACGGGGAGGTGATGAGCCATAAGTACTTAGAACAATATTTAACTTGGGCCAAACACTTTCAGGAGAGGCAGAGTGCCTCCCAGCGTGTGGGATCTGACCCCATATGTCTGCCTTGCCTGTTTGGGAGGCCGGGTGGTGGTCTGCAGGTGGCCTGCTGTGTTCCAGCAAGGGGAACAAGCTCGAGCTGCCCCAAGAGCCGTATGCGCTGAAGGTGGTGGATCTGGACCCATCCAGTGTTTATGCAAAAGAGATGCAAGAGGGTCTCCCTATCGATTAGTCCCTGGCCCTCCTTATGTGTTTCAGGGCAGAGAGTGGGTGGGGCACTTCTTCCTCCTCAAAGAACTTTCCTAAGCAGTGACACATTTTCAAAACAGCATGGAGAGGTATCCAACCAAGCCTGAATTCTTAGCAGATGTCCATTTGAAGTTAGCTCTTTCTGTGACTGTTTTCCTTTGATATCGCATTGAGGCTGTGAGCAAAGGGCTCTGAAAGAATTTACAGTGTGAGTTCTTTCTAGGTGGCTTTGTTGGGCAGCTGGCTAGAGGGTCTCCCTATATTGCCCAGGCTAGCCTTGAGATCACATTTCTTCTGCCTCCTAAATGCTGAAATTATGTGAGTCAGTTACTATGTATAACTGATTTTTTTTTTTAATTAACCGCTGTGGGGTTTAATTTGATGCCATGCAGACTGGGTTTGTTTGTTTTTAATGACAATCCTGACTGGAATCTTGGGCTTAAGCAATCTTTCAGTTCATCCAGAAGAGATAAAGCCTTCTGCTGGTATTCACGTGGCAGTCAACACCACAGAGGACATTTCTAAGGGTCACTGGGGTCTGCCACACAGACTCGTGAGGAGAATATACACTGTGGCCAGGACAGCCATGACACCCAGTCTGACGCTGTGGTTCATTCCTCTTCTAGTCCATCCCCTGTGGGTCCCTGTGCCCTGCCTAAGGAGAAGCTAAAAAGAGGATCCTGCATTCATGCATCCTCCTTTTTGATTTTTTGTTTGTGGGGAGGAACCAAGGCTGGACCTGCCCCAAAGTGGAAATCTCAGGAACAAAGGACTAGAAGATCAGCTTCAAACTTGCTGTGGCTTTTGTCTCTGCTACAGTCGCCCACTCTGACCACACCACGACCAGGTGCACCCCTGACGTCATTGCCTTCACTGGCCTCCAGAAAGCAGGAAGCTGTTGGAGCCAGTGTGGGGAATCAGTGAGGCCGATGCTTTGTGGAGTTACTGGACCTGATGTGGGGGCGGGGGTGAGGGTGAAAACAGCACACTGGGCCCCACCCTTTAGAGGCATTGCCGGCTTGTTCTTTCTCACGTTCAGTTGAACCCGCTTTGTTTTCCCTCCGAGTCCTCTGTCTAAGTGTGCACTGGCTGCCTGCTGGGTCTGATTCAGGTCAGTGATAAAGTTCCTTCAGGGAGCTGGGATACAACCCCTCCCCGCCACACCACACACCCATACTTTGGGGTGCACAGTTGATTAGCCAAGCACTTCCTAAATTCTACCATGAGTGAAGGTGAAGCCATGCAGACCTTGTAGATTTCAAGAGGAGGGACAGTTTGTGGTGTTTTCCAGGAACTGACATTTATTTACATGGTGAGAATTTAAACACTTCCCAAGCTAGGCTTTAAGTGAGACATACAAGCTGTAACTAAGTGAAAAGCTCACCGTGTAGAACTCGGCCAACCCGGGTTGTCCATTGGGAGCTCAGGTCAACCGAGCCTCCTGCAAAGTCACTTTCACCTCCTCCCCAACCCCATGCCCATTCCCTCTCCTGCCCCATGGATCAATGGAAAATCTTCCAGCCTGTTTCACAAAATTCTCAGCAGAACACCACCTCCTCTCTAATGCCCCTAGCTCCTGGCATTCAATGAAGCAGCTTCCGCTCGGGCTTGATTCCTGTGACCGCTAACCCTTGGCTGAGCCCTTGGCAGTTCCCTCCTCTTCCCTACCCTGTGTGGTTTCCCTTCCCTGTCTCTCCCATATCTCAACATCAGAATTTCCTGCTTTCCCTCAGACCTGGCCCTCACATCAGCTGCTTCCTCTTGACGTGGTGTACCGACAGGGTGCTCTCTACCCGCATGGCAACACACATTCTTCCAGGGAAACCACGCATGTATCTGGCCAGAAACAAAGGAGACCTTCCTGTCCTTCCAGCATGGTGTGTCCAAGGGAGAGGAAGCTGACTGATGTCCTCAGTTTCCAAAAACTATTGGCCGGCAAGAGGAGAAAGCTCCGTGGGGATGGTTTCTTTCTGCTATGAAAGGGCATCTAGGCCCCATCCATTTGTTCTAATCTCTTCCTCCCTAGCTGTGAGCCAAATTCTTCTTTACATAAATAGAGTTACCTTAAAGAGAGCGGCCCTACCAGGGAAACTACAGCATATTAATGTCAGTAGAAATGCCTCCCTTGTTGGCTGTGCACAGTGGAACATTCTAGCACTTCATAGTCGTGGGGAGACAATAGGATCAAGAGTTCAAGGCCAGCCTGGGCTATGGGGAAAAGGAGAGAGGGGGGGGGAAAGGGAGATGGTTCCTCCTGCTCAGTGGCAGTTTTAGCTTTCTATAATGGATGCAATCCAGGCCTTACACGTGCTTGTGTCCAGCTCTCTACCATTGAACTATAATCCAGGCCGGAGTTGAATGTTGCTCTTTTGCTTTCCGCATATGTAGCTGCTTTCTGGCCAGTCTACAATCAGCTTTGTCAACCTGTTGTTCTCTCTAGGGATGGATACAATCTGATTCCTTTCTCTACCGCCTCTATGTATAGCCTCCTTGTCTTCTTTTACCAGGGTTTTGGTTTGGATTCCAGGCGGAGGAATGTTAGCAAAAATACATCCTAGTTCAAGAGAGCTTCCGAGAGACGCCCATCAAGTCATCTTAGGCTTCCGGAATTTGTCATAGTCTGTGCCTCTTTATCCATCCATTACACTTCCTTACCCACAGGCTTTGCCAAGAAGCATATAATCAGAAGCAGGGAGGCAATTTATGCAAATGAAATAAAATTAAAACCAAAATGCCAATGTTGCAAAAATAATAGCAGACCACCCTCAGAGTCTGTCAGGGGGCTTAGCGGGAAGAATGAGTGAAAAGAAAAGATAAGCTTTTAAGAAAAACATCATTCTTTAAAACTGGAATTGCAGTGCATGGAGAAATTTAACCAGTGGAATCTGGAATTCATGGCAGTTTACAAGCTGCACTGAGTATGTGTCTGTTAAATTATCCATCCATGAATATTGAGTTGAATAGAAATGCAATAAGTTGCTCTTGAGAGAATTGGTGTTGCCGCCTTCTCTAAGTGTCTGAAAATACAGAGCATTTAATTTGGTCTAGCTCAACTCAGTGGTAGAAAATCAAGGAACAAGTGTGAATTGGCTTAGGAAAATAATTTATGTCCGTTTAAATGATAAGGCTTATAGAAGACACAGAATAAATTCATAACCCTTTTACTAGCCCCTTGTAAGAATCCACAAGGTGTCTCTATCAATGGTTTCCCAGACCATCTGTAGGTAAGGTGGTAGCGTCTGCTAAGGAAGGATCTGGAGGCTGGGAGTTTGAGGTGCTGAACTCCTCATGAATATCAGTCTCCAGTTGAAACTGGACACTCCCCAAAAATCGGCTGTGGCCAGTACCGTACCCATGTCTGTATGTACCTCCCAACATCCATCTTTCATTCTCCAAACATATCTATTTCTCCCCTAAATACAAAGCTCCTACACCTTCCAAGTCCCCAGGATGGTGTAGGGAGTGGGCGGGAGCAGGGTGTGCCATGGGTGCCATGGGCATTCAGGGTGCTCTCCTGAATGCTCCATTTCTCCCACAGGCACATTCATTCACGCCTGCAGCTCTACCCAGCTGAAGCATTCCTTTGGGTGACCCCTTACCCTACCAGGTCACCTTACATAGTGTCCCCTGTTAACCCAAGCCCCGCACCACCAGGTGAAGGTCATGCCTGCAGCTCTGTGCACTTGCTGCAGTAAGACACTCCATGTAGAACAGTAAACTTGGCTGCTGGCTGGATGTTCTTCACAGCAGATGGAAAAGCATTTGGGGGTCTTCTGCCATGGTGAACTCACTAGCAATACAGTACCTGGCTCACAGTCTTTAAGGAGTTAGGTGTCCAGGCTCAGGCACTTACAAATCCTTTCTGCACTCTAGCCTTTGGAACCAGTCCTGGTAGTCCTCATCCAACCAGGCATTGGCCATAAAACCAGGTCCAAACACATCAGCCTTACTCACATGAACTTACATATCAAATATCCCAGTGTAGAGGAAGGAACAAAGTGAAAGATGTTCTCAGCCTGTTTCCAAAATGAGCTCTATGTCCAGCTATCAGAATGTTCATGACCAGTTCAAAACAAAGTGATGCCAAGTGCCACTCAGTCCTTTAACTCAGTTTTGATACTGTCTCCCTATAGATGGTGGTAGATGCCATAGGTTGAGGCCCAGTCATACAAGACTGGGCTACCCATCCTTCTGAATGACTGGCTGACTAAAAACCGTGGTTCCTATTACCCTTTTCTTGGTCTCACTTGATTTTCTAGGATGATTGAGGACTAGGGGCATGTGTGACTGCTTTGTTCTGGTTACCGTGAAAGAGATGATGAAGAAGAGTCAGGTGCTATCTGGCAGGGCCCTGGCTGCTACAGCTTCTGTCCCCATCATATTCACCCTGCTCAAATGAATGCATAGAAGCATTCGTTTCCTAGCATGCATGAGACCCTAGGTTCACTCTTCAACACATCCTGAAAAAAAAAATCATCAAAAAGGAAAGAGGAATAAAGAGATGCTTAAATCAATTATGATAAAAATCAAACTAGAGTCAGAGCTAATGTTTATTGAGCACTTGCTTGGTGCCAGGCAGTGCTCAGAGCAGTTTGTATATGTTGATCTACTTGCTGCTGCCATGTCAGAACAGCCACACCCCTGTTCCTGTTCTGAAAGGACAGAGGACTTAAGTCTCTTCCCCAACAAGATGGCAGGATGCTCTTATGGAGCTTTGCTTCTGCTAACCGGTTTGTTAGAAAAGGCAACTTCAAGCTATCATTATGTGGGCAGATGAAATTTAAACCTTTATGCTCGATACCCAATATGTCCATACTAATTAGTGAAACCGGCCAGCAATCTGGCTCAGTAGGTAAAAGTGCTTGCCACACCGGCCTGAAAACCTGAGTTTGATTCTTCGACTCCTCAATAGGAGAGAACTGACTCCTCAAAGTTGTCCTCTGACCTCTACAAGGTCAAGATGTTTTTAGGGGCCTAGAGTGGTGGTTCAGTCAGCAAACTACTTGCCACTGGAGCAGGAGGATGTGAGTTAAAATCTGCCGAGCTCAAAAACTTAGGTGAGCATATCAGCCTCCACTTGTGACCCCGTTACCAAAGAGGCAGATCCCAGAGTGCGCCCGCCAGCCAGCCCCGCCAAACCAGTGAGCTCCAGGTTCCCTGAGAGACCTTCTCTCAAAAGAAGGTGGCAAGCAGCTGAGGAGGACACACAGCATCCCTTTCTACTTCACACGTTTAGCACAGATGCTCACAGAAATACACTTCATTTCAAGAGAAGCTTTGCTGAGCTCTTTGTTGAAACCCTCAGCTTTCTGAGACTGACATCTCACAAGGGAAGGGACAGAACACCAAGGGTGGTACCACTTCCAAATGGTTTCACATCAAGGAGACAGAGATTCTCCTCAACAAGAAAAACATCCACACACACACATCGAGATAGCATGCCATCCCGCCTTCCCTCTCCACATTAAATTAAAACATGGCAGGGAGCCATCCCACCTATGAGGACAGCTGGACACAGAATGTTAATTCCGCTGCATGTCGGGCACAGCCTATGGCATATTTATGCCTGGCTGAGGTCAAACCTCTTGTCTCGCCTCATTTCCATATGTAATAAGAGCGGACCTATCCAATCTCCCACATAGACTGAAGAAAATAAATAGCTTTTTGCTGCCAAAGAGTAAGGCTGGGGAAGGGCCGTGGCAGGAGCAGCTTAGGTGGCGCCAGAGCTTAGGCCAGAGCGGCAGTGAGGGCCACTGTTTTGCGTCCGGTATGGCCTGCGCTCCTGCTCTCCCAGAAGCTTTGGGTACGTGTCACAGAAACATGATTCATTTTGCTTTAGAGGTGCCCTGCCAGCGACAGCCAACCAAAATCATTATTTCCATTACACATTTGCCCCTTTTTTTTTCTTTTTCTTTTTCTTTTTTTTTTTTTTTACATGCTGGCTGATCGTGTGCCTACAGAGTCCTATTTGATCCCACGAGATATCATGAAAATAATTCTTTAAGGACGTAGTACATATAATTTTCCCTGTGAGAAGGGAGAGACGTGACTCGGGCATGCCCTTATCCCTGCAACCCTAATTCCCACTCCCTTACCACACCTATAGTGAGGCCATGGTTCCCCTCTTTGGAGAACACCATATCTTGACCTGAAACAGTGTAGTAAACTATAGGTCTCTAGAGGGATATCTGGTGTGTGTGTGTGTGTGTGTGTGTCTTTCTCTTTTCCTCTTTCATTTTTCTTTTCTTAAGTGACCATCTCCCCAATGCCCAAATAGTTACTTTCTGTAGTGGTAAGCACACTGTGAGACAGCAGGATCCCGAGGTTTAGTGTCTGTCTCTCTGTAGCTGGCACCTTCCTCCCTGGGTACACTGATGTCCTCTGACCCCGCTTCTGTAATTCTGAACTAGATATAGTGGCATTATTATACAATTGAAGTATAAAGGTTGGTGGGTGCGGGGTTTTGTTTTAGCCGTAGCTTTTAATGAGCCTTGACAGCCTCTCGAGGCTGAAAGTGCTAGAGTTGGTGTTTCCGGTTTTGTTGAATAAGTTTCACTACTGAAAGCTCTCAGCAGTGGGATGCCACCATTACCTGGGCCACCTGGTCACTGGCGTGTCCCAGAGCACTCTCTAGAGCAGCTCAGTGCTGCACATGGTGCCCTGCATTAGCCAGCAATGCACAGTGCCTGTGCACACACCCAGCTCCCTTTTGGCACAGTGAGGAAGGACTCTTCCCCAGGATATTACATAATACACTGGGGAGTCCATGCTTTCAGTGGATTTTTGGCTTTACTGGGTATCAGACTAAAGCTTTTCCTGTATTGCAAGGAAGGCACTCTAGTCATTCAAGGAAGGACAGAGGAGTTCAGCAAAGGGCAAAGCAGGCCACAGTTGGCAGGGAGACACCTCCGAGGTGAGGCAACACTGGGTTCATGGAAACAGTATAGAAACAACTCAACTGATGTCTTAAATAGTAGAGGCTTCAGGGTATCTCCTTGACATGGGATGTGCACCCCAGAGGAAGCACTGGAGATTTTGTCGTTGTCATCTCCAAAAGTCCAGGTGCTAGAGTTCCCCCACCAAAACCGCCTAGGCCTCTTCTTTTAGGTATCCAGTCCTCAGGCACACAGGGACCATTCATTAAGCCCTCACATCCTAATCAACCCATCCCAGTGCAGCCACACAAATACCTGGGTCCTTACTCACTTGCTCAGCATATATGAAGGACTGTTGAGTGCTAGGCCAAGAGAAAACCAACCACGAAGGCCCGACCTTGCCCTTGAGCAGTGAACAAGCCAGTGAGAAACACAAGCTGTTTATAGACGACGGAGAGCTGGAGCTTGGAGCGACATGAGGCTGATGGGCTCCAGGAGCCTTCGGAGTTGATGGCGCTAAGGACTGGGACATCTGGCAGAGATCTTGATGGATGAGGAAGAACAGTTTAACCAAGTGGTACAGGACAGAGAGGCAGGAGATACAAAACGTCAAGTCCTGAAACAGTGTTGTTTATGATATGGCAATCCTGTACAGGCCAAGCTACACTGTGTTATGACACTGGGCAGGAAGGCATGGCCCCGGTCACATGGACTGCAGCGTCAGGCTTAGGAGCTGGAGTTTTGCCTGCAGAGCCTAAAAAGTTTAAGTGGAACAATATAATGAATTATGTTCGCATTTTAGAAAGATCACTTGGGCGGCATGATGGCTGGAACAAAGAGGAATAGTTAGAGGCACAAAGACCTTGTTAAGATAAAAAGTTATGCCAGGCGGCGGTGGCACACACCTTTAATCCCAGTGCTTGGGAGGCAGAGGCAGGTAGATAGTTGGGAGTTTGAGGCCAACCTGGTCTACAAAGCGAGTTCCAGGACAGCCGGGGATGTTACACAGAAAACCTGTCTCAAAAGCAAAATAAACAAAAAAAGGTGGTAACAGTTACAAAGACAAAAACAATTTACTTGAGGCAGAAATGGGGAGTTGGGGGGAGAAGTTATGGAGAGAGAATGATTAGAAAAAAGGAGAAAGAGCTCTCCAGTGATCCTCCCTTCTGACATGATCTCCAGACAATGGAGCTGTCATTTCCTTAGAACAGTAGTAAAGGAAGTAGGACCATTTTAGGGAAAAGGTCACTCTTTTGGGGATCCCCAAGATCATTTACAGACACAGTAGGTCCCCTGGGAGGACTGCAACGTCAGCATGCAGCCATCCTATGGCTTATTGCAGCAGTGAGTACAAAACAGAATGGGGGGACCCATCGCACAGGCTAAAGTAGAGGGAAGAGCCAGCGTCACAGCCCGAGTCCAGCAGTGAGGTATGGCAGTGCCTAAATGTTGTAAGTCAGGGAAGCTCAGTGGAGACTCAGGCCTCAGGGTCATTCCTGGAACTAATCACAAGGGTATCTTCTGTCCGGCCCATACAAATCACAGACTCTCAAAACGAAAGCAGATATTAAGCATAAACCTGATTGTTAAAAAAAAAAAGTCTAGGCAGAGTGAACTAGTCTTCCTACTTAGGGAATAAGGGGAGCACCGCCCTCGCCCACATCCCTAACACCATCCTTGCAGACAGAGTTTCACTAGCCGCCTGTTACACCATCCCTGTCCTGCACAGCAATGCATTTTGGTAAAAATGTGTTGAGGGAAGCAGTAACGCCAGCTCAGGCACAGACGCCGGACACTTGGTACCAGGTCTAAGGCTCTGTGGCGAGATCTGTTACCAGCTCAGAGCTCTGCCCGAGCCACTCATGGCCATTGAAACCAAGGTTCTGCTGGGCACGGAGGCACACCTGTAATTCCAGCACTCCGGAGCCTCTGGCGGGAGGAGTCTAGCAAGGGTCTCTCCCAAATGAGTCCAAGGGAGAGTGCGTCTGGCTTGCAAGCCTCGGTTCCTATTTTAAAAGCCTGCTCCTCAGCCTCCAACAATAGAGTTGGTCATATCGAGGTTCCCACCTGGAAGGAACTTCTGAGCAGCCTTTGAAGTCAGCCATTCATGTTCAATCCACCTGGTTGCCAGGAATTGCAGATGGCTGAGACGGCTCTTCTGATACTGCTGCCGCGCTGACACTTTTTGTAATGTCTCCAGGTACTGTTAGCCACTAGGAATAAGAGATGCAGCAAAGTCTTTCCCCTCAACCGTTTGTATTCTAGGACCTGGAGAGGGATGCGTGAAGCAATGTGCATATCAGGAGTACACTGAGAGCAGGAGCAGGGTGACTGAATGGCCCCTTCAAAGCAGGAAGTAAAAGGTCAAATAAAAGCACATGAGTTTCTGCTCAGAACCCTTTGAAGGATACAGCAGGACTTGGACGTAAGAACCAAAATGGCTTTCTGGGTAAGGTGCCTGCCATGCAAGCATGAATCCATGTAAAAAGCCAGGGTGATGGCAGACCTTTGTAATCCTAGCTTGAGGAGGTACAGACCAGCAGGTCCTTGGGCTTACTGGATTATTTGATACTTACAGGCCAATAAGGGACCCTGTCCCCACTCCCCCCAACAAAGAAAAAAGCAGATGGGCATCCTGAGGAAAGATACCCACATTTGACTTGTGACCTCCACATGAATGCATGAGAGAGAGACTGGGTTCACATGTATGTGTTAACTGCTGCTTTTTAATTCACTTCCCCATCTCTCCCTTAGTGATGGTAGGTAACACCTTGCATCATTGTAAGTGCCTTAGGGAATAGCATGAAGAACACACCAAGTCAAATTTAATAGTAGAATGTAAATTTTAAAACAATTTGCAGGTCTTCTGTATAGTCTGGAGGTATGTGTTTAAAAAAGTAAGAAGTGTCCCTTTGGGTCTTTATTCCTTTCTCAGCTTCCTTTGCTGTCCTCTGTGTCATCCACACAGCCTTTGTTCTCTTGGCTTCCAAGCATGATTAATTGACACTGTGCAGCCTAGCATCGGGAAAAGCCTGAATACTTCGTATGACGATTAATCTTGTTAAATGCCCATCTTTCTTTTCAGCTTCACCGGCAAATACAGCTTATACAGATGTAGGGGCGAGCTGTTTATTTCTCTGTTTAAATTTGTGGCTCTTTAGCATAACATGTTTCCTTTCCATGAGGCTAGCCAAAAATAATATTGACAAAACTCATGAAGGCTTCCATCTGATACTGTTGCAATCTTATGCAAATATATTTAGACAGTTAAGCGAATAGAATAATTAAACATCCAAATGTCAAGAATGGGATGGGGGGTGGGAAGCGGTGCCAGCTGTCATTGAGTTTTCTGGTTAGAACTCAATGAAGCGTTTGAAAATACACCTTTAAAACTAAAGGTCTGGATTGTGTCTGGTTGGTTTATTGCCATTGTTTTGTTTGTTTTTCTTGATTTTTGTTGTTTTCAGACCCAAGTCGATCACTTTGTAGTGACAGGAAATGACAGGCATGGAAGGGGCCATATTTTTCTGCCCGCGCCAGCAGAGGTTTAAAAGACCCTGTCATAATCTTTCCGCTGGGACCAAGCTACTCCTGGATGAACTCACTCAGAGGGAGAGGCTCTCTAAATACAAAACTCAATTGTTTGTCTTTTAAAATATGCTGTTTTAAAGTCTCCAAAAAAAAAAAAAGAAATCCAAGAATGAAAAGAGCCTAACAGTTGGCAAAAGCCATCAGGTTGCAGAGGTGTGGCCCAACGCGCCCTGATTTCTCTCTCAAAGCTTGCTTCCAAAGAAGTTCGCATCGTATGTGGTAAATTTGAAACATTCTCTTTAAGACAGCTTTTAAATTACTGAGAAATATCCAACTTAGAGATAGGAGGTTTTCTTTTTCTAATTTAGCAAAGATTGGTTTAAGATCCACTATTATTTCCCCCTACCCCCCCAAAAATTTTTTATATGTCTATCCCTTATCAAGGCAGCAAATGTATGCTTGCCTCTGGTTTCGTGTTGTCATTTTCAGTAGCTGATACTGCCTGGAGAAAGGCCTGGTGGAGCTCGGGCCCGTTCCCCTCCAGCCCGAGGCCGCCCCACCACGCTCCTGCTGCCTTTCAGGCTTGCCCCAGGACTGCCCGGTCTCCAAGCTGAAAGGCCCTGTGATGGAGCTGTTTCCTGCCTGGTGAGGGCTTAAACTCAACCTGTTTGTCAGGACTTGCCCATGGTTTCAAATAACAGAAACTCGACTCAAACTTGGACAAAGAGAGGGAACAGATTGGCCCACATAACAGTTTTGCTGTTGGTCCGGTTTCAGCCGCTGTCTTCCTTTCCTCGGCGTGGCTCAACCACTCCAGCCCCTGTGCCTGTCGGCTAAGACTCAAGGTCTCAGGGAGAGGGACCTCTCCACCACTGCAAACCGACCAATCTTTAGCATCCCTGGCCCTGTTTGTCACCATGACCCACCAGCAGGGGATGTCCCTGTGGCCTGCACATTCGTGGGAGGTCAGGCTAGGCTCCTGAGCGGCTGCTGCACAAGCTAGACCCCCGAATTAAATCAGAGGTTTCCTACTAGCAAAGGCCACTGTTTATTTAGCTGGGGGTGGACAGTTGGAATGCATGAGATAAAAAGCCACTTGAGGCATAATTTAATGTATAACGGATCCTTCTCTTCATGCATTTTTTGTGCTGGATGGATTCTCTTCTGTGGGACTTTAATTTTCTTCTTCAAACACAAGTTGCATCCTTCAGTAGGAACCCTAACTAAGGCTCTCAAACGTAAGCTTGCTCATGCATGCACACAAACATCCCACCTCGTGATCAGCGCACAAGAGTGGTGTAGATAGGTCATTGTAGCTCCTTTAGTGTTAAAACTACAAGGTGAAACTACGTTAGTCTGGCCAGTTAAAAACGCCATGACTCATTCCATCATTTTTACATGTTTGTAGTGGACAGCTTCATACATGCTCATTCTCACTCCTCAGGACCCTCCCTCATACCCTCCTACTTCTGCTGAGCCTCTTGCCACCTTCAAGTCTCCCTCCTATTTTCATGCCTTCTTTCTGTTCGTGTTGAAGGGGGTTCCTCACTAAGTTTAATTTGAGTTGCTTGTATGAACATGGGCACATAGTTATTTTTTAGAGCACGGGCAGCTTAACAGCGGTGGCATGGCAGGGATCAGCCGTATTTAAACATTTAATATCCATCGATCCATCGGCTTCCTCTCCCCACCTTGCTCTTCTTGTTTTATTGAGCCATGGCTGTTCTTTAACTTGCTACACAGACTAGGCTGGCCTCAAACTCACAGAGATCCCTCTGCCTCTGCCTCAAAGCGCGAGATTAAAGACATGAGCTGCCACGCCCAACAGCATTTTATCATCTGTTTTATATAGTAGATACCACCTTTTCAGTCTGAAAAACATGGGAAATAAATAATGAATGAGGTGTGGTATCAATCCGTGTAACCGAAACTCAGCAGACAGAAGCAGAATAATCGGGAATTTAAGGTCATCCTCATTTACAAAAATAAACTCTGGTGCATAGATGTGTACTGGTAAAGCCCTTAAATTTAAATTTTTATTTATTTATTTGTTGAGTGTGTATGCATTGTGGGAGGGGGATGGCGCATGGTTGACAAGGCATGTAGACAACTTGTGATAGTTGGGATTTCATCTCTAACCAAAAAAAAAAAAAAGGCGGGGGGGGGGTAGAATGCCTGCCAGAAAATATAAGACCCTGAATTCAGTCTTTACCACTGTAGAATGAATGAAATAGAAGCTTATGTGCAGATAGATAGTGACATATATAAACATGTATCTTTGTTTATATATTCATGGCTTGAAACCACTCCATCCAGTGGTGGGGAATTGCTGAATGGTTAGTTCTTTACCCCCAAGTGGGAACATGGTAGCAGCCTGCCATCTAAGCATCTCTCCCTCCCTGCTAAGGTTGTGAGGACACAGCAGTGTATGCCCACCTTTTGTTATTTGTGTGCCTAGGAACCACAGGTGTGTTAGAACTGCCATGACTTTAGTGAGGATGCACAGCAGTCCTGGGAGGACTCGAAAGGCACATCTGCATAATAAGTTCGCTCTCGGGCGCGGCAACATGAACAAGATGAAGGATGTTAGCCAGACAGCACAGTTCTGATTGGGGTCATTGACCACAGAGGAGACTTCTGGGAAAACCTAAGTAACAGCTAGAATACAGATCTGATAGAAGCCCTGTGTTTTGACTCAATCAAAGGATGACAAAGAAAAGTTTACTCTGGTCCTCCTATCAATAACAACAGAGGCATGCCTGCCAGACCACACTGGAGCAGAAAAGCCATTGCGATTTTATAGGGCAAGGATGCCTTTTGATGAGTGACCCGTCAAAAGGAACTTGAGCCAAGATCTTATCAGTGATGGAGATGGAAACACCTCAGGATTTTCCAGTATTGATTTTCACTGTCTTGTTCTTGGCCCTGGTTCATGACTCGACCAGTTCCTTGAAATCCTGCAGCATTTCCTCGGGGCCCTGAGTCTCCAATTTGGGTCAGTTTCCTCTTGAACTGAGGGTTTTGTTACAACACCCCTATGCTTCCCAGCTGACCCCCTTTTTCTCGGACTCTTTTGGCTTTTTCTTGTTTCCACCCACTAATCCCAGAAGAGTCTCTTAAGTGTTCGGAGTGGATCGCCCAATCATTTTTCAAAAGCTAACTTAATAGAAATTGCTTAAGCTTGATATAAATCATGTAAACATTCTAACTTAACCCCGTATCCCAAGACAGCTAAACATGGCAGTATAGAAAAGGTTAAAAAACTTAAACTCTCTCAAGTTGGCGAGAATATTACCATTTTGCCCGAACTTGGCATTGTCAACAAGGGTCCATTCACTGGGGTGGGGGTCATTGGTCTCCGTGAAGACAGTATCGATACTTGTCTGCAGCTGTATTTCCTTTGAACTCATCTACATCTCTTTGAAGCAACGATCGTGGTCTCCGGCTTTGATTCTGACTGTGTGGACCTGTGCCAGTTTTCCTGATTTCATTAAATTTTTGGAAAGAACTGAAACTATGGTATCATTTTATTGCAGCTTTCACATCAATCATAATTTGGGGCGGTCTTGGTGAAAGACGAGGAATTCAGACTGGGAGGCTGGGGAAAGTGGGTCCCGGGGCGAAGGGATAGAATGCAGTGTTTACTTCATGTGAGTTCAGCCACCCCGACCTTGTAGATTTTTAGCTGGCTTTTTTCTAAAGCAGCTACAGTCATATGGCCCAAATCTAGTTATAAAAAAAAAAAAACCTCATAATTTTAAGGAGGCTTCTTTCCTCTCCTCTCCTCTCCTCTCTTTTCTTTCTCCTTACCCTCCCTTCCCTCGCTTCTTTCCCTTTCTCCTTCCCTCGTCTCTCTGCCTTTGTCTTTTTTCTTCTCTGTCTTCTCCCCCTATCTTTCTCTCCCCCACCTCCTTCCCTCTTTCCCTCTCTGCTGGATCTTTGCGTTCTGGTTGTTCATGGCAAAGCTAAACATAGAATCCATTCAGTAGATTCACACTCACTCTGCTTTTTCCACTCTTGAATTACGTCTGCCATTATGTTGTTTTCCTACTGCCGTCCTCTGCCCTGGCTTTGCCACCTTACCTTTGGAAACACCTTCCCATGAGAAGCCAAACCCCAATGCTAAATCCCAGTGTTCCTTCTCGAGGTAGGGCCCAGGTTGCTCTCATCAGCATCCTCTGATGTGGTCCTGCTTATCAATTTATCCAAAACCATTCCTGTCTCTAATACCCCCTCACCTTGCACAGGGGAAGGCATTTGAAGATGTGCCGTACAAAGAGGCAGACATAGGGACAGTAGTAAGTGTGAGGTCACTCCCAGCTACCTTCTGAGGGCTTTCAAGGTGCTCATTCCTCTGGGGTCCTAAGGATGCACTGAACTTGATATAGACTTTGCTTTTCCTATTCTAGCCAACAATCACAACACCAATTCCCAAAACTGCCAGCAGCACCTGCCTCTTTCATGTCCATACTGAGAACCTAGCTCTGGACTGATGCTTTGTAATGGGGCCATTCTTCCCACATTCAGATGGCTGAGAAATTGCCAGGTTTACTACATCTGTCCCAAGTGACATGAAAATTGCACATGGCTTTTGGGGCTAAGAGAGAGCATATCCCCCAAAACTTAGGGTCTTTGCAGCCTGACAATGAGATTTCACATAGAATAGTACACTTAGGCCAGGTGGTGGCCCACACCTTTCATCCCAGCACTCAGGGGACAGAGGCAGGTGGACCTCTGTGATACTGAGCAAGTCTAGGGCTACACAGAGAAAACCTGTCCCAGAGAGACAGAGAAAGAGAAAGAAAGAAAGAAAGGTACCCAGTTACATGTTTATGACTTACATCCTGAAAAACAGATTGTGATACTGTGCGAGACTGTGAATGCACAGCATTCTTCTGCTGTCCCAAGTTGATAGCTCTGACTTTTGCTTTTCTAAGATGCCATTCCAAGCTATGACAGGAGGCATGCTAAAGGAACGGTCCCATTGAACAGTACGCTTACGTTGGTAATCTGTGCCTTATATATAAGGGGAACTGGCTTTATCGGTCTAGTTTCTCTGGGAAAACAGCTAATAGACTGATGGTGTCCTGATGGTATCCATCTGCGTCAGCATGCTAGAGAATTGCTCGTGTGCGTGTCAGATGCCTGAGTTGTGTTTATTTGAGAATGTGCCCCTATGGGAAGCTGTCATTCCCCAGGGTCACTAAGAGGCCAGCAGAAGGAGGCATGCTGAACTTCAGATGGGTCTTCTAGCCTATGTCAGTTGCAAGGCAATGAACACTCTGATCTGTCAAAAAAACATTTTTTTAATAAAATAAAAGTTCAGAGGAAATCAATTCATTTTGTTTAAGAAATGCAGAGCATTATAAGCACTAAAGAAACTTCCTATCAGCGTTTCCGTTAGCCGTTATAATTCAGTTTGTAGCCCTAATAGAACACAGTGGTTAAGAGCACTGGATGTTCTTTCCTCGGACCCAGGTTTGGTTTCTAGCACTCTGGTGGCTCGCAACTTTTTGTGACTCTGGTTATGGGGGATCTGATGCATCTTCTAGACTCCATGGGCACTAGGCACATATGTGCTGCATATATATTACATTAAACCACATTTTAAGTACAGACTCCCTGGTGCTCTGTTTTAAGTATTACAAATGTTTTTCTGTGAAAAGATTGCTTTTCCTGTGTTTATTTTATGCGTTACCAGGGTGTTGCATAGAGGAGCTTATTAGTGTTTTCTTGTTCATGGGATTCTTATCTTAAAGTCTAATTTCCCACTATATCATGTTTCTTATAACATTGCTCTCTAATTGGTGGGTGAAATTATAGTTAACTTGAAAGGCTCCATGAGCCTATAAAATTCACACATATATCTGTAAGACAGTATTATCTCACTTAATGAGAAATAATAGTCTTCAGTGCATTGCATGATGGGAGAGGAGGACTTACAGGGGTACACTGATCCCTCTCCTTGAAATAACTGGAAAAGTTGAAAGAAGTTATGACAAATCATTGAGTGTCAGCTGGGATGGAACCCTGACCCCCCAGAAAGGAGGAAGCTGACAAGAAGGGCCCCAGGACTAATGGTCACAGCTGTTATGTGGAAAAGGGCTCCAGGGCAGTGTATGTAAGAGGATTCTCAGAGAACAAAAGCTCAGCGTGCTCCCTCACTGAAGACACAGAGAGGGTGCCGCCCACTGGAGACCAAGGCAAAACACCCAGACACCTAAAACTTGTTGTTTTCAAGTTGCATGAATGTGGACTCTCTCAAAGGATCTTACCATATCGTACTGTAATGTTTAACCATGCTTGCATGGGTGACGGAACCACAGAGAAAGACACCGCAAGAGAAGGGTGCTGGGGAAACTCTGACATGAACCAAAAGCCGCTGGAGCTGTAGTGAAGAATAACAGTAAAAACTGAAAATGAGAATCTAGAGCAGATGGCACCGGGGGTAAAGCATGGGCCATCCAAGGGTGGCCCATAGGTCACACTTGGCCAAGGCCGCTGGCCAATGTGGCCAGTGAGTCTTGAATTCAAATCCCGAAAACCCATTTAAAGCTGGACACACTGCGTCTGTGATCTCAGTGCACCGACAGTGACATGGAGAGTGAGGCCAAGAGAATCTCCAGAAGCATGTGAAACAGCTGTCCCCTCTTACACAGTGGTCAGCACCAGAGTGGGGGTCTTGAGGAAGGTGGAAGGTGAGGACCAGAACCCGAGGTTGTCCTCTGATACCCCCCCACACACTGTTCCGTGCTCACCCACCCGCACCCACATTCACACAAATGAGACACACGGTGTGAAAAAAATCTTTTTAAAAATTAAAGTGGCATTTTCATCAATAGGTATAACAGTCTTGTGTTTGTAGAGAAAAATAACATCTTTAATCTACCTGAAGTTGGGGGGAGCCATGATGAAAAATAGGCCAGTCCACAAGTAGAGTCAGAAGTTTTTAACCCCCCTCAGGGTGGGGGAGCTAAAATCAATAAAGATGGAGAAGCTAGAATACTACTACAATTGCACTTGACCTAATTGGCATTTCTAGAACACTCCACCCAACAGCTGCAAAGCACAAAATCCTTGCAAATGTACATAGAGCATTTGCCAAGATTGGCTGTGTTTTGGGCCACAGAACTGGTCTCAATAAAGTTTAAGGGACTCAGATCACACCAAGAATGTTTAGTAACCACAATGGAATTAAGTGAGAAATCAAGACTGAAAGACATCTGGGGATTCTCCAAGTCTTTGGAAATCAAATAAGCTTCAGTGAGAGCATGCGCTCACCAGTCATCTGTCTCAGAAGGACATGTATTCTGGAATTAAAGGACTACTAAAACTCACAACCCTGCTTTAAAAATCATGATTAGGAGAACAGTCTAGTAAACCTAACATTCAAATAATTAAAATTCCAAATGGGCAGTAGAAACCACAGGGAGGAGGTTAAACTATGAAAGAAATAAATCTTATCCCCAAAGTTGAGTTTCTAATCAAAGGGGTCACCAAGCTGGAGTCATAGACTGACACCAGTGTACCTTGTCATAAAGTACAAAGGACCACTGGTCAGAGAGAATACTAAAAGCATTACAGGAGAATGAAATCATTGTGACATGGGCCTTCTCAGCAGTGATGAGACGAAACTACAGAACAGCATTGTCCTCATACTCATGAAAACAAACAAGCAAATACCTGTATCTCCTTGCCCAGCCTCCAAGTGCTGATAGAAGAGCTTGTTTATCCATAACTAAAGCGTGTTTCTCTTCTGCTGGTAACATGGCCACAGGTTAAGTAGCTTAAAGCAGCAAGAGCTGATGGCCATAGCCTAGAACTCTGAACCCAGCCTGGCTGCACTCCTCGCCTACAGCTTCAGTATTGGCATCAGCTGGAGGCGGGGCCTCAGCTGTGGCCTGGGGTCCTTTTGATGCTCATGGATTATTCCCCGAGCCTTTGTCCAGCCTGGGTACCAGCCTCCTTCAGGGCCTAGAGGACACATGGAGGATTTTCATCCCTTGGCTTCCTCATGGGTCCAGTTTAGTTCCTGAGAGCCAGCAAGAGAGACTTTCTCTTGAATGTGTTAGGAAGGGTGAAGTGTGGTATCCCATCACATGTGACCTCTTATGCTGGTTAGACACCGGTCACACCTTCATCAAAGACTGGGGCCAACTCGGGTTGTCATGGATGTGCCTGCTTCAAGATGGATTAAGGAAATGGAAACCCAGAAAGAAGAATGGTTTTATTGATCGTAGAACCGGAAGAGCCCACTGTGGGGATTGTTTTAATAACCCTACAGTATGAGGAGGAGGATGCCAGAAGGATGACACCAAAGAAAATTCATCTTTTTCTTGAATTCATTAAGAGATGCATTAGAGGATTGGAGGGATGACTCAGTGAGACCTGAATTTAGTTCCCCAACACTAAATATTAAAGCCAAGTATAAGCTTAATCCAAGTACCAAGGAAGCAGAAAGGCGAGGAATTGATCCCTGGCTAGTCAGCACGCTGAGGTGTGGTGAGAGACCCTGTCTCAGAAAGTAAGGTGGAGAGAGATTGAGAAAGAAACTTGAAGTAGACCTCTGGCCTCTGTGTGAATGCAGTGTAGATGCAGAGCAGTATTGGAGCGGGGACAACCGTGATCAGAGAACATGTTGATATGCAGATAGAAGATAATTGGGAAACCAAAGCAAATGACAACACTAGGAAGCATTAACTCATCAACAAAAGAGGAGCAAGGGGATATGACAGGAATGTGACATGGTTTTCCTATACATAATTAAACATCCTAACCGATCCTGAGCTAAGGTGGTTCTGTAGTTAGAGACGATCACGGGGAATGTGGAGTGCTTGACCATCACATTAGGAGCTGAGAGTTCTTCATCTGGATCAGCAGGCAGTGGGAAGAGAGACTGGGCTCCTGGGCCTAGCTTGAGCTTCTGAGACCTCAGAGCCAGTGACACACTTTCTCTAATAAGCCCACACCTCCTAATCCTTTCAAAGAATGTGTCTCCCTATGAGCCTCTGGGGGCCATTTTCATTCAAATTACCACAGACAGGAACAACCAAGAGTTACTGGCAGCTGCCCATTGGGAGTAGCCGAGATGCTGGTAGACAACACCGATCAGAGAATGTCATTTTTTTTATAGTAAGCCTCCGGGAATGATGTAATCTTTTAAACCAAACACATGATTTAATTTTGACAAAAATTAAATTTGGGAGGAAAAAGAACAAAGAATTGATCATCTTGTCCCCTTTCTGTTTCTCCTCTCTCTCCCCCCTGCTCAGTGATAAGGATTGAACCCTGGTCCTCATGCATACACTCCTAATCTCCCTACTTGTTTTTAATATGTTATAAATGTACTTGTGAGAAAAAACGGGGAGTCATAATTTGTGGCTGAGTTAAGTAGAGTTGGTCCCCAGTTTTCTCTGTCTTCCACCTCTGGTATTCACCTAAAGAAAGGTGGTCCCAAAACACTGTCTCCAGCAGCATAATGGATGTCAAGGAAGACAGTTAAAGTTGGGGAGAAGCAGCTAGGTAGTTCAGACAGTAAAGGCTCTTGTCACCAAGCCTGAAGACTGCAAGTTGTCCTCTACATGTATGCCATAGCACACCACACACACACACACACAGAGATATAAAGCAGAACAGGGGGCGCATCTCTAGTCAATAGCAGCCCTGACCTTATCTTTTATCTGCCCTTAAAACAGGAAACAGTATTCTGTTTATGCAAGTAACACAGTATGGTGTTTTTCAGCCCAGGATTTGGGAAAAGTTAAAACTGGCGTGGGGGGGGGGGGGATGGAATATGTTGGTGTTCTCCCTATGGCATAGAGGGCTATACATGGTGAAATATGGCTGCAATTCCATGCTGACAAGGCTGAGGCAAAAATAGTGTACATCCAAAGCCAGCCTTGGCTAAATCCTGACCATTAAAACCAGAGAGGCTGGGCACTGGCGTTTTATTCCAGGAGGCGCAGACAGGTGGATCTCAGAGTTCCAGGACAGCCAGGAATACAGAGAAATCCTGTACTGAAAACAAGATATAAATTTATAATTATATTTATGGCATCATATATAGAGATGAGTTTATGTGTGCATGTATTTATATATGCATATATATGTATGTATACACACACATGTGTGTATACCATTTTTAACCAAACATTCTTAAGCAAACATTAAATTTGAAAAGGAATTAAGACTGAAACTCTAAAGTAGCACTTTCTTCTCCCTGTCTGTCTCCAGGCAGGGATATATATATATATGCAGAGAGAGAGAAAATCAGTTCAAGACCGAGACTGGTGTCCTAAAAGAAGGCTGCTGAGCAATGTAGACCTCCATCATCTTTGACATTAAGACCGCAGATGCTCTCTAGTCCAGCATGGCTCAGCTAGCCAAGCTTCTAGTTGGTAGGCATGGTCTGAGGCCGCCCACCCCTTCCCCTTCTCTACTCTCCATCAGGCTTCCACCCCCGCTCCGTGAGCAGCATCGAGGAAGATCGAGGAACGCAGACCCTCTCTCCACCCTCCTGTTCAGTTTGTCCACTTTGCAGCTTTTCATCTCCACAGAGGAGCCTTGCAGTGGTCTAGAGGATGGTCCCGGGATAAAAACAAGAGAGAAATGTTAAACTGGCCAGGAGACATGGTTTCCTGGTTCAGTGCTTGTGTGAGGCCCCAAGTTCAGCGCAGCAGGAAGGAAAAATTGTAAACTTCCTAGCAGAGACAATGTCCATCGCCCCACCCTTCCTCCCACCTCCCGCTCTAACGCCCCCTCACAGGATGGCGAGTCGATGTCTGCTCACGTTCTGAGGCGCTCCTCAGAAACCTGTTATTAACTCATTTTGTTTCCCTGGGGCTCACAGAGCCTCAGAGCATGCCCTCTGCAGATGGCTGGTGAATGAGTATGGTGCCAAATGGCAGAAAAGGCGCCCACAAAGGTGGAGAGGTGGACGGAGGCACTTCCGGCCCGTGCAGCCGTCTCCATGTCAACACAGGAGCTTCAGATTTGACTGTAGTAACTGGAAACTATTAAAAACACATACACTATGGAGTTGGGAGCTATGCCCTCTGCTTACCTTTAAGATAGCCAATAACACACAAAAAAAAATTAGGGAAATATCTCAAAATTGATAAGCTTTATTTGTCCCTGTAAAAGAAATAGTCATGGAATAGGTTTGCTTTTTCTATATCTGTCTGTACTGTAACTAACAGTTTCATTTGTTATTTATGTACAAGTGTGTTTATGACTAAGAGTGGGAGCACGCGTGTCACAGCACACACGTGGAGGTCAGAAGGAGTCGTTTTTCTCCTACCTTTATATGGTTCCGTAATAATCCTTAGGTCATGAGACAGCACAGCAAGGCAAATGCTTTCCGGCTGCTTGTAATAAGTACTGTGTAAGGAATGCATATACATACATA
>CM053767.1:51276416-51321385 GCA_028658305.1 Pachyuromys duprasi | reverse complement strand
GAACATGATACAGCTGCACTGAACATCACTGCGCCTGTCTCTGCATCTACAGAGGGATGGAGGAAAGCCGGTTAGCCTCCACCTATATCAGGGCTATAGAGCGGTGAAGGGCCATTTAATCAGTGTGGCCTCTTCCCTGGCTTGTGCTAACCCTCTGGAATTAGTTAGCAAAGCAGCATTCCAGCTATAATTCCTTCAGCTTCCCAAAAAAATGTTGTGTGTGTGTGTGACTTGGGCTCAAACCCAGGGCCTCAAGTATATTCTAGCTAGGTAAGCCCTCTACCCCTGAGTTACATCCCCAGGCCAGAAAATTTTAACTGAATATGTAGGTCATTCTTCGATAAAGCAAACAAGAGCCGTTTATGGACTTCAAAACGCTCTCAGTGATCTGTTTGGTCTTAACAGAGTAAACGGGGGTGATCCGAGTAGTTATTCTAATCATAAACTTTGGAAATGTTTGGTTTACACTCACAGGGTCTCCTGCCTCTGTGGCTCCTTTCTAAAGATGATCTTTCTTGTAAAGGCTCTAGCCCTAATGTTCTGGAGCTCTCTGAGACAGGGTCTGTATAGACCAGGCTGGCTTCAAACTCAGAGATCCACTTACCTCTGCCTCTTACGTGCCGGGGATAAAGGTGTGTGCCACCACGCCTGGTTGCTAACACCATTCTTAAGCAAACATTAAATTTGAAAAGGAATCAAGACCAAAACTCTAAAGTAGCACTTTCTTCTGTCTGTCTGTCTCTGGGCAGAGACACCCTCCTGTTTCTCATCAGTTTATCTTTCTCCCCGACACATCACATTTTCCAAGGAGCGAGCCTTTGGACTTATGTATAAAATGGGCCTGTGGCAAATGTTCCTTTTCTTCCTTTAATTAAAAAGTAACCCCCATTACCAATTTGAATTTATAATTTCCCTGAAAACCAAATTCCAGAATCAGCCATGTGAAATGGGAGGTCACATGTTGAGGTGCATGTGCCGGTGTGATCCCGGCACCCAGGAGATGGCTCCTAATGTTTCCCTTGCGTTTGTGAATTGAACCGTCTGTGAGGCCAGTTTTATCTGCTCAAGTTTCATTGCCGTGAGCAATTGTCAGCTGGTGTAGGGTTTCTTTAATGAGTTGTTGTTTGTGTTTTGGCTGCATGTATGGCTTCATGTATGTACCACATTCACGCCTGGTGTCGGTGGAGGCCAGAAGAGGGCATCAGATCCCCTGGAACTGGAAGTATAAACAGTTGTGAGTCACCCAGGTCCTCAGGCTTAGCAGCAAGCACGGTTACCACTGAGCCATCCCACCTGCGCTAAAGTGTGTTTCTAAACATTGTTCAAAGAAAGTGTGGTTTCTCACGCTCAGGAAAAACTTGGGAGTTTAGCTGCAGTTAAAAATCAGGGTCATGAAGACAAGTTTTTTTTTTTTTTTTTCAGCCTTTGCCCAAGAATCCTTTAATGTAGCATGACGAGTATGTAGATTGAGTGGCTCCTTGTTTATTTTGAGCAGACCACATAGCACAGAGCCCTACTGACCCCGGGCCTATGGCCAGGGGCCAGCTCCCAGGGGCTCTCCATTCTTCTGTGTTTGTAGTGCTTTAGGGATCTAGCCTGAGAGCTGTACTCTGGCAGTTGCTTCCTGGAGGAGAACTTGGTACGCGTGTGTACAGTCTTGGTAACAGAACTCTGTATTGTGCTTCCTCAGCAGGAAGCTTGGACACACCTCTTGCTCTACAGAGCCTGTGGTTTCTTGTCTGCTGTCCCTTCTCCCACATAAGTAGTCTTGATTCTCAGAAGTGATGACTGCATCGTTGGAACGGAATGTGGGAATTTTGCCATTCCACTCATGTCTCTCCCACTTAAATGAAGCTGAAAGTGGAAGACAGACATCTCTCACTTCCTGATGCTTGAGAGCTTGGCTAGTTCTGTGTCCCAATATTGTGACACAATTAGAATGACCGCAACACACTAGCCTCCCTCCTTTCAGTAGAGTTTCACCGTAGTAAGCGGAAGAGCATAGGCTCCATGCTAGGAAGGAAGAAGGTAAGTTTAAAATAAAGTAGGTCCCCAGACACTAAGTCAGGTGCCAGAGTCTATATTTAGTTCATTGTTTGAGCTCCAGAATGTGGCTGCCCAGCAGCGTGTGACAGATGAGGCCTCTATCCCCAGCTGCTCTCGGACATCTTGGTAGCCATGACATACCTATACTGCAGTCCCACATAGGGACCAACAGTGCCCAGCACCAGTGAGCACCACGTGTCTTGCCTTCTCCTTGCCCTGCCTCAGCCCCCGTACTGCCACACTCCTGGACCACCAGGGCACGAGAGTGGTCAGTGAGGGCTCCCCACCTGGCCAGCAGGGAAAGGAGAGATGGCACTGAGGTATTACACTCTTCCGAGGTGAAGGGGACACAAAGAAGACTGTGGGTACCCATGTGAGACGCGGTGTGTACCTGTGCCCCTGAAGACTTGCTGCAGTCCCAGGCTCCCAAGCTGCCAATGCGCCACAGCCCTGCCTGGCTGAGTGAGAGGAGTCCCCGAACAGAGAGGGACAGGAGAGGGGCGGAGGGAGTGAGAACTGCATTCCACTATGTTCCGTAGAGTTCTCCACAGAGAACTCCTGTGGGGTAGGGTGAGGCAGGCCAGCGCTAGCCCGTCACCACTTCACCTCAGAGTGTCTGCGGATGGATGCGGCTAGAAGACGTGTACACAGCAGGACATCCTGAATCCCCTTGAGCCTCGCAGCTCAGATCCTGGGAGTAGTGTGTTAATATGGTGCCCACATGCTCTCTTGGTACACCGGGGCTTTCTGCCACAAGGCTGAAGAAGCAGACGCTGCCTCCAGCTGGCCACATTCAGGAACACTTGCCCTTATACCTTAAAGACCTCTCACCTTGCTGGACATCGTGGCCCACACTGTGATCTCAAGACTTGAGAGATAGTCACAGAAGATCAGGAGTTCAAGGTCAGCCTGGATCATGGGTGACCCTATTTGAAAAAAAAAAAAACAGGTCCTAGCAACCCTCCAAAAAAAAAAAAATCTATAAAGTGAGATGAAAGCATTGTCTACCTCAGACAGTGCTGGGAGCTGGCTGTCATCCGTGTAAAATACAGAGTGCCTCTCTGAGGTGGTGTCATGGCATCACACAACATTACAAGCTAAGTCCAGAAGTCATGTGGCACTTGTTACCTGAGCAGCCTTGAACACGTAACTTGCCCTGTCTAGATCTCCCTGCCCTACCTACCATGTGACGTGGAAATAATAAAAATGCCTTTTGTGGAGGTTACTAAGAGAATAAAACAGGTAGCACACTCAGTCAGCTCTGCGCCCAGTGCAGAGCTCTGTCTCCAACTCTGGAGTTCCTGCTGGAATGGAAGGCCAGGTGCCTGCTGTCTTAGGGTGGGTTTGGGCTGTACCGCAGGCTTTTGCTTCAACAAAAATACAGGATGCTTTGGGAGGAGGTAACTTCAGCCCCAGCCGGAGGGGCCGGATCTCCAGGTTCCATATGCAAATGGGACTTAGAATGGAAGCTCTGAAGGTCACTAGTGGCCGCTGTGCCCTGTGGGCCCACAGGGGAGGGAGAAAGGGCCACACGTTGGGGGAGGGGACATGCTCTCTGTGCTTGATCTCCTTGCAGAGTAAAGGCAGGGGTCAGACTCACAGGGCTGCCTGTGGCCATGACCTAACGTCCTATGGGGCTGACATGAATTGTGCGGTTGGCTCATGTCAAGCGGACCATTCCGTGATTAATCGCTTGCTGTGCTTTGCTCACATGCACTGCTTTGTTTCCCCTTCCAGATGAGCACGATGCCAGGACTGCCCACTCGGCCCTGCTTTTATGACATAGACCTCGACACCGAGACAGAGCAAGTCAAAGGCCTGTTCTAATGGAAGGAGACTCACTGGACCCAAGTCAGGTGCGCTGTCTTGCGTTGTTTTGTTATAAACACTAAGTAAATTGTTTCCTAGGTCACAACAAGTTCATACCTTACAGCTTCCTGTGACTTGGGTCCCTCTCCCAAGCATAGACATGCCCTCAGTGTACCTGGACTAAATCCGGTTGACTGTGAACATGACTGGAGTGTAACAAAGGCTAGTGTCTGCCTTCACTTAAGACTAACTTCCTGCCTTATCTCCCCATACAGCTGTGTTAGGGAAATCTTGGGTTCACTTCCCAGTGCTGCCATACAAAGCACCATGGATTGTTTTCAGAGAGGTTTTAGTTTGCGTTTTTGAGATGAGAACTCAGTAAATAGCTCGGGCTGCTCTTGAATTTATAATCCTCCTGCTTCACCCTCCCTAGTGCTGGGCTTACTTATCCAATACCACACTGTACACTTTGCTCTCTTCTAAGGACCCCAAGCACATTAGATTCAGGCCCAGACTAAAGAGTTTTGTTTTGTTTATTGAGACAGGGTCTCTCTGCATAGGCCTGGCTATCCTAAAACTCTGTAGACCAGGCTAGCCTGGAACTCAGAGATCTGCCTGCCTCCCTAGTTGCTGAAATTAAAGGCATGCACCACCACCACCAGGCCTTAGACATCATCATAACTTGGTTGTTCTGCCAACGAACCTGTCCCAAATATAGTCACTACCACAGGTGCCCAGGGATAGGGTTCCCACATACCTTTGGGGGAACACAATTCAGCTCTTGACTGCTCTTCCTCCTCTGGAAAGACACATAGAGATGGACAACAGGTCCTCCTTGAGACATGGGATATTAGAATCCTTTCTGGATTCTGGTGCCCTCGGGTTAAGAGGGAGAGTTTTACTCTATGCTTTGTAGGCCACTCAGAGCTAAGGGACGTGGGCCTCGTTGCTGTCTATCCTACAGAGATGAAGCAATCCCTGCTGGCTTCTGCCCTGGCTGCCTGTATAAAGAGAATGACCACACTGGTAATCTTTCTGCCTGGAACTCCCAGGCAGAAGCAGTAAAGCGTAGGGCTCCCTTTACATCCCATATATCAGCGTGTCCTCACCATGCTCCCATGGTCCAGTCTCCTGCAAACTCTCAATGCTTTTCCTTATCCCAGAATCCCTCCTCCTTCTCATGAAACCTTGTTCTGGGCGTTTGGATGGGTTTATTTGACCTGAATACCCTTCAACATCCCTGTGTTGGAACCCTAAGTGGGACGCAAATTTTCCATTTCCTTTAGTTTCAGCATAATAGCTGACAGAGTTTTCTCGGGTTTGGGAGCTGATATTTGGGATTGAGCTGATACTGTGGAAATGAAAAAAACCACCTCAGAGAGCATCTTCTGGAGTTATCCAGAGCTGGGACTTTTTAGATGGGGTCTCCACTGACTGGCAGCTTGCCACATAAGCTAGGCTACATGGCCAGGGATCCTCCTGTCTTTACCTCCCACCCTGGAATTACAAACACATACTACTATACCTGGAAATATTTGTCTGTAGGTTCTGGGGATGGAACTCAGAACCTCACGCTTGCAAAGCAAGCACATTACTAATTGAGCCATATCCCAAGCCCCCTTTGGTGTTTTGAGTTTGAGGAGGTTCCTTATTTGGTTTTGGTTTTCTTCCTATAAGAATGTTTTTTAATTAAACAAATATGACCTAGGCTCTGGTGAGCAAGGCAAGAAGCCACTCAAATGGACTCACTGAACTGAAGAGTGGGTACAGGCTCCTTTGCATGTTTGTTGCTGACAAGTGGGAACTATTGAAAGTCTCAGCCACGGGTTTTATATTTCTCACCCCTGGAGAAGAAAACCAAGAATGAAATCATGAGGGGCTTAACAAAGGAACCCACAGACTTAACCTTTGAGAGCAGTGCTATTTTGGTCTGTTGTTGTGGCTCTTGTCTTGGAGGGCCCAGCTAGGCTTTGGGAAAATAACAGCTTTGTTCCTTTTAAACCAAAAGTTGAACCTTGCCCTAACGAATTTCATGTCAAGAATCCTATATGGCATATCAGTCATTTGGCTCCAGAACAAGTGTCTTATCTCTAATGAGTAATTTTTTTCAGACTTTTGGTCAGTTTTCATTTGTTCTCCAAGCAGGTCAATATGAGCCCAGTCATACTTTAATTATTGCAGTTAAGACTGAGGTAATGCCAGGGATGTGCCCTTCGCTATACCTAAACAAATTTCTTGTGACCTTTGTGTTCCCTAGCAAGCATCCTACCAGATTTTAGCTGAAAATGAAACAGTCCAGGAATGGTGGCTTAAGCTGTTAATCCTAACACTTTGGAGGTGGAAACAGCAGGATCAGGATTTCAAGGTCACCGTGGCTACGTAGTGAGTTCTAGGTCACCCTGGGCTACACAGACAGACCCTACCTGAAATAAGGAAGGGGCTAGAGAAGCGGCTCAACAGTGTAGAGCACCCAGTGCCGATTCTCAGCACCCAAACTGGGGGGCTCACAAGCACTTGTAACTCTAGCTGCAGACTATCTGCTGCCCTTTTGTGGATGGAGACACACACACTGAATCTTAAAACATATAGTTAAGATGGAGCAGGGCCCTGTGGTAATGATCTTCTGACAGGGTACTGTGCTCAGTACCTTGCAATGCCGGTCCAGCACCCACAGCAGGTGCTGTCCTAGTGAACCATCAAGGCTTCAGGGAGATCAGTCTTCCCCATGTGGTCACGGAGAGGTGGGCACTGAGGGCAGTCTGCATCCGGACTGCAAAACCCTCCTCCCCTGCCGTTCTTCTTCCATTGTTTGCTTGAGCTGGGACTCGTCCTTCTGGATGTCACTAAATAGAAATCTTTCAGAGAAGTTTTGGCCTCTTGAAATCCATCCTGTGCTTCAGTCCTCTTCTTCAAGATGTATTTCACAGGGAGGGGGGTGTGTTCCTCTCTCTCCTTCTGGATTCTCATTCACCAGCTAGCACGTGTCCATTTGCCACACCAGTTAACTAGCGTGAAGAGATCCAGCCAGTGAGGTATCATGTTTCGGGGCTGTGACAACGCAGACCCAAAGAGGTCAACACTGCACAGCTAATGGCTTCAGAAGCCAAGATTGCACCCAGATTAGGCCGCTTACAGCGTGACACTGTCCTTACTCCCCATTCCGCATATGAACTTAGGCCCATTCCAAAAGATGGTATCAGCTGGAGAATAAATTTGGGTTGTTTTTTAAAATAACTGAAGATGAGTACTTGGGTATTCAACTCAAAACTCTAAGTTTATCAAAACTCAGAGTAAAAAAACTTCAGCATGGTGGGATGGCCTCTTAGCTCATTCTCTCCTTGAATGGTATTGCTTCTCATTTACCAAGGCTGCTGTTTTGTGAAATGACTAAATACCGTTCTAGGCTTGCTGGGCAGTCGTTCAAAACCCATCATTTGACCCTGCTGGAGCAATTGAAAAGGGATCTGGTGTCCTCAGATAAAAGCTTTTTACAAATAACCATTGCCGTCCTTGGCTCCCGCTAACTTGTGCCTGTAAACATTTCCCTGTTTCCCGCGACTCTCTGGGGTGGTAGTCCAGGGCTACCCCTGCCAGTGCCCAGTGGTCTGTGGCTGGTGGAGATTTGGACAGGGCCCCAGCATCAGAAGTGTCCTCAGGACCCTCAGCTGCATGCCGACAGAGTCGCTGTCCTTCCAGGAGTAGGGCGGGGACCTGTGCCCACCATGGACTCGCATGACTAATTTCCTCCCGCCCCTCTCTCGACTTCCCTGCCTCCCTCACTTTCCCTCCAAGAAACATCACGAGGCTGAATGTGAACGTGAGCTCCAAGGAGTCGCCAGGACTTGAGCTCAGCCAGCCCCTTTGTCTTAAGCCTTCCCTGCAGCTCTTCTGCCTTTGTCCGCATGAGCTGGGACTCGTCCTTCTGGATGTCGCTAAGTAGAAATCTTTCAGAAAAGTTTTGGCCTCATGAAATCCATCCTGTGCTTCAGTCCCCTTCTTCAAGGTGTTTGTATTTCACAGGGAGGGGTGTGTGCTCCTCTCTCTCCTTCTGGGTTCTCATTCTCAGCCTTCAGCTTATTTCCAAGCCTCCTGATGATCTGCGCAATAAAGTCCAGCAACTTCCTGAAGAACCTAGGTGCCTTCGATCGCTGTGCACCGTTTAGCATGCACTGGGATCTGGTCCTGGTGTAAAAGCCACCATTTTGCCAGCAGTTTCCTTTCTAGAGTTGCACCCATAGAAAGAAACACCATCTCAGCTCATTTCTGCCCTAATGTGCCTTTAGGACAGAAAATTTCCAAGGTTCTTACTGATCAGAAATGACTCAAGTCAGGGGGCTGGACACATTCCTTTCAGTGGATGGACCTGGCCAGCCCCAAATCTCATACCAAAGGGGAGCCTCAGCTCTGAGATTTGGGTTTTGAAATGCTATCTTTTGCTCTACCACTATGGTGAGCACGCACTTATTCTTTTCCCTCATCTAGGCAGGAATGCAAGAAGACAGCAGCCCTTGCTACTTAATCCTTTCTGGCATCTAACGACTATTATGACAAAGCCTTCTATATCTAGGTTAGGTACCAACTATGACCTTCTTAATTCCCTGTAAGAGGAACCTTGGGGCACAGTACACTTACTGAAATAAGATATTCCATGTAGATTTTGGACTATGGGTGTAGCTTAATAGTAGAATGCTTGCATAGCATGAGTGAGGGCCCCAGGTTCAGTCGCCAACGTCCTGGGGGGGGGGGTTCATTATATATTCATCTTCTAAAATATGTTCCCAATGGATAAACTTTTCCTTGTAGAATTATCCTATAATAATTTTTGTTGTTGCTGTTGTTTTCTTTTTCAAGACAGTTTCTCTTTGTAACAGCCCTGTTACAAAGAGAACTTGTTTGTAGGTCAGGCTGGCCTCAAACTCACAAAACAATCCTCCTGCCTGTGGCTCTGGAGTGCTGGGATTAAAGGCGTATGCCACCATGCCTGGCTAACAATAATTCATCTTTACATTTTACCTTAGCTATTGCCCTCCCCTCATTTCCCTCTATGATTAGACTTCACATGTTTTTTCCAGCCTGTCACCATTCCTTACGTGTGGGACCGTGTCAGATACTGTGGTCAGGCAGGAAGGTTGCAAGTTCAGGCCGCAGGCTATACATCGATCCCACAAAAAGAGAAAAGAAATGTGGAACACAGTCTCTGTACATAAAACCTCAGGGCACAAGGGGCAGTGGCTAGGCAACTGGCCTCCCATTTCCTACCTCAAAAACCAAGAAATTCTTATGCGCTGGGACCATCTCTAGCCCACAGAGCAACCCCCCTCTACCCAGCAATGCCTTCCCTCCCAGGGGGTGACTGGTCATTACAGGGAGGCTGCTGCACCCCTGAATAAGGAGCCAGGGCTAGACCAGATGGCCTCCTTGAGGTGACGTGTTTTCTTTTCATTCACATTTGTTATATATACTTGCTGAGTTTCTGGTTTCTGTTTACTCCCCTTGGACTCTGATGTTGGGGGTATTTGAAGTCCTGTCTTCCCTCCATCGCTGTCTTCTGTCTAACTGTCGGGGACTCTGCCCTGTCTGCAGACTGTGCCGTTACCTGTGGGAGGCAAGTCTCCCCAAGCTTCAGCACAGTGAACTCTCCTGGCCCTCAAATAAATCCCTCCATGGATAAACTCAGATCAAAGCCTACACACTGGCATTTACATTTTTCCTGGAGTGGGAACATGTTTTCTTCTGGGACTTGGATGTTTTGCTTTAGTTATTGTTTTTCAGATATAGTCTGATCACTTTTCTCTTTCTAGAAGATTTCAGAGGGCGTGTGGTGCGCATCTAATCCCACAGCTCGAGAGGCAGAGGCAGGACTAGACTATGTAGCAACTTCAAGGCCAGCCTGGGTTAGATGAAACCCTACCAAAAATAAATGAAGACATTTTTAAAATTAGAGAATTCAAGATCTGCCAAAAATCATACGTTTCTTTGAGGGAAGACAACATCCCAGGCCCAGGGGCTGTTTCTTCCTGTATTACCCCTTGTGAAGTCTTAGAACTCACTCCCTGTGTTCTTTCCTGTAAACAGGAGCACAAATCTAAGGCAGCCAGGCTGTTACTCTAAAACCTGTCACAGCCCCAGGACACTACATTTAGCAGATCCAAAACCCACAAGTCATGGACATTCTGGAATGCCTTGGGACACGCAGAGGCGGTCTGTGGGACAGCACTGACTTGTGGTTATGGGGAGGGGGAGGATATGCTTCTATGTGCACTTACACGTGCATCTATGTGGAGTCCAGAAGATGACTTTGGATCTCGTTATTCAGGTGCTGTGCTGGTTTTTGACAGTCTCTTGCTGTCTCAGGCAAGGCTGACGGAGCTCCGGGGACCCGCCTGTCTCTGCCCCAGCTCAGTTCTCACACAGGAAACACCCCACACAAGAATCCCAGGCGTGGCTCGGGGATGAAGCCATTTCTCCACTCTTGGGTTTCCTTCAAAACTACGACACAAGTCAGAGTTTAGCAGCAGAGGAAGAGGCAACCTGGCTCTGAGACTTTTTATTTCCCTCCCCTGTTTTGTAGGCTCTCTTCAAACAAAAGTGTCTCCTGGCCCTTTTGCTGCAGTTGGAGAAGAAAATGAATTCTGAAATCTGCTTGTTATGCAGTGCTGGACAGGCATTCTGAGACAAGCCAAAGACCGCTTCCTCCTGTGAGATGAATCGCGTTTCCAGTCAAGCGCTGTTCAGAAGGACCCGCGCCTCCTCTGGAAGCGGCTGTGGAAGCGGCAGTTACTCGTGGTTCCTATAGACTTCACACCATTTCTGCTGCTTATACTTTAGAGTGTTTACTTCATGGGGACTAAGGGATGGCAAGAGTGTGACCTGAAAGCTAATGTTTTCCTCTGTGGAGTTTCTTCTTTTGTCTTTTTTTATTCTCCTTTTTCTCGCCTGTGTCGGGATGGGACGCCAGGCCTCGGCTTGCACAGGCCAGCTCTCCGCCGCCAAGCTGTTCCCTTTGTTATTGTCTTTGAACTGAAAATAAATGTTTCTAGAAAACCACCCTACCAGTGTCCAGCGGCTCTCGGGATATCACTGAGCACGCGAAGGTGGTGGGGTTGTCACCTGGCGGGTTTGCGGAGGAAATGTCAAGAGCACCTGGAGCTCTGTAAATGACAAGAAAACAGTCACAGAGAGGAATGTTTGGGCAGCTGGTCTTTGACTGTGGAAGGCCAGTGAGTCCTCTTGGACCAGCCTACACTCTCTGTACTTTTAGGTCCCAGGCAAGTCACTTCTCTAACACATGCTTGCAAGTTCCTTCCACCATGAGTGAATCTCAATGGCCAGTCTATTTTCTGGGCCCACAGGGGTAGGAGAGGGCCCCTTAAAGGTCAGGTGTTTGGCAAATGTTTTTCCTTTGGCCCAACTGAATGCAAAGAGGAGAATGTTCTGTGACCTGTTCCCTACTCTTTGGCCCTTTCTTGTCCCTTTCCCCTCTTGCAATAATATAAAATTATGTAAAACTTAAAACAAAACCAAGCATTGAGAAACAAACAATAAGTAATTGTCTTCTGGGCAGTATAAGTAAAATTGTCACCATAAATATCCTAAGTGTCCTAGGGCACATCCTGCAGGAACCTTCCTGTATGTCCGTACGATACCCATTCCAGTGACCCTGCTTGGCTCATAATGCGTCTTTATGTACAGGTTAGCTTATTCCAAAACCCTGACAACCAACACATGCTCAGAGTGCCTTTCCCAAGTGTAATTTTGCTTAGCAATCCTACAGTGTCCTTCCTTATCTCTGTACTTCTTCAAGTTCACGATTACCCTTTCACTCAGTACTTAACACCTGTGTGATGATACATTCTCCATGGAATGCACTCAGAAAGCAGGAACTCATGGCAAGCTCATGGTTAAGGAGTCGTAGCCATACGTTCCCCATCACCACCATATGGCCACCTATTCTATGCCTTCCCCTCTGTATGAACTGTGTTCCCTTAAACCATAAGCCAAAATAAATCCTTTTCTCCTTAGGTTCCTTTGTCAGGAATTTAGTCACAAGGGCAAAAGAGGTAACTAATCCAGTCTCCTATGTGGGAAAACCGTTTGGAGTCTCATTCAAGAGCTAAGCAAATAACTCACCAATTTCCTAAAGGCGAGTTAGTGTCCACAGGCCTGCACAGCCAACACTGGACACTGCAGAAAGGGTCAGAGTAACCCGGACCATGTCTGTTCCTGAAGGGCCAGATCCTCACCTCTTGTCACCTCTTTATGGGTTCTGTAACAGGTACCCCAAGTTCTGAACAGAGGACATTACAGATGGCCTTTCCAAAGGGTCATTCATGATGACACCTGCTGAGCCTTCCTTTACCTCTCAGCTGGGCTTTTGCTTCCTAAAATGGAAAAAAGAAAAGACGCCACAAATCCAACGGAAAACCACAGTTGAGCCTTCAAGATGGAAACAAAATCAAATCCTTAGCTACATTACCATCCGGTGACCTTAGCTCTGTCATCTGCGCTCTCCCGTTCTCCTTCCTCTAAGCTAAGCCCTAGGAAGGCAGCACTCCTGGTCCAGTGCGTGCTGCCTAGGAATCTAGCATTGCCTCCCTAGGTCCAAGCACTCTGCTCCGGGAGGCAGTACTAATTGGTCAGGCCCATTATACTCAAGCTAGATTTGCCCGTGCGTGGTAAGTGAACAAAGATAATCTCTCTGGACTATTAACAGTAAAACCCTCCTCCAAAGCATTTGGGCTAAATTTTGCATTTACACAGGCTTTATAATCATCGCTTTAGGAAAGCTGGTCCTGAGACCATCTTCTTCAGAATTACCTGAGATCCTTGTAAAAAGTGAAGCTTTTGTTGGGGATGTGGCTCAGCTGGTAACGTGCCTGAAAACCATTCAGGAAGTAGCTCCCGGGAGGTGGAGATCCGAGGTTCAGGAGTTCAAGGTCACCTTCAGCTATATAGCAAGTTTAAAGCTAGACGTGAGACCGACTCAAAAATTAAATAAAAATTAATCTTTCCTCTCCTCTTCTATAGCCCATCTGATTCTGAGGTTGCTCCTGGGAATTTTCTTAACCCCTTTGCTAGATGATTATTCTCCAAGCTAAAGATTAAGAATTAACCTGACCTCCACCTTTGTGTCATCACTGAGCCAGCACAAGGCTAAACACACAGGAGGTCTAAATAAATACTCCTTGAAAGGTTGAATGATCGTGGTGGCAGCCAGCTCTGGCCCAGCACCCCCTGATAAGAATCCGTTTTACAGCCCCATCCATACCTGGCTCCCCTTCAGAGCCCTTTTCCGGGTTGCTTTTCTTCCCTAGGCTCTCAAGGCCCTGGGTTCCTTCTCTCCCAGGTTTCGACATATGGAACCACTATGTAGACCAGGCTAGCCCAGGACTGGTCACGCACAGCTCCCAGTTTATTTATGTGCCCTCTTAGGAAGGTTCATTTGGCAGCAATGGGGAGATGAGGTCATAAGAGTGCCATGGCTCCCACCCCCAAAACTTGTCTAACAAGCCACCAAGAGCTGAGTACCCACTCAGACAAGACACCAACGCTGCTTGCAGGGTAAGAAGGCTTGGGGAGGGGGCTTCCTCAAAGGATAGCGGCTGGGTGTGCAAGCAAGCTTCGAACCTGCCTGCCGGCGGGGGAGGGAGGGGCGTCGCTCCAGGTTTTGAGTTCATTGTCATAAAACGTCACAGTCTGATGGTGGGCTTCCCTAAACAATCTACCTGGGTCTCTTGGGCAGATTTAAAGATCCCAACTTTTAGATTTGTTGTCACATATTAGTCTCATGATTAAAGGCAAGTTTATTCCAAAAATGGCCCGTGCCCCATGTCTGTGTTTTGGGACAATCCAGCTCAGAGGAGGCCAGTGGGAGTGCTCTGCCCTTGTCTGAGGTTACAGTGTTTATGTAACAAATCAGCTCAACTTAAATATTTCTCATTGCTCGGTCAGGGCTGCAGCCCTCTGCCCACCACACCACCGTGAATGCCACACATTTATGCAGCCCTGTGTGGACATCTATGTTTATGCAAAGGGACCCCAAGAGTTCAAAGCCAGTTAATATTTTTCAACCATACATCATGTTGCTTGTGTGCTCTGCTATAAAGACAGCAAAGAGACAATTTTTTTCAAAAGCAGCAGCCCAGTCTATTGTGAGTATGCTTAAGAGCGCAGCCATTTAATGAATGTGGGTTTGGCAAAGTCTTACAATTAAGGAATTTTTCTTCCTCGGTAATTGCCTGAGTCCCAATAATTCTTCTCTAAGTCAGCCTCCTGATGAACCCCCGCCTTGATAGAGACAGGGTGTACCAGACAAAGAGCAGAGACACACAGTGAGAGAACATGCAGGCTCTCCTGGGTTCAGGACAAGCCAGCTAGAGGAACACTTTCCAATCTCAGCATGGAGACTGAAGCCAAAGGAGTTTACAGGGGCCAGGGGAAGGAAGAGCCTTCTCCATAAGGGCCCCTCCTGCTGAGGTTCAGATGGGTAATTTCAGGCCTTGTTTGAAAATTTGAATTCTCAGAATATCAAGTACCCTCCAACCTCAAAATGTGCGTGCAGGGATTATTCCCAAGCCCAATAGAAAGATGTCAATCATTCATGCCACCTAGCTTGTCATTAGAACAGATAATTGAAGTAACTGTAAATACATGTAAACAGAAGTGACGGGAAAAGGATTGTCTAGAACAAACTACAGATGGACAGAAAAACCCCCAGTGGCTAAATAATTAGGGAGGCTGAACGCCAAGGATGGTGGGAGGCCATGGGGGAAGCGCGAGGCTGGGGCAAGGCTTGAAGCAGCTAGGGGTGGGAGTGGTCTTGGGTAGAGACCCAGGAGAGGGACCCACTGGTGGAGCAGGAAGCACAAGAACAAGCCAAGCTGGGGCAGTGACAAAGCCAGTTTGCAGAGGGATTCTGAACCCTGGGAGGCAGAAGTAACAGAGCCTCTTGACAAAAAGCAAGTGCACGCTGTAGGAGACATCTCAGCTGCTCAGCCTGGGCCGGCAGCCGCCCAGAGCTGTGCAAAGGTTCTCGGGAAAGAATGGCTGCCCTCATGGGCAGGGCTCTGCCCTGTAAATGCTGCTTGCTGACTTTGTGTTTTCAAGACAGGGTTTCTTGGTGTATCCCTGGCTATCCTGGACCTCACTCTGTAGACCAGGCCGGCCTCTATAGCAGGGCTTTTGGACCTGCCAGCGGTTTAAATAATGACACAGAGGCTTATCAATATTTAAAAGCTTAGGCGTTTAGCTGGGCAGACTCTCAGCTAGCCCATCTAAATTAACTTGACTATTCTGGCCCACGTCCAGCCACATGGCCAGCTCTCTCTCTTTGCTCCTGTTCATATCTGACCACCTCCATGTTCTACTAACAAATCTCCCAAGTCTGCTTTCTTCTCTCTCTGCTTGGAAGTTCCACCCTCACTTCCTGCTTCAGCTATTGGCTGAGAGCTCCTTACTAAAGCCAATCAAATGCAATGCTAGATTGCCTTAGGCAGGTGAGGGAAGATGTATGTTTACAAAATATGAGGCCGCTATAGCTCTCTGCCAGAACAGAATTAACAATTAAATACTCAGATACACCTTCACACCTTGCAACAGGCTCCGAACTCATAGATCCACCTGCCTCTGCCTCCTGAGTGCTGGGATTAAAGGCTGTGCTCCCCCACTGCCTGGCTTACTAAAAAAGTTATTTTTAAGTATTTTTAAAAATACTTTAATGTACCACATTGTTAAAGTAATTATTTTTAAGTTCATAGACAGAAGTCATGAAGTCCACTAGATAAATGTTAGCCATGGCTATTCCTGTAATGCAATAGCACCACTCTTACAGCTGGGAGGGGAGGCCTGGAGAAGGCTGGACTGGGGATTGAACCCAGAACCTCACATGTGCTAGACAAGCACATACCACTAACTACCTGCCCAACAACAAAAAGCCAAGTGTCTAAGAAGCTAGACTTGCCTACCATGTTGATCTGGTCATTGTGCATCGAAATGGAGGGGCCATACTGTATACCATAAGCCATACTGTATACCATAAGCATGTATTATGTTGGATTGAAATTAAAATTATGCCAGGTGGTGATGGCACACACCTCTAATCCTAGCACTTGGGAGACAGAGGCAGGCAGAGTGAGTTTGAGGCCAGCCTGGTTTACAGAGTGAATTCCAGGATAGCTAAGGCTACACAGAGAAACCCTATCTCAAAAAAAAAAAAAAAGAAAAAGAAAGAAAGGAAAGAAGGAAGGAGGGAAGGAAGGAAGGAAGAAAGAGAAAGAAACCATATAATGTTTAAGTTTTTACAAACAGTTCTTTCCTATAGTGAGTGGTGATTGGGAGCAGAAATATACAACTGGCTAAGGTTTGGGTTTCTCCTATTTAAAAGAAGATTAAAAATAGGGTTAGGCATGGCAACACAAGCTAGCAAATGCTAGATGGGGGAGTTTGAAACAAGAATGGAGAGGCCAAGACAAAACTGAGCTACATAGCAAACTCAGAAAGAAAAGAAAAAAAAAGGAAGGTAGGTAGGTAGGAAGGAAGGAGAGGAGAGAAGAAGAAAGGAAAGGAAAGGAAAAGAAAAGGAAATTAAGAAAGAAAAAGAAAGCAAGCTCAAAGTAGACATTTAGTATGCAAGTTTCAAGGGTAAAAGAACACTGTGGCCCTCCAAATTCCTGGCCTCACCCAGGCCCTCTGCCACATAGTGTGTTCCCACTCAACACAGGAAAGTAATCAACAAAAAGAAACCCCATTCTAACCCAGCAAAATCAGCAGGCAACCTGAAAATAAAAGTCCACAATTAGCCAGTGGTATTGATCCATCCGGAAGGGCAAATCAAAATGAAAGGCTGAGCTTTGAAAGACTCAAGTGGGAGCAGAGCGTTGGGCAGCCCAGAGACTGCATGGAGCAGACTGATGGAGAGCTCGGGGCCTTCGAACACTAACAGGAAGCAGCAAGCAGGAAGCAAGGCCCGCGAATGGCAGCTATTTCCTTAATGCCTTTTAGTAATAGCTAACATTACTGAAAGATAACCTGCCAAGAACCATTCTAGACATTTTGCACATATTATTTAAGGAAGTAAATACAAGGTTCGTTTTTCCCAGTTTATAGTAAAGGAAATTGAGGGGCTAAGGGACATACCCAAGATACCACAAGTGACACTTCTGAGACTCAGTGTGGTCTCTGACGCTAAAGCCATGCTCAACCCCACTGAGCACTTCCGCCTGGATCCAAGATTGGGCAAACCTGTGTTCAGAGAGCCAAGAGTCCATTAAGGTGCTCAGACCGGGATGGGCCCAGGAGCTTCCGAAGTTGAAAAGCTGAAGAAAAAAAAGCCTAGATGGATGATTTGAAGGCATAACTATTAAACCACAGAAGCCAGGCATGGTGACATACACATGGAATTCCAGCACTCAGGAGGCTGAGGCAAAAGGATTTCTGTGAACGTGAAGCCTGAGTGTACTATGTAGTGTGTTACCAGGGTCACATGGTAAACAAAGGCAGAAGGTAAAACACCAGAGCGTGACACAACAACCTCACAGGACCCCAGTCTGTGATCACTCCGGGAACAAGGCTACTAACTACCAGTTAGTCTCTACTGTGAACAGGCTCCATGCCCCAGCACTAAAAAGAAAAACAAAAATTCTTAAAACAAAAAAACCACAAACGTTTAAAGGACTATCCACAGGAGAGTGGACCTGGGGTGGGGGGGGGGGGGAGAAATGGGGCTACAACAGAATGTAAAGTGAATTTTTAAAAAATTTTTAAGAAAAAAATGTTAAGGAAATAAAGAACTAACCGCTGGGTTATACGGACTCTCACTCTGCAGCTCTGGCTAGCCCACAAGTCGTTATGTAGACCAGGCTGACCTTGCAGTAAGAGAAAGCCACCTGCCCTGCTCCCAGAGTGCTAGGACTCAGGTCACTGCTTACTACTGCCAGCATACAAAGCCATCAAACTTTTCGACTCACTGGAAACCAATTTGTTCCTCTATGCTTAGCAGTGTTATTTCTGGGGGTTAAAAAATTTTGGTTCTCTCTGCAGGTTCTACTCAAGCTAGTGAAGCCACCTTGAGAATGTTGCCTTGCTGTTCTGGTTTGCAGTTGCCTCCTGTATAAAATGAGGAAGGTCTGTTAGGTTCTTGTAGCTCTGACGCTCTAGAGTCAATAACAACTGCGATTTACCAGGTGTCTAATTCATACCAGGGTTTCTGCTATAGGTATTATCAGCAGGATGTCGCTCACAAAAGCCTGTGACTATGATATGAATAGCCTCCTCTGAGACACAGGAAGCTGGGCCCAGAGAAAAGTCAGTAACTTTCCCATGAGCAGCAAGCAGGCCGGGGAGATGGGCACTGAGGGACCCCAGCCCCATAATCTTAGCTGTTGCTTGCTCACACAGTATGGAGAATACCAGAACCAAAGCAATTGCAGGCTTTCCGTTTGGAAAAGCAACCAGCCTGGTGCAGAGAGGTCTCAAACAATAAGCAGCCATCTCTGCCACGCTTCCAGTCCTAGTGGGCAACAGATAATTAGCTCCCTTTAGGGGTGGAGGGAGACAGGCAAGGCGTGTCTGTCCACCTGTGGCTCTCTCTACGCCGGATCTGAAGCATACAATACATTATTTTGCTTTAAGCAAATAGAAACACCTGTTGTAAAATTGGGCACCGCATTCATTGTGGTGATGGCATATATAAGGAAACGGGCTTGATATGTAAAGATCACGTGTACCCATTTTCCTACCATGGATGCAGTTAAGACACGACCATCTTTCGGCATCCAGGCTCTGAAGTGGACATCATCTAATTCTCAGGCATGGATCTTCAATGGATCCCTGGATCTTCAAATATTCTCTAACTCTGTTTTCAACCTTTTTTTCCTTCTCCCTAAACCTCATCCAAAACCAGGGCTCTTAGGGAGAAGCACAGGATCAGGTCCATGGGTTCCCCTGGCATCCCAGCAAAGAACTGAGGCAAGACCACAAAAGAACCATTGAGGCCCGGTTACACCATGCATAATAAAACTACTAATATGCATATAAAACCACTAATATACATAATATACCTCTGTTGACTAAAATCACTGAAAATCAACCTAGGAATTCGATTTTTAAAACATCCATATTGAGATAGTACATCCCCACGAAGAATGAGTCAGACCTTCAGTGAATCATATCATTGTTCAAACCAATGAACTAAGTTTTAGAAAAAGCAGTCGAGACAGACCTGAAAATAATATTAACATGTTTAGCCAAACCAGGTATCGCAAGGCCCACCTGTCATCCCAGCACCTCAGATGGAGGCAGAAGGATGAGAAGTTCAAGGACAGCCTCAGCTACATATTGAGTTCCAGGCCAACCTGGGCTACATGAGACCCTGTCATAGGCAAAGCAACACATTCTTAGATTAGTAATAGCCAGTGCTACAACAGTGGAGAAAGAATAGTTTAGGCTACAGTGGAGAAGCAACCTGAATACAAACAGGAACCTAAGAACACACACAGAGTTTTCTCTTTTTCTTTCTCTCTGTTTTTGATCTTGATCTCACACTCTCAGATGAGGCTTGAGCTCACTAGGCAAGCCCAGACTGCCTCACACTCTCAGATCCTCAATGAGAAGAGGCTCTTACATGGTAAAATCACAGGACACGGATGTCTCTCCAGGAGTGGCCCTGCTTTGGGAAACACAATTGTCTCTTACAAGATTCTGCTGAACAGCAGAGTTCCGTAGGAACTCTGGTACAACCCTGGTACAACGGCTTCACGAGCAACTCTCAGATAAACCTTAAGAGATCAGCAGTTTGATAGCACAAGGGAAGATAGAATTAGAAAAGTGTGCTATAAACTAGGCCTAATAGTACACAACTTTAATCCCAGCACCCAGGAGACAGAGGCAGGTAGATCTCTTGAGTTTGAGGCCAGCCTGGTCTACAGAGGGAGTTCTAGAAAAGCCAGAGCTACACAGAGAGTCCCTGTCTCAAAAAAGAAAAAAAAAAGGGGTGGGGGAGAAATGAAGGAAGAAAGGAAGGAAGGTGTGCTGTAGCCCAATTTCACAGAGTCTAGGGTGAGGTAGGGTTACTAGAAAGCTCGAGAAGCATTTTTCTACAAAGACAGAGGATGGAGAAGAGAAAGGTGAGCAAAGAGACAGGGAGCCCAACAGAGAGAGAAATGGTCCAGGTGGGAAGTGTCTGCAGTCCAGACAATGGCATTTGTCAGCATCCCTGAGGCAGCTGCCTGGACCATCTGTCCATTTCTGTTTCTGGCTGATTATAAAAGCAGATAAGACTCAAAGAGTTGGAGCATCCACCATGAACAGACTGAAAAGACTATAGGAGTTTTCATTTGGTCTTAGTTTTGGTTTTTGTTTGTTTGTTTGGTGTAGTCCTGAGAATTGAACCCAGGACCTCATATAGGCTAGGCTAGGCTAGGCTCTACTGCTAAGATATATGTCCAGCCCGATTTCTACTTCAGTGCTTTGAGACAGGGTCTTAGTTTCCCAGTCCAGCATTAACTCACTCTGCAGCCCAGGAAATCCTCAAAGTTGTAATTCTCCTGCCTTAGGCTCCCAGGTAGCCAGGATTATAGACACATATGCCACTAGGCCCAGCACATAGCTTTTTAAATATTTATTTGATATAGAGTTTTGCATCTCTAAAAATAAATATACTACTAAAAACAGTTTGCCTTAAAATTGTAGTTACTTAACATGGGAATATAAAGTTTTATAAAGCATTGATTTTGTTCATAAGCCCCATAATTTTCCTCCTACTGTTTACTGGACTTGTTTCTACTCTTTTACCCAAACAGATGACTTTGGTTCTTCTGTCCTCTGCTGACTTGACTTGACTTGACCCACAGCGTACACAATGAGCAAACTGTGTTTCTGGTTCTCTGAAGAACATGACGGACTGTTAAGCTGCACTTCAGAAGTCTGAGAAAACCGTGAGAGATGAGATCACCACAGGCATCCCTAAGAATATGATAAAAATTCACATGGGAGTTTGTTTTCTCTTGAAATGAGACATTGCTCTGGGGTAGTGACCTGCATCCCTAGGGTGGAATGAATCAGCTGTAAATTGTTACTTGTGTGAGGTTACAGCGCCCATGGGCAGTCCTGACCCCTGAGAGGGGGGTTCTGTCTCTCCTGAGGCTCTCACTCATCCCTTTGAACTTCAGTGTCTCCAAGCAAGAAGGGCAACGAGCAGACACACCCTGGCAGCAATGCACTGAGGCACTGGCCATCTGCCTGGCTGAGACAAGACAAGGGAGCCTGGCCTGTCTTTTCGCCTGGCCCTTTTGAAGGTCCAGTGACAAAGACGACTTCCAGTTTAGCTTGTCTTACATTGTTGTACTTAAATTATAACTTAGTTGTATAAACATACCCTGGCTTTACAGGTTTGTATTCTTTCTAAAAGAATGGTTCCTCCTCCTCCTCCTCATTTTTTCTCCTTGAAACAAGCATTTGAGTCTAGACTTTGTCAGGTTGATACATGAGTTTGGGGACTGTTTATACTGAAACTATATATGCATTCCAGAAGCGTGCCTTGGTACTGACCAGACGCCAAGATGATGAGCCTTGGACTCCCACAGAAACACCCGAGGGAGCTTAGAACTCACAAACCCTGCTCTGCTGCTAAAAACTGGCATGGAGGGATATCTCAGAGCTCACGCTGTTGCTGTAAAGAGAACAGGTTTTATAGAGAGCAACTCTAGATCAGCGTGGGAGAAAACGGCTCATGATAGAAACTTCTCCACGCTGAAGCAGCCTGGGTGATCTCTGAGCATCAACCTCCCTCTCTAGGAAGGAAAGAATTGATAGGCCATCTTCAAGAAAGCAGCATGGAAGGAAAGAACAGGGATGTCAGCCTATTGGGATGGTATTTGCCTAGCACACCGGAAACCTTGGGTTAGAGCTCCAGCACATCGTATGTGTCAGTGCGGTATAAGAGTGAGTAACCTCAAGAGTCCAGAAGAAAGCATTGGATGCCCTAGAGCAGAAGTTACAGGTAGTTGTGAGCCACCCACTGTAGGTGCTGGCACTGAACTTGGGTCCTCTGCAAGGGTAGTACTTGCTCTTAACTGCGAGACCTCTCTCCCACCCGCAAGGGACACATTTCCAAGCTGTAAAACAGAAAACTACACTGTCGAGTGGCTGCTTCTTTCTAGTGCATAGTGTGGCGATGGTTAGGTCTGCCAACCTGCTACAGACTGCATCTATTGAGGGAGGTCCCCAAAGCTCAGGCCTGAGGCAGTTAGGCAGAAAAAGATGGATATGCGCCCGAAGCCTGATGGTGCCTGTACATCCCAAGCAAGCCTGATCATTTATTCATGATCATCTTTTAATTTTTGATTTATTATTTATGCAGTATTCTGCATGCATGTCTGCACACCAGAAGAGGGCACCAGATCTCATGATAGATGGCTATGAGCCACCATGTGGTTGCTGGGGATTGAACTCAGGACCTTTGGGAGAATAGCCAATGCTCTTAACCTCTAAGCCATCTCTCCAGCAGCCTATTTATAACCTTATAGGGAAGCCAGTATGGTGGTTCATGCCTGTAACCCCAGCATTCTGGAGGCCAAGGCAGAAGGAATGCACATTCAAGGCTAGTCAGGGCCTCATCTCAAACAAACACACACCTCATATAGACTAGCCCCTGACAAGGTCCAGAAGCTATGCCTTCAACACAAAGCGGAGTATATGTCATGTGGGACAGTCTTCATGGGTTCCTCCTTTGGGAAAGCAAGTTAGAACATGATGGTTAGAGTTGCCACAATCCATGATTATGACTCTGTCTAATCAGAACTTGGGAAACCTTAATTTCTCTTACCAGTTTCTTCTGTGAAAAGAAAAAAGAAATGTATAAATATAAATAAATGTATATACATCATCAATGAGTTTCTTCCATTTGAACTGCCAAATAGTAAGACCACAGACAGTGCTTTTTTAATTTTTATTTTTTCTGATTTTTTTCCCTGCTTATTGCCGACTCATATTCTGGCATAGCCCTACTCTGCCTGCCCAACATCCAGCCCTCTTTTTCTAGAAACCATACCACAGCGATCCTTTAGGAAACCACGTTTCTACCCTGGAGTGACTGTGGTAGGGTAAACCCATCACTAGCTCCAGAGGCGAGCTGGGCCCAGGAGCAGCAGCACACACCTTGAATTCCAGTGCTCAGGAGGCAGAGGCAGGTGGAGCTCTTGGAGTTCAAGGCCAGCCTGGTCTACAGAGCAAGGTCCAGGCTAGCCGGAGCTGCACAGAGCAACCTTGTCTCAAAAAACCAAAACCAAAACCAAAGAGTGCTGGATCTGGCCAGTCATGTCACTCAAGCTGGGCTAGTATAAGCTAATCTTAAAACTTTGGTGGCGGCAGGGGTTGGAGAATGAAGGACAGTGGGCACTTCATTTCTGTGGGCTTCACCACCAGAGATTCACACAAGTATGAATCAAAAAGACCCAGAGAAGTGACTGCACCTAAACATTCTCAGACTTTGCCATCATCCTTGAACAATACAGTGGAACAACCATTTGCATAGAGTTCACAAACTCTGTGTTGTGATCTGAAGATTTAAAGAGCTGGAGAGGATATCACAGGTTAAGTGTAAATGTGATTTCTTTGATATAAGTAAGAAACTTCAGTGTCTGGGCATCCTGCATGGTCTGGATCCAATCTCCATGGAGACCAAGAACAGGTGCTCTGGCTCGGAGCCTGCATTTGCCAGGTACCACCTGGTAAGAGAGGTCCCCAGAATGGAGCCAGCAGAAGACAAAGGAAAGTGACAAAGTGGGAGATGGCGAAGGAAGCCACGCTCTGCTTCTTTTGTTTAAGGCCCTGGATTCAATCAGGTCTAAACTAAACCATTCCCAAAGCTTTTCCGTTCCTGAGCCAATACTCACTGTTGCCAGACTTGGGTTATGTTTCCGTCATTTGTTATCTCAAGAGACTTAAAATCAGAATAAAAGCCAAACTGCCATGGCATATTATAAAACCCACCCGGGGGTAAGGAGGGTGGCGGCATGCCAGAGGTCTGGCTGAATTGTCTTAGACAAACTTAATGAAAAAGAATCAACTTGGTAATAACTTTGTTTGAGGTTTTGGTTCTGTAAGGCTGGGTATCAAGCCCAGGGCCTCATGTATGTATGCCTGGCAAATATTTTACCCACTGAGCTATGCAGCTAGACCAACTCTGAGCCTTTCTGATTCATGTCTTAATTATTACCTTGACAATTAGGTTTTTTTTTTTTTAGATATGGTTTGCTGGGCCTAGGACTATAGCTCAGATGGGAGAGTATTTGCTGAGCACTCATGATTTCCAGGGCTCAGTCCTTTGCACCAAATAAACCAAGTACTGTGGACTACTTCTATAATCCCAACACTCCAAAAGTGCAAAGGGAATATTCTGGGTTCAACGTGAACCTCGACTACATGGTGGATATGAGCTCTGCCTGAGTTATGTGAGACACTGTAAATCAATCAATAAATAGAATAGGTTTCTTTTCAACGGGGAAGGGCCATGGAGGTTTGGGAGTTTGTCTGCTTGGTGATTTTGGTGCCCTTACATACAACAGGTGGCATCGAATGGTCCACTTTATAAGGATCCTCTCTTTCCTAAGCATTGTTCCCTCTGATTTGACTTTGTGCATTAATAAGGCATACACCATCTGGACTGAGCTGCGCTTGGGTCCAGGCTGACCACTTCTTGCTCTCGTGTTAGCTCGTGCGTTGTGAGGGCACAAGTCTTGGTCTGAGACAAAGTGGGAGGAGCATTAGGTAACATCTCATGCTCTGTCTAAGGAGCTGGTCAACGGTCTCGAACATTTGGAAGCTTGTTTTATCTGCTGCCAAGCTTCCCGAGTCCCTCTACGCAAGTAAACATATTTAACTTGCATCCAGTTAGAGCGTTGGTTCTTAACCTGCAGGTCATGCCCCTTTGGAGGGTCACATGACCCTTTCACAGGAGTCACATATCAGATATTTACATTATGATTCATAGCAGTAGGAAAATCACAGTTATGAGGTAGCAAACAAAAATAATTTTATGGCTGAGGGTCACCACAACATGAGGAACTGTATTAGAGGGTCACAGCATTAGATGGTTGAGTAGCACTGAGTTAGGTAAAGCCAGGTAGAGCCTGCAGCTCTACTAATTAGAGCATCTGAGTGCAGGGGTGCATGTAACAGACATGGCTAGAGAAATGCATTTCAACTTCCCTGCTCTACAAACCTGAGCACATCCTCTGCAGTTTAAAGGTAGGGGACAATTTCATTGCTGGGTAGTTCATGAAATATTCAGCATTACAGGTCTGCTGCAGACCAGCTCCTCGGAAATACAGAATAATGTGGTCAGTTTCACATTGTGGAAAGATCATTTTTGATGCTGCCCCAGGGGATGAAGCAGGAGAGAGCAGATGGGCCAAGAAGGCAAGATTTAGGACAAGCCATTTGCTAAGTGACATGGGCAGAGGATGTAAATGGAGGCAGAGTCCCCGAGGGACACTTGGTCGGCAGAGTGCCGAGAGTGAATTGAGTAGTGGTCCCTAAAAGACATGTCTAACTGGAATCAGATGAATGTGTCTTTACGTGGGGAAAGTTATCCACAGATGCAATTAAGTTAAGCATCCTGACATGAGTTCATTCCTCACAAGAGACAGGAGGAAGATAGGAGCCTCATGCAGGAGAAAGCTGTGACGGAAGAGAGGCAGAAACTGCTGTCACAAGCCCAGGAATACTTGGAAGTAAACAGAGGGGGGGACGCTGTCTCTGCCACTTTTGGAGGGCCCATGGCCCTGCTGGCAGCTCACATCCAGACGGAGGGTGTGAATGAGATTATCCTAAAAAGAAAAGGGCTACAGTCACAGACAACACCAAAGGAAAAAAGTGAGTACATGTGTAAGAGTCAACAAAGGAAAAAGAATAACTACGGATGTCTCAGACACCAAGAGGAGGCATGCCTGTCAAAGGTGAAGAAAGAGGAAGAGATGCACAGAAAGCACACATTGGGATTGGTCACTCGGTGCTGATTTGCGACGATGGCAGGAGCCACTTGATGGAGTGATGGAGTCAGACAACTGCGGATACAGGATGGAGCCTGCCCCACTCTGTTTTCTGCTGCTGTGATAAACACCAGGACCAAAAGCTACTTGGGGAGGAAAGGGTTTGCTTGGCCTACACCCCTGACCACAGTCCATCAACCAGGGAAGTCAGGGCAGGAACTGAAGCACAGGCCATGGAGAATGTTGCTTAAAGGATTGCTCTACATGACCTGCTCAACCTACTTTTTTATAGAACCCGGGACCATCTGCCTAGGGATAGAACTATCTAAAATGGACTGGGCCCTCCAATATCAATCATTAGCTAAGACAATCCCCCTACAGACTTGCCTACAGGCCAAACTGAGGGAGGTGATTCTTCAATTTGACATTCTCTCTTCACAGATGACTCTAGCTTGTATCAGGTTGACAAGAAAATATAACCAGCCCAGGCTGCAGTGGAAGAGACTATGAAGACAAAGCATTATGAACTAAGGAATAAGCTCAAAGAGGGGGTGTCTTGAGAGGTAGACAGTACATGGAAGCTTAACTTTGAACACCAGTAAAACACTTTTTCCAGGTCTCAGCCTGGAGAAGCATTATAAGAACTGTGTGGATGTTGACAGCTCGGGGTGGTAGAGGTTGGAATCATCAGAGGAAGGTACAGGAACTCAGGAGTATGCACAATGAAAGGTCTTGGTTTTCACACAGGAAGCGAGAGTGTGCTCTTTCCTAAGGCTAATATAAGAAGCGATGGTGTGGTTGACAGCAACAGGATTACATTCTCTCACAGAGAGAGACACAAACTGGAAACCACACTTTTTTGGAATCCTCACAGGAGAGTCCTTTTTTCTCTTCTAGGTCCTGCTGACTCCAACACACCTTGACCATCACTCCAACCTTTGTCTCTTTGCACATTTCCCCCCATATATGTCTTTTCTTACAAAAGCTCTAGCCATGTTAAATTAGAGCCTACCTAAAATCTCTTCTAGCCATTCTGATGATGATGACAAAGATGACAAACATCCAGGCAGCCTGTACTCTCCAGTGCACCCTAAATCTGTGATGTCTGTACATGGCTGTTGAGTCCAGATGGCCCCAAACTAAAAAGACTAACTGATAAGACTAGCTTCCTGATAGAAAGGGGACAGTTTACCACAGACGTGTAGACATACAGACGAGGTAAAGCGATGTAAGGTAAGGGTCATGCAACATCCTAGAAGAGAAGGAGGGCCAGCCCTTCCCCACTCGGAGTTTTGAAAAGGAGCAGCCCCTGGTGACACAAAGATGGCAGACTCGTAGCTGCTGAATTATAAGAACTCAATCTGTCATTTAAGTCATATGGCATGTGAAAATACGTTAAGGCTGCGCTAGCAAATGAATGCGGTTGTTCCTCAGTAGCCAAAGGGAGTTGGGTTCAGGATCCCCAGGTCTCAAACTCCCTGGGTGTTCAAGCCTGTCATATAAAATGGTGAGGCATTTGCATATAACCCATATATATGCTGACACTTGAACTATCTCTGGAATACTTGGTAAACAACACAGAATAAATGATATGTAAATAACTGTTTGCCATATTATGTAAAATTAACAAGAACAAAGCCTGCTCATGTTGAAAACCTTTTTTTTTCCTGAATATTTTGAACCAGGTTGGTGAAAATCACAGGTGTGAAGGTTGGACATACACAGGGCTCCCTGTACCGAGGACCCTCAGAGGAATCTACAGGCTTCTGACCCCCTCCCCCCACACACACACATATACACACTCCTGGCTCCTCTCTCACCTAGTTAAAAGAATTAGCCTGAGGCAAGTCGGCAAGTCACTGACCTGGTTCTCATGCCTCTTCCTTTTCTTTTTCCCTCCTGGCAAATAAAGAATCCGTTGCAGCCAAAAGGCATGCTGTCATAGACAGGGCGGGGCCGGGAGACACAGCAGTGTCCACACAGGATGCTGGCACAAAGTGCTCAGAAATCATCTCTACCTTCTCAGAGAGTGGGATGAGCAAGTGGCCCAACAGTCTTCATGCCTATAAGCTTGGGTATGGACCAACTAACCGTCTGCTGGGTTGCCTACTGCCTTTCCTCATCCTCTCTCACCCACTCTCTTCTGCCCTTTGCTCAAGAAAGCCAGACGTGGAACAGTCTTGAGGCAAAGCAATATAGAAGCCCAAAGTCGGGCCCTTTCTCCTCCCGGGCCCTACTCAGCTCCTCCAGGCTTCCTGTCCTTTTTGGAAGTGGCCTGAGAGCTTAAAGGCTGCATTCAAATATCACGTGACAGTAACAGCAGTTAGAAGAGGACAAGTCAAGCTCCTCCAAGAGAGACAAGCAGGCAGGTTCACAGCCTCAATCCCTGTGACACAGAGTATGAGCTGAGGACTGCTAAGCATACCACATAACTTAAGACTGCTTTTTCTCCCACATTGACTATTCCACACGGACCTTTGGGGAGTTACTGTGAAGTTGATAAAGGCACATTGGAATACCTATAGAGTGGTGTACAACTGTAATCCCGGTGCTGAGGAGACAAAGGCAGGAGAATTTAAAAGGTCAAACTCCAGGCCTTCCTGAGCTACACAGCTATCTCACAATACCAATAGCTGGGACTGTCTCAGAAGTAACGTGCTAGCCCAGGATGGACGAGTGCCTGGGTTCTTCCCTGTGGTCGTGTGAATGAGAAATGGCCCTCATGGGACTGTCTTCAAACCCGCAGTCTAGTGTCAGGGGCGCTATTTGGGGAGGTAGTGGAGCCTTTAAAAGGCGCAACCTTGCTGAGGGAAGTCCATCACTGGGGGTGAGCCTTGAGAGTTTAGAACCTCGCCTCACTCCCTGCTTTCTGTGTGCTATTGAAGCGCTCTTTCTGCTCCGGCTGCCATAACTCCCTTGCCATTGCAAACTCTTTCTCTTCAGAACCATAAGCCCAAATAAACTCTTCCGTAAGTCTCTGTTGGCCATGATGTTTCATCACAGCAACAGAAAAGTAGCCAATGTGACCCCAGCTCCACGAAAGGGAGTGGGGGGGACGGCACTTGTGACATGTGAAGCTCCGAATGCTGTAAATCACCGTCCTGGGTGGACATTGTCCTCCGCTACCCTGACCTTCTTCCTCTGGGCCTGGCTTACCTTGCTACCTTTTAATACTGTATCTCACCAGGAACTCGGAAGGCAGTTTGATAGGCACATCACGTCCAGTTAGCAAAACATCATCAATAGTTTACCCCTGGAACTTGTGACCTCCCCAGGAATGGACTTCTAGTTGAGTTTACAGTGTTAGATGTGAATCTCCTCCCCCCTCCCCCGGCCCCCGGTGGAGCAGATGTCAACTCCAGAGAGAAATAGGTTACCCCATAGCAGACTTGCCTCTCCTGCCCCGGGGGGCCACAGCTTGCAGGCCAGTTAGTGTTGTGGCACAGAGTCTACAGATGAGTAAGATCGCCAATGGCGATTCTCCCTCAGCTGCCTTAGGCAACACATTCAGGCACCATGAGGACTGGCTGGCAGGAAAGAAGCTTCCAATTTAGTTCCAGTTTGGTTTTTCTATGTCCTGTGACCAAGGCATGGGGCATCTTTAGCAATATAGTCTTAACCATCTCGTTTTGGTGGGCAACCAATACAGTGGCAATTGCCTGTGCTGCCTGGGAACTTTAGGTTTCTTAGCCTGTAGACAGTAGCCCACTCACAGCATGGGGATTTTCATTTAATAACCTATTGCTTCAGTGGGCAGTTTCATCTTTCGACACAGAGGACCTCTGCAACTCCATTTTTGCCTGTTTTAATTTTTAGTTAACTTACTAGGCATCAGGCATTCTTCCGGCTTTTTCACACATCCTTCATTTTGATTGGCCCTTAACACCACAACCTCCTCTCCACGCCCCCCCCCTTCCCCTACCTCCCTTCTTAGGCCTTTCTACCTGAAGTGGTTCTCTCCCCTTGTATAAGCACACCATTTTATTCTAGCTTAACCCCATGTCATCTCACTACGCCTACAACTCTGCATTGACCCTCCTCCCGAAGAGTCACACTCTGAAGTTCCAGGGAGGATGTGACTTGAGAAGTGAATGTGTGTTTGGAAAGCAGCCATCATATGAAGGAATGATTGCAGCAATAGTATGCACAGAGTGGCTTGTTTTGTTTTTTTTTTAAGTTCTTTTAATTCTTCGCTTCAGAAATGTAAACTTTTTATAGTTTATTTTGGCAAGAATCTTTATGGCATTTTATACACATTATTTTAGTTGAACTTTGCCACAAGTCTATAATTGGCCTCATTTTAAAGATAAAAGAAAGAAGCTACAGAAACCTTATACAGAATTGCCCCCAAGTGAAACAGAAAATCAACGGAGAAACTGAGAAGACCCAAATCTCCTAGCCAGGTTGAAAGAGCCAGGGCTGTAGCTGGGTGATCAGGAGCCCCAAACTTCATTTTTTTCTAACCATTGCCTCTTTGTCTTCCTTCCTCTTTTTCCTTCTCCTTCTTCTCCCTCTCATTCTTCTCTCCCTGCTTCTCTCTCTCTCTCTCTCTCTCTCTCTCTCTCTCTCTTTCTCTCTCTCTCTGAGAGTCTTGCTCTATAGCACATGCTATAGTCTACATAGGCTGATATCACACACAATCTTCCTGCCTCGACCTCCCCAGTAGCAAAGCACAGGTATGTATCTGCCCACTCTCTTAGCCACTGTACAGCATGGATTGTTGTGCTTCAGGCCCCATGCCAAGATGAATTTCAGATGAACCTTACAGACACTGTCTGACCAGCCTGATGACCCTCCAGGAACTGGCCTATCAGCAGGAAGCTGGTAATTAGAGCACTGTGTGTTCAGGGAAGTGACAGGCTGGTGAGGAGACCCAAAGGGCAGCAGGCCATGCAGCCAGCTCAGACCTTGACAGGCAGGAAAGGCTTCCACAAGAAGTGACAACCAGCCTTGATTAAGAGTTGTCAGCCAGGGCAAAGACATTGGAAGAGGCACAGACTTCCAGACATTCACACCCGCTTGAGCGTCCCACCACCTTCCAGGTCAGCAGAGTCAGGAATTGGGTCACTTCTCCCTTCTGCAGGCATCAGTTCCCTGGGCCTGGCCTCAAAAACTATCTCTTAGCGATGAGCGCTATCAGGAACAAGAGGCCCAGATCCACCATACAAGTGTAGAAGATTGGTCAATGCCCATCTTTCCCTGTTGAGACGGTACAAACAACAGAGCTTGGACTGCGTCTGACCCTTCACAGCTGTACCCCCACCACACAGCCTCGTGCCTAGCAGGGACAGCTTCCAGTGTCACCAGGGAAAAGACTTAGCTGGCATACATCCTTCAACACCAGCCATTTCTACTCATGCAGGGAAGGAAGAGGAGGATCGCTATGGCTGGGAAGTTACCATACCTATGGTATCTCTGCAAGTCATAGAATCACTCCCAAGATGCCCACGCTCTCTTCTCTGTTTCTCCAGAAACAGCCCTGAGAATTTACACCACCAGTACACATCTCCCAAAGTTAAGTTTCTCTCTCGGGGAAGAGACGCTTGGTTAAACCTAAAATACAGAAAATGGGGCTTTGCAGGAGATCCAGCCGAAGCAAGCGTCCACCAGTGTGCCCCACTAACTGGGATCCTGATGTCAGTCACGCTTGCTGTCTGCACTGAGGAGGAACTGCATGAGCACAAAGCACTCCTCACCAATCACTCAGTGTGGACCATCGGACGCCCAAGGAGAAAGCTTTAAACCAACGCCTCTCTCTCTGAAAACTCCCATATGACAAGGGAGGTCATTCATTCTCCACATCACCCTTCTCCCCAGATAACTCCTCCCACTCTATTCATTTTCTTTTCTCCCAAGTTGAAGGCCAGGATTGCTCTACTTGGGATGATACATGAGAATGGCCACTGTCCAAACTTTATAAAGCTGCTTCCAGCTGTTCTGCATGCTCCAGATGTCTCCCTGCAGCAGATCAAATCCCAGAGACAGGGGGTCAACTCACACATGGAACCTCAAGGCTCCAAAAGAACAGGCCAAGCAGAATCCTGACTTTGCACATATGACCCAGCCATGAAGGTCCACAGTGACAGAGGTAACCCGGGGCCATAGCATCAATTGCCAGTATTTTTTTTTTTTAAGCATTGTCCAATTCACTTTTTGCTGCTGTGATAAAGACCATAGCCAAAAGCAACTTGGGAACGAAAGGGTTTATTTGGATCCAGACAGTCCATCACTGAAAGAAGACAAGGCAGGAACTCAAGCAGGGCAGAAACTTGGAAGCAGGAGCTGAAGCAGAGACCATAGAAGAACACTGCTTATTGGCTTGCTTCCCATGACTTTGCTCAACCTGCTTTCTCACACCACCCAGGACCACAAGCCCATGGGCGGCAACACCCACAGTAGGCTCCCCACCTCAATCCAGAAAATGTCCCACGGATTTGGCCACTGGCCAGTCCTATGGAGGCAACGCCTCAGTTAAGGTTCCCTCCTCCCAGATAACCCTAGCTTGTGTCAGATTGACCAAAAACAAAAAACTAGCCAGAAGTAAGGAAGCCTTTACCATCTAGCTGGCACAGTTACTCACTTAATTACACATGACCTGAGAAGTGACTCATTGCCACTGTCCTCTTCATACATATGCAAAACTGATGAGCAGGAAGTCCAAGTCACTTGTCTACAGTGTGGCAGAGCCCAGACTTGGTGCCGGATGGCAGACAACAGAGCTAGCCCGCTAATGAGTGAAAACATGCTGTCATTGGCCAAGTATCTGCCAGTTTTCTGTAATTACAAAAAGATACCTGAAACAATGAATTTACAGAAAGGGGTTTTCCAGAAACTCTTGAACTGGTTGCTTTAGGCTTAGGGCAACCCAGCATGATGGGATTGTGTGAGCCAGGGAAAAAAACAAAAAGGAAAGGCAAAGAGTCCCACAAACCCATTTGGGGCACACACCAGTGACTCAAGGGCATCCACTAAACACAATCTTTATGAAGTTCCACCACTTCCCATTAGCAGCATCCTACAGGCCAGGGCCTTCAGGGACAGTCACCTTGTGACCACTGCAGTTTTGCCAACATACAGAAAGGTCAGTCCTCAAAAGGCACCTGAAGACACTGAGATCCTTCAGTCTAGAGAGGGAAGCTGTCAAGGAAGCCACACTGCACACAGACACTCACTGTCCTGTTACATAAGACGGGGCTGCGATGCCACGTGACCAAGCAACTCAAGGAAGAAAGGGGTGTTTATTTTGACTCACAGCCCCACGGCATAGCCCACCAAGGAGGGGAAGTGTGAGGCAGCTGGTCAGACTGCATCTGCAGCAAGCAGAGGTGAATGCTGGCTCACGGCATTGAGGGTCTTTCCATCTCAACCTAATCTAGGAAAGCCCTCACAGACATGCCCAAAGGTTTATTCCTCAGACATGCTATGGTATAAACTTCAGACCCTAAGGGAGGTCTGACTTTACCCAACCAGTCAAGCTAGGGATGAAGAGGGAAAATCGCATCTGCGGGATGTGAAAGGCCATAAAATCAAGGGGGCTTCACTTGGTGCAGGGGAGAGAGGAAGACATCAGAGCCAGCTTTTGCCACAACCTGCCTCCAAGGGCTCTGCCTCAGAACCGCCTGGGTTGCAAACAGTGCAAATTCTGTGCCCCAATAGAGAAGACTGTTGTAGAGAGCCCGGGAAAGATGAGGACACTGCGCGGGCTTTGTTGTAGTTAGCATCCAAGGTAAAGGATTTCCTCATGGCATTCTAACAGGGATTTTGTTCTCTCCCTCCACTCCCTTTTCCTGCTGCCCATCCCCACCCCAACACCCGCACCGCCTGAACTGCCTGCTGTCTAGAATATGGAGGTGATCAGAGCAGGAGCCTGAGAAAGCAAGGTGCAGGGTGAGGGTACCCGTGTGCTCCCAGGCCACAGAGGGACAGGCCTACCCCTGCAGGGATGCTGGGGTCTCTGGGGCCAAGCAGACAGCTGCTGTGGAGAGGAATACAGTGAGAGCCAAAAACTACCCATCTCCTTTGCAACAGCACCTAGGGCTGTCCTGTCATGTCTCCAGGCCTGTAGAGAGACAGGAAGGACAGAGAGGAGAGGACAACAGGAAGAAGGGAGGTGACAAAGGCCAGGACGTTAGCCAGGAACAGGAGGCGCTTAGCCATAGGGCAGGAAGTGAAAATGCAGGAGCTTCCTATCGGGGCAGGATGGCCCCTCGCATTTCTTTCAGGAAGGGCCCCCTGTGTCCTGTACAGGGTGAGAAATGACACCCAGCCTCTGCCAGTGTGTGCTTGATTCTTAAAGTGCAAAAGAAGAGGTGCAGAGAGGGATCCTATACACATATTTTCAACTGTTAACTTTTTGGGGTTTTTTTGAGACAGGATTTGTGTAGCCCAGACTGGCCTGAAACTCACTATATAACTAAGGCTGACCTTGAACTCCTAAGCTCCACCTCTCAAGGACTAGGATTACAGGCTAGGCCACCATGCCCAGTTTGAGAGCTCTGTATTTAATATTTCCGTCAGTTTGAGCAGGAAAGAGGAAACTGCATAAGCCCCTGAAAAGGAAGCAGCAGTTTGCAAAGGGTGATCCGGGAGGCCCTCTTGATTGTTGAGGTGAACACTTCCATCACCAGGAAATGGCAGTGAGCAGGAGATTTATTTTCCGTGTGTGTGAGTGTGTGCATGTGCGTGGTATTGTGACTTGAACCCAGGACCGCACACATGCTGGGCAAGCGCTGTACCACTGAACTACACCCTCACACCCGGAGGGCTTCTCTCTGTACTCCAGCATTTGGACAGAGGTCTTAGTCAAATGATTGGTGAAATTTTATCTGCTGGGCGAGGGCCCCTGTCTTCTCTAGTCTCATGTAGCTGTTGATGTCTGCTTCACCCAGGAGCCCCTGGAAGATTTCCGCAATCTCTGAAACCCAGTGCCTAAGCACCCCAGTCAGGATCCTTGTCCACAGAGACACATGCCGTCACAGGACACTGTCACTCGTGTTTGTTCGTGCTCAGGCTGGTGCGTGGCTTCCTGTTGCTCATGCGCAGTCACAGCAGCAATACGTAAACTGAAGCGGAAGTCCTCCTGTCACGTCCAGGTAGTCCCGTCCCTCGATCAGGTGAACTGTCTTTTGTCAGATAGTACTTACTGTCAAACTCCTCAGGGTCAGGGCAGAACTCTGTGTGTGCCTGGCTCCATGATCAAATAGGATGGAAGGGATTTTACCTGCCCCTGGGAGATGGGCGGCGATATAAATGGATGGAGAGGATCCCCCATCTGTGCGGAGGGCTCTGGGAAGTCCTGTAGGTGTCTAATCTAGCATTTCCCTGTCTTCACTCCAGCCCCTGATGTCTCCTTTTGATGTTCCAGGAGCCAGGTTCTCCTGTTACTGAATCAGTCTGTCTCCCTAAATCCATCCTGCACATGACAAAACTACATGCCCTCCTGCAGCAGGTCTCGGGTACATTACTCCCCCAAAATGGAAGGTCTTTGTTTATGTTTTCTTATTCTCACAGATACTTTTTACAAAGCTGGAAAGATGACTCAGTGGTTAAGAGCACTGGCTGCTCTTCCAAAAGACCCTGGTTTAATTCCCAGCACCCACATGGCAGCTCACAACTGTCTGTAACGCCAGTCTCAGTGGATCCGGCATCCTCACACAGACATACACACAGGCAAAACACCAATGCACATAAACATACATAAATACATACATACATACATACATAAATAAATCTTTTTTTAAACCACAAATACTTTTCATTATCACTATAAATTATAAATTAATTATGGAGAACCTAGAAACATACTCTTTTGAAGAAGAGCTACCATTAACATTCCCTTTAAACGTTTCTGTAATATGCACAGAACAGGCATGTGCCTGTCTCAAGATCACACCGTAATGTATTTATATGCAAATGGCAATCTACTTACATCTTTTCACATCAATGGCTGCATTGCTGTGATGTAACATTATTTATTGTGTTCATGTGTACCTGTGAGCGCATAAGTTTATGTGCATGTTTGTGGAGGCTAGAGATCAACACTAGGTGTCTTCCTATAAAACTTACCAACCTTTTATATGTATTGGAGACAAAGTTTTAGTATATGGCCCTGGCTGGAGGACTCCATACAGACCAGGCTGGCCCTGAACCTACAGAGATCCTGCTTCTGCCTCCCAAGTGTATGGCCAACCCCCCTTATGTTTTGAGACAGGGTCTCTCACCAATCCTAGAGCTCAGCAAATCGGCTGTCTTAGCTGGCCAGCAAGCCCTAGCCATCCCTGTCTGCACCTTCCCAGTGCTGGATTGCAGGTACGCACCACCACGCTTGGCTTTTCCACATGACTCCCTGAAGGGTTGAACTCAGGTCCTCATGGTTGTGAGGAAAGTCCTTTACCAACTGAGCCACCTTCTACAGCACCCTATAACAATGTTTTCAGGGCTGCACATGGCTCGTTAGTATGCTCTCAATGTCATTGGTTTAATTGATCCCCTATACCAAGGCTATCGGCATAACAGTAGCAAAATTGCAGTTATAAAGTAGCCGGGAAAATAATGTTATGGTTTGGGGTCACCACGACATGAGGAACTGTGCTAAAGGCTCACACATAGGAAGGCTGAGGACCGCTGACTTAAAGGCGACAGGAGAGAACCTGCAGCGTTCCTTGGCTTCTGGCTACATCACTCTGATCTCTTGTCTCTGCCTCCACACTACCCCGCCCCCTTTCATGTAGCACAGGCTGGCCTTGAGCTTGATATGTAGCTAATGATCACCTTGAATTTTTTGAACTTCAGAGTCCTAGCATTACAGGTGTGCCCCACATGCCAGTTTACGTGGTGCTGAGGATAAAACCCAGGGCTTCTTGCACACTCGGCAAGTGCTCAACCGAGCTGCACTCCTGGTCACCTCCTTCTGTTGCCTGAAGACACATCTCTGGGGGATGTGCAGAGTCCTCCAGGATAGTCTCAGCTCAATGTCCTAAACTCAGTTTCAGCTACAAAGATACGTTTTTCCGAATAAGGTCAAGGCAACAATTCCAGGGGCTATCGTAAGGGCATGACACAGCAGGGAGAACACCACACTGCCCATTGCAGCCTTCCACCTGGAAGCGGTGGTTTTCAAATTGTTAGGCACACAGACACACACACATGAGCACACATGTACATACACGTTAATAACAAAGTTTCTAAACCCAAGCTCATGTAGCACTCACACTGAAGCAATGGAGTCTAGGTGTTCAGCTGGGGTTGGGAGTGAAGGGACCATTAAGAAGAAACACACATAGGACCAAGGATTCATGAAACTACAAGGGATTTAGCACTCAGGTCCCAGGGGCTGTTCTAAGGAGGCCAAAGGAGGGATCCAGTTGTCCTTGCTGCCCTTGGCGATAACTTCCTGTACATCTCTCCCTCTCCAGTGCTGGCCCTCAGCCCACAGGGGCTGGCCATTTGCAACCAGAAAGGGCACCAGAACCCAGAGGAGTTTCCACATAGTAGCAGCTGGTACCGGCAAAAGTCACGAGGACACACCGATTTGCAGGTTTTTGAAAGGCAAATCATTCTCTTGTCTCAGCAAAAGTCCTCGAGAGATATTCCTGCATTTCAGTGGGAAGAAACATGAATTGATTTATGAGGGCTGCAATGTGCTTCCAGCCTGTTGACTGCTTCAGTAGGCTGCATTGTCACAACCTTATCTGCTACTGGGCTTCAAAGTCAAGCCCAGTGGTTTGAGGTTCAAAAAGCCTTTCCTATACTTTGTGGCTAGAAATCCCCAAGCTTGGGGATCTTGAGATGAGGTAGGGGCTTGAAGGGTTATCAGAGCTTCCTGGCCCAGATGGAGTCTCACAGAGGCCCCCAAGATCTGCACACAGGCTACCTGGGAATGGGAGGAGGAATGAGTAAAAAACAACAAACAAACAAACACGGTAGAATATGGCAGAGCATGTACAGGGCCACAGGGGCACAGTGTCAGGGGTGAGAGCCATGAGGAGAGCCATGAGGCGAGACGTATCTGGGACACAGCCAGTCACTTAGCAGGCGGTGTAAATGGCCAACAACTGAATCATGTATGTTCAGATGAAGTTGTAAGACAGGTCTGTGTTGCTGCCATCCAGCTAGTAAGGACTCAGAGGCTGGCCAGTGATCTTGGTATATTCATGTCCTACGGCGGCTGGCACAGTGTTCAACTGAAACAATAGAACTGCTCTGTCCGTTCTAGAGTTCCTACAGTTCTGTATCTGGAAATCTGAGGTCAAGGTGTCATCAGAATGGGGCTCTGTCTCCTTGCATTTCTTGGCTGGCAACTATGTGGCTGTTCTCTGCCTCTACCCAGGCTACAGTCTGCCTTCCCTGTCGAATCACTTATTTACAAGGCTGTCTCCTTGGCACTGTGTCTCCTCTCTTCGCCGGGATCTGAGTGAATCCTAGTGACCTCATGAGCTGATGCTGAATGCAAAGCTCCTACTTTCAAACAAGGTACAGAGGCTCAAGAAGTCAGCACATCTTACTAGAGGACAAGTCAATCCATAACTATTCTAAGTGTATTTCTGGTGCCAAAAACAAACAAACAAAAACACCCAAACTTGACAAAAAACAACTCAGGGGGTTAAAATAAATGGGGTTTATTTTAGGTCACAGGTTACAGTCTGCCACAGAGCATGGAAGACAAGAACTTCAAACATCATGCCCATATCAAGAAATATGAACATACACATGCTCAGTGCATAGCAAGCTGTCTCTACTCATACAACCCAAGGTCCCCAACCAGGGAATGGTACTGCCCACTTTCAGGCAATCAAAACAACCCCCACAAACATGCCCACAGGCAACCTGATCTAAACAATACCTAGTTGAGACTCTCCCCAGGTGATTGTAGGTTGTGTTGAATTCATGATTAAACCTAACCACCTGCCTCAAATAATCAAACAATTCTGGTCACTCTTGGAAACATCCTTTCAAGTATGTGAAGTCCTGCCAGTATATTGAGGGTCTCATGGCTTAGCCTAGTGGTTCTCAACCTGTGGTTACAACCCTCTCAGGAGTTGTATATCAGATATTTATATTACAATTTATAATTTTAGCAAAATTACAGTTATTAGGTAGCAAGGAAATAATTCTGTGGTTGGAGGTCACACAACATGAGGAACTCTATGAAAGCATCGTTAAGAACCACTGCCTGCAGAATGGGAAAATATCTTCACCAACCCACATCCTACAGAGGGCTGATATCCAGAATATATAAAGAACCCAAGAACTTAAACACCAACAAACAAAATAATCCAATTTAAAAATGGAGTACAGAGCTCAACAGAGAATTCTCAACAGAGGAATCTTGAATCTCGAATGACTGAGAATCCCTTAAAGAAATGCTCAATGTCCTTAGTCATCAGGGAAATACAAAGGATCCTGGTGAGGATGCTGAGCAAGGGGAATCCTCCTCCATTGTTGGTGGGAGTACAAAGTTTCTAAACCCAAGCTCATGTAGCACTCACACTGAAGCAATGGAGTCTAGGTGTTCAAACCTGTACAACCACTTTGGAAATCAATCTGGGAGTTTCTCAGAAAATTGGAAATAGTTCTACCTCAAGACTCAGCTATGCCACTCCTGGACATATACTTAAAAGATGTTCCACCATAGCACAAGGACACTTGCTCAACTATGTTCATGGCAGCTTTATTCATAATAGCCAGAAAATGGAAACAACCCAGATGTCTCTCAGCCAAAGAATGGATAAACTGTAGTGCATTTACACAATGGAATACTACTCAGCTATCAAAAACAAGGACATCATGCAATTTGCAAGCAAACAGATGGAGCTAGAAAAGATCATCCTGGGGCTGGAGAGATGGCTCAGAAGTTAAGAGCACTGGCTGTTCTTCCAAAGGTCCTGGAGTTCTATTCCCAATCAACCACCTGGTGGCTTACAACCATCTAAAATGAATCTGATGCCCTCTTCTGCCCTGCAGGCACACATGCAGGCAGAATACTGTATTAATAATAAATAAATAAATCTTTAAAAAAGAAAAGAAAAGATCATCCTGAGTGAGGTAACCCAGACCCAGAAAGACATGCATGGTATACATGGATAACCATGCTACAATCCACAGACCCAAAGAAGCCAAGGAGGGCCCAAGGAAGAATGCTTGAATTTCACTCAGAAGAGGAAATAAAATAGGCATCTGAAGTAGACAGAGGGAGAGAACTGGGTACACGAGACGGTGGGGAGGAAACAGGTGTGGAGATAGGGTATGGGGAGAATGGGTGTGGGGGGAGAGAAAAATCAGTGGGGTGGGACATCTCTGGGACAGGGGAAGCTCCAGGAAGTCTATGGAGGTGACCCTAGCTGGGACTCCTAACAGTGGGGGATACGGAGCATAAAGTTGCTACCTCCTGTAGCCAAGTGGGACTCCCAGCAGAGGGGGAGGACACCGAGCCACCCATAAATCCTTCAACTCAAAATTTGTCCTGCCTACAAGAAGTGTAGAGATAAAGATGGAGCAGAGACTGAGGATATGGCCAAACAATGACTGTTCCAACTTGAGACCCACCCCATGGGACAGGCAATCCCTGACACAGTTAACGATACTCTGCTGTGCTTGCAGACAGGAGCCTGACATAACTGTCATCTGAGAGGCTTCATCCAGCAGCTGATGGAAACAGATGCAAAACCCACAGCCAAGCAATAGGCAGGGCTCGCAGAGTTCTGTGGAAGAGTGGGAGGAAGGATTGAGGGAGCCAGAGGGGTCAAGGACACCACAAGAAGACCTACAGAGTAGACTAACCTGGGCCCTTGGGAGCTCACAGAGACTGAACCACCAACCAAAGAGCATGCGTGGACTGGACCTAGACCCCCTACACATATAGCGGATGTGCAGCGTGGTCAACATGTGGGTCCCCTAAAAATGGGGGTAGGGGCTGTCTCTGACTCTGTTGCCTGCCTCTAGATCCGTTTTCCCTAGCTGGGCTGCCTTGGCTGGCCTGGGGTGGGGGGGAGGAATGTGCTTAGTCCTGCTTTGACTTGAGGTACCAAAGTGGGTTGTACTCCTTGGGGGCCTTTCATTCTCTGAGAAGGAGAAGGGGGAAAGAAGGGGAAGAGGCAGCATGAAGGTGGGACCGGGAGGAGATGAGGGAGGGGGCTGGGATCCAGCTGTAAAGTGATTGAAAAAAAAAGAAGAAGAAGCATTGCTTAAGGCTGACCTGTAGCCCCAACCTGGCCTCAAACTCTTAATGATTCTCCTGCCTCAGCCTCCCAGGCGCTGGGATTACAGGCATGAGCTGCCATACCTGGCTGCTCCCTAGATTTTAACAAGCATCAACATCGAAAAGTGCAAAAGCCTGATAGCACAGGTCAATGAGTTCACACAGGGTGCCTGTCTCCCCAACTTTGTCCAGAAAGCAGGCAGTAGGCTGGAACTATGCCCTCCGGCCTCCCTCGTAATAATTATTAATCTGGTCTACAGAGGATGAGACAGACTGCATAGCATCCTACAGCTGACCGGTACAGAAGGACTGTGCACCATGAGGTTTTCCTTACCAACTCTGGCCTTGAAGAATGAGACACGCGGCCATCCATCCAGACAAAGGGGTAGAAGCAGGATCAAAGGCTATCAGGAAAGCAGCATAAACGAAGGCATAGGCGGCTGGCTCCATTCCTCTGAGACACGGGGTCTTGGTGGGTGAATTTGGCAAGATTTGGGGGATATCCTTACAAATCCGGACTTCATTCTGTGGCCAAGTAAGAAGCCACTGAAATAAGACAAGCCTGGGAACACTGGAGCCTGAGGGAAAGGTGCCTGGGCGGCAGAAAAAGTTCAAAACCAGCCTGAGAAACGCGCCGAGACCCTGCCTCAAAATAATCAAAGTGAAAGAGGGAGGACTGCAGGGCCAACAAGACGGCTTGGTGGCTTAAAGTGCCTAATGCCAGGCCTTAGGCTCAAGCCCCGTGACTCACATGGTCAAAGGAAGCAACTGGCTGACACACGTGCCTACACATTCTAACTTAAATAAAACATAAAAATACTCCTACTTCTTCACCTCTTTCAACCTGAACGACTGAGTGTTAGACAACAGATTGCATGTAGAAGTAGAACACTGTCCTGCAGCCTCCATCCTCCTGCCCAGAAAAGCAGCCTTGTGTCTCAGGCCGCTGCCCGGGTCAGCCATGCTGCCTCTAGGAACAGCGTCCAGAAACTGGACAACAAGCCGGGGGCCAGCTGCTCCACAGGGCTGGGACTTGATCCACTGATAGTCAGCTTCTGTGCCTTTCATCCTTACTTCCAACTTTGGACCCAAGGAAAGCCAAATCTGCACCCCTAGCCATTCACATGGGATGCCCACCCCTACCACAACCCCAGTTTCAGAGGGGCACAGCAGCCTACAGCATGGACTGGAGACCAGTGGCTTCCTAGAAACTCCCCAGGCCCTTCAGCCCCAGACTGGGTCAGCTGAGGAGTTCAGTTTCAGGGACTGAACAGCTCCTGGGTTCTCAGCATCCCCAGCATGGAATCAGTCTTTGGTTAACGCTCTGGCTCCTATCATATGGGTCACCCAAATAAATTCCACTTCATAAGTGATATTCATTCTTCCGGTTCACACTAGAAAGCATTGACTAGTCCAGCAAAATTCTTAAAAACACCAGGTACTAAAATGGATGCCTTGTCAAGGCCGAAAGGGTTAGAGGTGGACTTGAACACAGAGGTGTTGGGGATCTACCCAGGCAATGACACATTTAGGACAGTAACTCTTCAAATGACCTTTAAGAAGCCCTCTGGACTTTTAAAACACACTCAGCCCTTCACACCCTCCCCCACTCTTCCAGATGTGCTGACTCAGCATCTCTGGGAGAGTCTGAAGTGATTTATTTTACAGTTCTCTCAGATGATTCTTATGCTTAGTCTTGGCAAGGGCTGCTGCCTTGTAGTGAGGAGGATGGTTCTTGGACAGCTGCCAGAAGGCAGGACTAAAGGAGATAAAGAATCTCAGGCCTCTGCTTCAACAGTAAGGACAGGCATGATGGCGTTGTCTGAAGCAGGCAGTACTTGGAAAGCTTTTGCATAGCCTGGGTGACATGCAGACCTGCTGGCAGATGAGCATGACTTTCGGGCAGCATGGAAGCAGCTGGAGCTGAGGAGAATCTAATCACTGACGACCTTTACACTTTGACATTTGGGTAGGAAAGAGTGATGTCCTCTGCACGCTGCATCGTGAAAATTGCTGCTGCCAACGTCTCTAATTGATTTAGCCTGGCAATCAGCAGAGATCATCTGAAACAGGTCCTGCAGTGACAGAACATCTGCAGAAGCAAACAGCGTGGTCCTCACAGGAGGAAAAAAAAAAAAAGAGAAAAGAAAAGAAACCCTGAAAGGAAATGTCAAAATGGAGCCTGCTATAAGCCCTGCCCTCTGCCAACGGTCGCCGTTAGACCCCAGTGACCGCGTCTGACTGACTGGCAAGGCCGTTTTCACAAATAACATCCTGGATCCATGAAAGGATCTTTGACCCCAACTCCACCCCCACACTCCCAAAAGGCAAAATCTTGTCTGTGAAAAGGCCTGACCTAATCAATTTTCAAATGAACTGAAATTGCTGTTTCAGGTTCAAATGGAGTAACTGTCAGGAGCCATGACACTGAACCACAGGCGTGAGCCTGACCTGCCCAGTGGCACAAAGTCAAGAATGGAGGGATTTCCCTGGTGGACATGGACAAGCATGGACCCTCTGGACAGTTTACGTGAAGAGTCCCTTTCCTCAGCCCTCCTGTTTGTCTTCACCCTTGAGGCAGCACGCCACGGGTGGCGCCTTACTTCTCCGTGTTCGGGTGCCCTGTGCCCCCCCCACCTACGGCATCTGGCCCGAGGAGCTGGCATAGAACGTAGTCCATTTCTTTGTCATGTGAATGCTTGTTTTCTGAGTAGTTCGGAATGCCACATACTTGAAATCAGGTTACAGTGAGACAGGCTGGGATCACACTGGCACAGAAGGGACCCTTAATGCCATCTGAGAGGAGGAGAGACAGGGAAACCAAGGGAGAAGGTGGGGACATCGTGAGGCAGAGGCTATGGGGAGGACTCTACAACCCCCGGCCATTCCCCAGCCCCCCATCCTCTCATTCCCCCGACACACTCCTCGTCCCCAGGTTTCCGGGGACACAGCTGATGATAGAGGGGCAGCCAGACTGCTGAGATGCGCACAGCTTCCGGGGCCTGGTGAAACTGGGGTCTCGGGGGAATGGTGACACGGACATATGTACAGAAAGCTGGGATCCAGTGGGCTGTGCTCATTCTGATAGACGGCACCAACTCCAACCTGGAACCTCACTTAGTTTATCTTCTGCACCTGACCAGAGGAGGCAGGTTTATTGAGTCCATCTGAATGAGGAAGGAGGCGCAAGTATGGCATAGAGCCGAACAAGGGGGCATGTTTAGCCAATCTTGGCAGGTTCTGTAGGGGAGCAGTCTTCGGTGGCAGGCACACAGGAGGAAGATGCTATGGTTGACAGTCTCTGAGCACACTACCAACATTCACTTTCCAACCTGAGGAAGGCTTACCATCCCTTTGAGCCTCACCTGGGGAAGGCTGTGCTACTCCATGGGTTCTTCACACGGCTGTGTCCACACCAGCGATACTCATTCACTCAGGACTTCATCCGCTCCTCACACAGGCACGCAGGGCGTCCTCCATCCCACATTACACGATCAACACCCGTTAGTCCCTGGATACTGCCCGCCTTTATGCTCTGTCGCTTCGCTTGCTGCTCTTAGAAGGCTGCAAAGGGGCAACAAATTCAAAGGTCTTTCCCTTGTTTAGGAAATGGTTGTTTAATGACAGGGCCTAGGGGAATCAGGACAGGAAAGCAGGGCCAGGAGTAGCAAGGCTTTTCATGCAGGACTTTTAGAGCCAGTGGCTATCAGTCAACTATGGGAGCGCTTCAAGCAGCAGGATCAGCTCCACCTGAATTTGTGAATCCTAGCAAACACAAGTAGAAAACATCTGGGGAGGGGAGTTAATCTGTACCAAACAGGGTGTTTGTTTAGAAAACAATGTTTGTTTTCTAAACAATAAACTCAACAACTGTTTGTCATTGTCTTAGTTGGGGTTTCTATCACGGTGAAGAGCTTCCACAGCCACCCTGA
>CM053767.1:51242239-51267120 GCA_028658305.1 Pachyuromys duprasi | reverse complement strand
GTGTGTGAGAGAGAGAGAGTGTGTGTGTGTGTTTAAACACCTGTGATGATTCTCCTTCCACTGTGGGAGTCCTGGGGATTTGATTCAGATCCTCAGGAGCTGTTGTCAGTGAGGACAGCTGCCCTTCAACCTTACTCTTTTTTTTCTCCCTCAGAGATCCCGTCTTTACCTCCTACTCTCTGACAGGAATGGACTTGACGAAGAAGACATCAACTATCACAACTCCTTGTCCAGGAGAGAAACATAGCATGGTGCCATCCCAATTTGCTCTTTCTCAAATATGACCCAACATAACCACCCCAGAGACCCGCTTTAGCCAAAGTTGGACCTCATTGTGTAGACCAGGCTGGACTCCAGCTCTCAGAGACCCCCTGCCTCTGTCTCTCAAGTGCTGGGCTAAGTGTGAGTCACCATGCCCAGCCTTAACATCGCAGTACAGAGGTGACTGTAAAAAGACACTCGTGGGAGCAGAAAGGCTTTCTGTGGGTTTGGGAGAGTCACACCGGACTATCTGCACAACGGCTCAATCTACGATCTTGTGCTTTCTAAGTTCTTTTTTTTTTTTTTTTCCATTCAGAGAGTATAATTTACAAGGTTTAAAGGTTAAAGAATGTTCTTTTGTAAGCAAGGTTGCAAGATGGATTTATGAGGGCTCTTGTCCCAGATTTGGGTGGGGGGGGAGGAGAGTGTTAGAACTTGAGGTTATAGGTCTAATTTTGAGCCCAATGCAAGCACAGTTGATTTATTATCACTGATATCTTTGCTTGAGGTGTTTTAGAAAACCATGCGTTGTTTCAATGAGGCAATTTTGGCTTTATCAGTAATGTCTAAAGCTTTCTGCCTCCAACAACAGGAAAAGCAGATCAGATCCTGGGATAAGGATTTCTTTCCTCTGCTTTCTTTCCCATGGCATCATAACTTTCCCCGTCTTTTTATCTTGCCTCATCTCCAGTTGCCATTAATGTGTGTCTCCAAAGCCAGGTGTGACAGTGTAATCCTGTAATATCAACACTCAGGAGGGGAAGCCTGTAGAGTGGCAAGTTCAAGGCTGGCTTGTGCTACTGGAAATTCAAGTTTCAAAAACACAAGAGACAGGGATGGAACTCAGCAGCAAAATGCTTGTGTGTGAAAGGCTTTGAGCTCCAAAACTGGAAAAATAATCCAGAGGATTAAGGTATCAACAACCGCTTATATAGACAGATATTCAAACCACAGAACTCCCCTTCTGCTAGTGCCAAAGATAATTTGGAGTACGCAGAGGAAGCCAAGCATAGTGGCACATGCCTGCAATCCCAACACTCAGGAAGAGCAGGCAGGAAGAAACCAGTCTTGGCGTTAAAGGCAAGCAGTGAACTACATGAGACTCCCCCCTCACAAACACACAATATAACAACTATAACAACAACAATAACAAAATCATCAACAGGGGCTGGAGAAATGGCTCAGCATTTAAGAGCACTGTCTGCCCATCCAGAGAACTTAGGTCTGATTCCCAGCACGTACATGGTGGCTCACAACAGTATGTAACTCTACTTCAAGGGGATCTGACACCCTCTTCTGGCCTCCTTGGACACTGTACATACATAGCGCGTGGACACATAGACAGGCAAAAAGACCCACACACATAAAATAAATTGAAAACAGCAATGACAACAACAAAGTAAATGAACAAAAGTACAGAAAAGAATATATGTACGTTAGATGCTAGTAGTCAGCTCCCTGCCCCGTGTAAGATTTGAGCATCTGCAGATTTTAGCATTTGGTCCTGGACCAAAGACGCTGAAGAGTATCAGGGTGATTGCATTAGGATGGAGAAGACAGAGCCAGGTGGAAAGATGGGTCAACAGTGAAAAGTCCTGGCTGCTTCTCCAGGGGACCCATGTTTAGTTCCCAGCACCAGCATAGCTCACATCTGCGTGTAACTCCCAGCTTCAAGGAATCTAGCACCCTCTTCCTGCCTCTAAGTGTATCTGCACAAATGTGGCATAAACTCACTAATTTTTTTTTTTAATGTTTAAAACAGAGTGAAGCACGGTGGCTTGCCGACAGCGTTGTACCTGCATCACTGCCTTCTGTCGCCAGAATGTCTCCATCATTTGTATCAGAAATCCCAGTAGACGTTTTCATTCCATTCCCACTTCCTGGCCCGTGGTCATTTCCTCTCTGGTTTGCTACATTAGTGTACTTTCCCTAGCCAGCTTCTGCTGCTGGCTTACTTCACTTAGCACAGTGTTTTTGAGGTTCACCACGTGGTTTGTAGCAGAACTTTATTTCTCCTGATCATGGCTGAGAAATGTTACACCATATTTTACTTACTCCTTAATGTGAGTAGACATATGCCCCATTAGTGATTTATATCTGGCAAAGATTTGTCTCCCAAAGTCGTGCTCCCACAGAAGAGAGCTAACACCTGAGGCTGCCAGGCAGCTGCGCTGATGGAACGAGCCTGGGATATTTCGAACTCACTGAAACATAACGCTTTAAGGGAGACTGTTGGGATAAAAAGGTGGACATTCAGCCGGCGGTTCGGGGAGATGAGCCTTCCACCTTAGACCATGGCCAAGTTAGTTCGTAACTTCGTGGAGAAGGCTCCAGGGCTGTTGAACGCTGCCGTGACTTACTCGAAGCCTTGATTGGCCACATTTTGGCAGTATGCCAAGGTTGAGCTTGTTCCCCCTACCCCTGCTGAAATCCCTACAGCTATTCGGAGCTTGAAAAATATAATTCAAAGTGCTAAAACTGGTAGCTTCAAACAGCTTACAGTTAAGGAAGCTGTGCTGAATGGTTTGGTGGCCACTGAGGTGTGGATGTGGTTTTATGTCGGAGAGATCATAGGCAAACGTGGCATCATTGGCTATGATGTTTGAAGACCAAACTTTAACACCTGATTTTATTTGAGAGTTATTATTTGAACGTTCTTGGACCATGTGTAATGAGACTGCTATCTGAATAAAATACTAGCTGTCGGAAAAAAAAAAGGTGGAGCTGGAGAATTATTTTTTGTAAACAAGTGAAAACAATGGAGCTGAAACAATGTTTTAGTAAGTCAGATTTCCTGCCTGCTGTTCTGAGCCACAGGACAGTCCCTTTAAGACAGAAAATTATCTCTCGATTCCAAAAATAGCTGGTCTTAGCATTGTTTCCATAACGTTTGCCTTAAAATAGAATTTTTACTGTCCTTGTAAAATGTTGTGCTCTATGTGATTCTTTGGGATATACTTTTATTTACGAAGCTCATCTCCAGAACAAGGGCATCTCATGACCCTGAGGGGGGGGGTTAAGCTCAAAACAAACAATAAATTAATTTAAAAAATAAAATAAAGGGCTAGAATGTTGATGGCTCATCAGTGAAGAACCCGCATTGCTCTTCCAGACAACCTAAGTTTGGTTCCCAGCACCCATATTAGGTGGCTCACAAACACCTGTGACTCCAGCCCCTAGAGTGTCTGATGCCTCCTTGGGCCCTGGCACAGCAATGGCATGAACTCACAACAGACAAACACACACACACATACATCTTTTTAAAGCAATTAAAATACAATTAAAACTAGATCATTTTGTTTTTCGGTTTTGTTTGTTTGTTTCCGTTTTTTGAGACAAGGTCTTATCATGTAGCTCTGGCTGTCATGGGACTCATTCTGTAATCCAAGCTGCCTTTGAGCTCACAGAGAGTTAAAGCCCTGCTTTAAGTTTAGTGAGTTTAAGTTAAACTCACTTAAATCCGCGTTCAGTTTTTAAAGATTGATTCTCTCTTTAATTAGTTATGTTTACATGTGCATGCGTGAAGGAGTATGTGCCCGGGGGTACAAGTCCCCAAGGAATCCACGGAGTTTCATGTCCTCTCTGAGCCACCTTTCTTGCCCCAAGTTGTTTTTCTTTTTAAGCATCTTAACTTCCTTTTTATTAAGCTGTGTGTGTGTGTGTGTGTTTGTGTATGCACGTGTGCTGTGACGTGCATGTCTTGCACGTGGAAGTCAGAGGACAGCTTTGAGGGTCCCTGCTTCCACCATGTGTGTCCAGGCATTGAAGCCATGTCATCAACCTCGGTCATCAGGCTTGCGGCTGGCTACTACCTTAACCTGCAAAGCCATCTGGCTGGAGTCAGTCTTATTTTTTATAGTATGGTCTCCTTTTGCCCTGGAACTCTCTGAATAACCTCACGGGCTGGCCAGAGACACCCAGGAACCAATGAGCCTGTCTCTGTCTCCACTCCTCCACCCAGCATTGGGACTCCAACCCTGGCCTATAAATCAAACTCTGGTCCTCAGATTTGCAATGCAAACATTTTCTTGACTGTGCCATTTCTCTGCTCCTTCCTCAGCTCTTCTCTGAGCTCTGTCAATTTTTATTTTCGTGCTGGGGATTGAACCCCGGTCCTTGCACATGTGAGCTAGGCAAGTGCTCAACCACTGAGCTATATGCCCCTAGCCCCTCCCCTTCCTTTGAGAGACATTTCTTCATTTTAGCTTTCAAGTTATATTTTCTTGAACTTCTTTATAAAACTAAGTCTTCAAAATCTAGAATATGACTCATTGTTGGATTTCCAAGCACTTACATTGGTTTCATGTTTTCCTTTCCAATTTTCTCATCACTGTGGCAAAATACCAACAGAAGTATTTTAAGAAAGGAAGGGTCCAGTCCAGCCACGGTAGGAGGTCGCTGTGGCAGGAACGTAAGAGAAGTAGGCATATGGCCTCTCTAGTTAGGAAGCAGAGAGAGAGAGATGAATGCAGAGGCTCAGCTTGCTCTCTCTGTGATAGTCCAAGGCTGTGGGGGGTTGACTGCGGTGTCCCCCTTATTCAAGCATTTAAATATTTGCTTCCCAGTTGGTGATTGGTCAAAACCTGATCTAAGGTTTGAGTCACAGGCCAAGAATAGAGTCCTGTGAGGAGAATGCTAAGTGCTTGTGAGAAAACAACGCGTGGCCTCAGTTTCCGCAGAACACGAACTTGTTCTTGGAATGTGCTTTCATGCACCTCTCAGGTGTAGTGAACAGGCACGAATTTACTTCACATTGTTCATTACAGCTCACTGTTGTTACTTGTCTAAACGCCTCCACAGCTTGCCCTTTCGATTGTACACTTCCGTGATTTAACCCTCAGAGTGTAAACTGTCCGGTGCAGGGAAGGTCTTTGAAGGGTGTTTAAGACAATGCCAAGGGGGCTGGAGAGATGGCTCAGTGGTTAAGAGCACTGACTGTTCTTCCAAAGGACCTGGGTTCAGTTCCCAGCACCCACATGGCAGCTCACAACTGTCTGTAACTCCAGTTTCAAGAGATCTAACACCCTCACAAACACATACAAGCAGGCAGAACACCAATGTACATAGAGATAAAAGTAAATAAATAATTAAAAAAAAAAAAGACAATGCCAAGAGGAAGATTTTTTTTTTTTCCTTAAACTTCTAGCTTTTGGCTTTTTCCTCCTGGTCTGTCAGGGGAGCTAGCAAGCTTTTGATTTTTAGTTGTTGGCTTTTTGGCAGTTTCCTTCTGGGATGTGAGCTGAGTAGGAAAGTCAGCTGGGTGCTTTCTCTGCCTCTGTTAGCAAGTTTTCACCCTAGCATCTGGCTCCTGAGTCTTTATTGGTAAAAGTGAATGAAGTGGGTTTTTTTTACTTTTAAAGCAACAGCCACCTGCGACAACTGAATGAAACCGTGTCAAAATAAAATGTCCCTTAAATGCAGATACAAACAACAAAAAACAAAAATTTTCTCCTTCCTCCTCCTTTCCCCTCCTCCTTTCTTTCCCCTCCTTCTTTCCTTCTTTTGGACATCCTTCCTTCCTTCTTTCCTTCATTTGTCCTGGCTGTCCTGGCTGTCCTGGAGGGATGCAACTCATTCTTTCTCTCTCTCTCACCTTGGCTGCCCTGGACTCGCTTTGTAGACCACGCTGGCCTCGAACTCACTGAGATCTGCCTGCCTCTGCCTCCCTGAGTGCTGGGATTATAGGAGTGTGCCACTGCACCCAGTCCCCATTTCTGTGGATTTTTAGGCCTTAGAATCATGGTGAGGTTTGGTGCCCTTGTTTCCTATCTGTTCAAGAGAAAATGTTCTTTCTTTGTCATACTCTTTCAGCATGGATAAAACTTTTCTCAGCCATAAAAAGTGAAGTTATGTTGTTCACCTGAGTTCAATTTCCAGCACTCACAACCATCTATATTGAAATCCGGTGCTATCTTCTGGCCAGCAGGCATACATGTAGACAGAATACTGTATAAATAATAAATAAATAAATCTTAAAAAAGGAAAAAAGAAAGAAAGAAAGAAAGATGGCCCAGAGTAATGAAATAAACCAGTTCTCTTCAGAAGAACCATTCCCAAATACCAAAGGGTGTTGGGGCAGATTAATTAGAAAATAATAAGAGAAAGGGACAGAATGTCTAATTATTATCCTGAGACCCGTTTGCAGATGAGGACACAGGGCAAATTAAGCCTCCGAACAGGTTCATCAGAAGTTCAGTGGCAGCATAGAAAGATATGGGGTTCTGGGGACGTGTATACACAAGCACACATACACGTAGAAAACTGTGACAATAAGCCAAATTACCCATTTTTAACATGAAAGAAAAGAAAGAATAGTTGCCAGGAATTGAACTCAGGACCTCTGGATGAACAACCAGTGCTCTTAACCTCTGAGCCATCTCTCCAGCCCTTCTTTTCCTTTTCTTGAGACAGGGTTTCTCTGCTTTGTAGACCAGGCTGGCCTCGAACTCACTGAGATCCGCCTGCCTCTGCTTCCCTGAGTGCTGGGATTACAGTCATGCACGATCATACCCGGCTCTCCCAGGTAGGTTTCTCCTCTGTGATAAACACCGTGATTGAAGGGGACTTCAGGAGAAGGGTTTTACTTGGCTTACACATCCCTTTCACCCTCCATCATGAAGGGAAGTCAGCGCAAGAGCAGGAGCTTGGAGTCAGGAACTGAAGCAAATGCCCTGGAGGAATGCAGTCTCCTGGCTTGCTCTTCCTGATTTGCTCAGTTTGCTTTCTTATACAACCCAGGACCACTGGCCTCGGTGGCCTCACTCACAGCAGGCTGGACTCCCAGAACAAGTATCATAGGCAAACACCACACCATGTTTCACCTCAGAAAGCTTCTGAAAACCTTCCAGCTTTTTTTTTCTTTCCGGCTTTTTGTGCAGTGCTGGGTGCCAGGCAAACTCTCTAACACTAAGCTGTGCCACAGCCCTCTGCTAGACGAGCTTATGGTCCATGCTGCCCTCCTAAAAATCTGAACCCTGAAACGCAAAAGGCCCCAGGATTTTGGCTTTGGGATTATGTATCTGCAACACACACACACATACACACACACATCCTGGATCCCCAGCCAAAATGAAGCGGACAAGGGATGTGTAAGGAAACACTTGAAGTCTCTCAATCCAGTCTTTAATATCGCCTTGGTTTGTAGTGGAATGAACAGATGCACAGAGCCAGCTCCAAAACCTATGGGATTCCATGAGATGGAAGAGAGAGTCCTGACCTAAAATGTAAAAGATACGTGACTGACAGGGAGGGGGAAAGATTCTTTCTAATCTGTCTATTAGGCTCTCTCAGTTGCAAGCATCAGCAACTGAACACTTAGAAGGAGCCTCGTGGCCCCTATAAGAAAGAGCCAGGCTTCGCTGAAATCACTTAGCGGTGGTCTCAACACACTCACAGTCCAGATTCTGTCTGTGGGTTTCTTTTCCAGGCAGGTTCTTTCTGCAGAAGACTTCCAGGAGTGTTCAGGGTCTAATCCCTGGGGTCTCTGATCCCATGCTGGAAGAAAGCACCAGCAGTCCGCTCCGGGTGTGACCCAGCCTGGCTATGCTAGAGTTATGGTTCTGAGCCCCAATGATGCAGGCATGGCTCTTGGGGGAGACTGAGCAGCTCACATCCTGGTAAAGAAGATGCAAGGTTTGATCATTGATGGTCAATGTCATGGTCACTTCTGATAGAGGGGGATTCCCAAAATCAAAGGGCATCAGGGCCGATTGATTTTATTTTTTTATTATTTATTTATTTATTTATTTTTGCCGATTGATTTTAACAAGTCCCTCTCACACTTTCCTCTTGAGAGAGGCCCTCTCAGGGCAAAATAAGCATGTATAGGAATCTGAAGAAATTGTCACTCCATATTCAGCAATGAAGTTTCTGCATATGAAATAGATATGTGGCCAGGTGTGGTAGCTCACACCTTTCATTCCAGAACTTGGGAGGCAGAGGCAGGTGGATCTCTGTGATTTCAAGGCCAGCCTGGTTTACAAAGCTAGTCTAGGACAGCCAGGACTACCCAGAGAAACCCTGTCTCAAGAAACAAGCAAACAAAGAGACCAAAAAAAAAAAAAATAGAAGAAGAAGAAGAAGAAAAGGAAAAGAAAGAAATAGATATATGATCCATAGGTAAGGCTGAAGAGGGAAGCATAGGGAGCGAACTAATCTGGAAGTGCCTTTGCTAAGTGAGACTGGCCTTCAGGTCTGAAAAGCTGTGGGGGGGGGGGGGTGCAGCTTGTGACAGGATGCTTGCCTAGCACACAGGAGGCACAGGGTTCGCTCCCAGCAGGACAAAAGAGGAGGAAGAGTGGACAGGAGGATGGTAGGCAAGGGGTTCACAAGCAAGTCTGCTCCTGTCTAAGTCAGTTGAAATAATCTTGGATATGGCTCCTCCTTGTTCTAAGAACGAAACTTCTGGGCTAGAGAGACAGCTCAGCTGTTAAAGGCTAAGCTTACAACCAAAATAAGAGAAACTTTTGGCTCTGCTGTGATGAGCTTCTGACAGGTGGATACAGCCCTGACTGACCTAAAATACAGAAAGAACTCTTTGGCAAGGAAAAAATAATAATTTATACACCACACGTGTTTCACTCTTTTGGCTGCCTCAACCTGACAATAATATCCAAGAAGAAAAAGCATGCATTGTGGTCAGGGTTTGTGGTGCAGGCCTGTGCTATCAGCACTTGAGAGCAGAGGAAGGAAGTTTCAGAGTTCAAGGTCATCTTTAGCCACACAGTGCATCTGAGGCCTAAGAAACCGGAGCCTTGGCTCGAAATAATAACAGGAATGGAGGCATGGCTTAGGGTTAAGAGCACTTGTAGCTGTTGCAGAAGACCAGGTTTCTGGAAGCCATGTGGTGGCTCACAACCATCTACAACTTCAGTGTCAGGAGACCTGAAGCCGTCTTCTGGCTTCCAAGGGCACCACGCATACACACAGTACACAGACATACTTAGCAGGCAAAACACTCATACACAAAACATAATAAATCTTAAAAGATAACGGCAATCTAGTATCTCAGTGAAACAGTAAGTAAAAAAGACAGGTAAGATTCGGAATTTATCCCAATACAGCCGTGATGTCTTGGAGTTACAGCTTCCCATACTCACACTGTAATAATGCCCTAAAGAACTTCCTGGAAGTCTCCGAGGAAATGAACTGCAGTGTTTCAGAAGAGGGAGGTGCAAAGGCAGAGGCAGTTCCTGGAATGTTCCTGAATAATTAAGCTACAGCTGCTGTTTGCAAGTCACCATGGAAGGAAAGTTTCCAATACGTGCAGCTTCCCCAGTCCCCTGAGTGAAGCAAGCTGCTTTTTGCTTAACATTGTGATCCTATTTGGAATCACCCTTTGTTTTCCTCTTGAAGGACAAAGACCGAGTCTTAATGGCCAAAGTCACGGCAAGCAAGACACGGTTCTCATGCCCTGAAGTAACCTCCATCGCTGGCTTGCACACACACACACACACACACACACACACACACACACACAAGGCTACCCTGCAACTCCTCTGCCTCTCCTCCCACCCATCATCACACGAAAAGGACTCAGGGATGGGGTTGAGGGGTGAACAGATGGCTCAGGAGTCAAAAGCACTAATCACTCTTGTAGAGGACCAAGGTTCAAGTCCCAGAACCCACATGGTGGCTCACACCCATCTCTAACTCCAGTTCTAGAGAACCTGACATCCTCTTCTGGCCTCTGCAAGCACCAGAAGTGCGTGTGGTATACACACACATATGTTGGCAAAACATACACACTCCAGGGTGTGAGAGATGGCTCAGCCCTCAAGAGTATTGGCTATTCCTCCAAAGGACCTAGGTTCAATTCTCAGCATTTGTGTGGCGGCTCACAATTGTCTGTTAACTCCAGTTCTAGAGTAGCTTCTGCCCTCTTCTGGTCTCTGGGAGTACTGCACACACATAGTACATATACATAAAAAAGACAAAACATACATACAAATAAAATAATGTGGGGTTTGGTTTGGGGAGTTTTCTATTAAAAAAATATATATATATATAATAGCTCAGGGGTTAAGAGCATTTACTGCTCTTCCAAAAGGCCCAAGTTTGGTCCCCATCTCCCATGTCAGATAGCTCACCACTGTCTGTAACTCTAGATTTAGGGGATCCAATGCCCCTGGCCTCTGAAACCACTGACACACACACAAGCACACACGCACACACATGCTGGTGCTCATGCACAGACGCATAATTAAAAATAAAGTAAGCCTTTCAAATAAAATAATAAATAAATTGTTCGGCAGAAGGTATCAGAGGGTGGAACTGAGCAAGCAGGCCGGCTTGGACTCTCTTCTTATAAAGCCGCTAGCCATCAACCAAAGTCCTCCTCTCGTGACCTCATTTAATCCTGAGAAAGGAAGAACAGGGGTGAACAACAAATGAAGTCAGCAGGTGGGTTTGAAGAATTCAAACCCTGGACAAGGATTCCAATGGGAAAAGAACAGCTTTTTCCTTCCCTTCCCCCTGCCCGCTGGGGGTACGTTTAGAAATGAGTCACTGCCCTGTGTGGCATTCCAAGAAGGAAGAAGCCCCGTGTCTAACGCATGTCTCCAGGCACCACCTTCTCCACTGGACTGCCACCTTCTATTTTGGGTGAAAGATAAGTAAATGCCTCCCTGGGTGACGCCACTGTGCTTTGGGAGCTGTGTCATTGCCGGTAGATTTAATGCTGCTACCGAAATGCATGCTTTTACTTTTTACTTATTTGTCTATGTGTGTTTTTGTGGAGACCTGAGGACAACTTTAGGAGCTGATTCTTGCTCCCACCATATTGAGGTGAGGTCTCTTGTTTTGTTTTGTTTGTTTCTCTGTATAGCCTTGGCTGTCCTGGACTCAATTTGCAGACCAGGCTGGCCTTGAACTCACAGAGATCCGTCTGCCTCTGCTTCCCCGAGTGCTGGGATTAAAGGCGTCACGTGCCCAGCTGAGGTCGAGTCTCTTGTTTCTGCCATTGCACCATGTGATCCGGGCTACCAGCCCACCCGTCCTCCTGGTTCTTCTCCCATCTCCACGTAGGAGTGTGGAGATTACAACTCTGACAGCCATCTGGCTTTTTACTGAGGTTCCAGGGACTGAACTCAGCTTGTCAGGCTTTCATGGCTAGTGCTTATTGCTCACTGAGCTATCCTCCCGGTCCAGGGCCCAGCCATGTAAGCTGTTTCCCTCTCCATCCAGCCATGTGACCTTCAATAAATGAGTTACTGTTTCCAGAGCCAGGAGGCGGATAGAACCTTGAGCGATAAGCCCATGAGAGGCCTAGAGAAAGCACGTGGAACTCTTGGCCCCAAACAGCATGGCATTGCTGGGAGGGAGGAGGCTAACGCAGGGGAGGGGTGAACTCAAAGTTCCTATGGGCCTCACAGTGTAGCATTTGTGAGGACAACTAAAACCGTGTGTCCTAGACAATCAGTTCTCTGAGGATCCAGAGCCCAGAAAGTCTTGTGCTCAAATAAATGATTAAGGGTGAGGGACATGATGCACAAGCAAGGCCTCGAGGAATGAATCCAAGCCAGTACTTAAGTTGCCATCTTTTAGCTGCAGGTTAAGGTAAAGCTAGCTCGATCCTGCTCTACAAAGGAAGAAAAAGAGAAGAAGAGTGGGTGGGGAGGGGCTTGGTGGTTGGATTGTGTGGTTAAGAGAGCAGAAGGTGAAGTCAGGGAAAACTGGCCAGAGAGCAGATGAGGCAGTGTCATTGGGATGCAGCTTTGGCACTGCTCTCCTGAGCACCACGCATTTTATAAGGTGAGAAGAGCAAGCAGCTACTGTTGTGGATGTGAATCCTGCCAGCTTAGCAACCCAGCAAAAAAGATCTCCTCCCCAGGGGTGCAGGATGCTCCACCCCGTGAGACTGTGTTTGCTCCTTTTGCTCAGATAATTGTGGTGGCATCATGAAGGATTGTCTTTACTGGGTTCTCTATTCTCTCTGCCATGTTAGTGGCATCAGGAGCTTCTGAGTGCGGTCCCAACTTCTGGTGAATATACCCATTAACCAGACTTTTATTTCACTTGCTCTGATGCTTTGATACACAGACACATCTTGCCCACATAGTGCTTGTCCCAAGGATAGCCAATTCCTAGAAGTAGTGACTCATCAGTGAGTGAAGTTTTCAACGACAAATGAAACAACCTAAGGTTGACATTTCAATTTCTTCCTTTATTTCACCCCACAACACACACACACACACACACACACACACCAGCCAGTCTTTATGAACCTACATTATCCCAGTCCAGGTATAGACAACCAGTGACAGTCCTTGGTTCCCCAAACCTGCTGAAATGATCCTGCTAAACTGTTCACGTAGCCTTGTATGTTTGTTTGTTTGTTTTCCCAGAAAAATCACACGATAAGCGTTCACGATAAGACAGCTCCCCCCGCCCTCTGTCTCCAACAGCTTGAGTAGTCTCCACACTCACCCCTACCCCCATGATATGATGAGACCTACTGTGGAACTGTGAGGGCCATTTGAATGACAGTCACATCGTAATCTGTTCTTCTTCATGTAGCTCAAACTTTCCAGTGATACACTGCACACACAGACACACCCACACACACTCAGATGCACAGAGAGACAGAGACATACACATAGACACATACACACACAGAGACTCAGACACACACACACTTGCGCTCGCACTAAGTCACAGGGCTCTTGAACACTTCACGCTCTCTTCCTGATCTACACAGCGACTCTCACAAGGCTGTGTGCCTTTCCCTATCAGGAGAGAGTTTGTTGCACATTCCACAAGTGTGTATCTTACTTATCACCAAACTGGGGGCAATTCTGAAGACAAAAGAAACACTGTCAAGCTCACAAAGCTCACAAAGATTAGCCGAAGCACAGTCATTTTTTAACATGGATTGGTGTGGAGCTCTGCCTTGCTGGAGGTGACGCACACCATGGCAACAAGGCGAGCAAGCAACATTTTTGTCATTTTCACAAAGGCAAAATCAAGCTAGGTGCAGCACATATCTGTGACTCCAGGTCTTGGGAGGTGATTGTAGACAGGTCTCAGCCTTGTCTACAGAGCAAGTTTGAGTGTGTGTGCATGTGTGTATCTTCAGACAGGATCTCATTGTGTTGCCAGGCTGATCTTGAACTCCTGGGCTCAAGTGATTCTCCTCCCTCAGCTTCAGAGTAGCTGGGAACTGTAGGTGTATATCACTAGACCCAACTCCATACTTAAAAGGATATATTGATTAAGAGACATGTCATTGTTTAAGTAAGAGAAAACCCCATTCCCATCGAAACAGAAGTAAGCTGTGAACTGAGGGCCAGGACAGGGCTGGTGAGGTCTTGACCACCCAGTTCCTCCATCTCTCTTCCACTCTCTGACTTGGTGCTCACTCCCAGGACACGGGCTTCCTCCATCCGGGGAGAATCAGCGGCCTTGCCCCAGCAGCTCAGCAGGCCTCTTGCAAGATGAAGCATGTGGCTGTCCTTGATCAAGAAAAATGTTATGTCAATGAATCTGGCCCCGAGCCAAATGACTTCTCTGGCTTCCTGGAAAGCACGTGCGACGTGGGCAAGGAGGAGCAGGTGTGGGTGGCCGAGTGGATCTTTGTGAGCACAGCCAAGGGGAAAGAGGGGTGGGACGGGTGTGGTGAACGTCGGGCGATCCCAATGTAGTCACAGAACAGCAGCGGAAGTTTGTAAAACAAAGAAAAGAAGGAGGCGGGTCTTAGTTCAGGGAAGTGATGATTGTGGAGGAAGGAGGCGGGAGAGATGGTTGGGCTGTTTGAAGCGCTTGCCGCTCTTCCAGAGGTCTTGGCCTTAACCCTCAGCCCACAGGAAGGCTCCCAACGGTCTGTAACTCCCCTCAGTCTCTCCTGGTTCAAGCACAGACTTGGTGCACAGACACACATGCAGGCAAAACACTCATACACATAAACTAAAATTTAAAAACTGTTTAAAAAAAAAAGTGTGTGTGTGGAGGGGAGCACAGTCAAAGATACTGAGACAGGAGGATTACCACAAGCTCCTGACCAGCCAGGGATGCGGTGCGAGAAGATAAAGGAGAGAAGGGACCAATCTGAACTGCTGAGAGCAGACGCCCTATTTGCAAGGAAAACGGTCTGTCTTTGATGGCTTTAACTACGCGACTCTAATTCTGAGGGGGCCACACAAAGGAAAGCCCTTACCTTTATACTTTTTCGTTTCTGCCTTCCATTTGCCTGTCTCATCTTTGAAGGTTGTAAAATTGATGAGCAAAGAGTTTATGTGCTTTTATGGCATAATGGTACTTAAAATGTTGAGAAGAGAACAAAAAAGCGAGGAGGGACCATTTAGCCTGAGATTTTGATCTCATGGTCATTCCTCTAGAGCAGCCCCTCTCACTTCACACATCCATACAGCTACTTCTTCGCACACTCGTGCACAATTCAGTCCAACATCAAACAAGAAGCTGGAGGCTGGCGGGTAAGCTGATTGAATTGGTGTCTGGGCGGGTGGCATCATAAAGAGGTTATTTGTAATCTGTGTTCTTTTCTTCACTGAGACAGGGTTTCTCTGTGTAGCTCTAGATGTCCCGGAACTCACTCTGTGGACCAGGCTGGCTTGACCTCACAGATCTGCTTGCCTCTGCCTCCTGAGAGCTGACACTAAAGACGCGCACCACCGGCTCAGAAGAACCCTCTTGATTTTTGTCTTCCCACGCTCTATGGGACAGAAGCTACCCTCCTTGTACAGTCACGTGCAATCTCTGGCCTCTCATATACACCATACTCCCTTCCTGATGTACACATCAACTCCCAGAAGGCTGTGCACCTTTTCCCATCAGGAGAGATTCTGCTGGATGTTCCACGAGCATGTATCATATTTATCGCCAAACTGGAGGAAATCGTGAAAACGGAAGAAAATTTACCAAATTCACAAAGTATGCTGAGTAGCCCAATCACAATTATGTTTAATACATGTATTTTACCTGAATTTTTTTTATTTGCTGGGGCTAACCTGCTATGACAACAGAACTAGCTAAAACCATTTCATTACTTCTTCTCACAAAGGAAGAATGAAGTTGGATGTCATACATATCCATGATCCTAGCTCTTGGGAGCTGGAGACAGAAAGTTTGGGAGGTTCAAGATCTAGCCTTGGCTATGTGGCAAGTTTGAGCCTGCTTGAGGTACATGAGATCCTGACTCAAGACAAAGCAGAGATATAATGAGAGTATGAATCTAATAGCACATTTGAAACCCTAAAACACTGTATAGATATGTTTCTTTCTGGTGTCATTGTTTGAATGCTATTTAAAAGATAGAAAGGATCCAAGCCTGGTGGTAGGTGTGCCTGTAATCTCAGCACTTGTAAATGGAAACAAGAGGTTCAGGAGTTCAAGACCAGCTTAGCTACATTCTGAATTCAAGGCTACACTGGGGTACATGGACCCTGATTCAGAATTCAGGCAGAAAGTAAAAGAAGAAAAGAAAACACTAATGAACAAATATTATGGCTTCCTAATGTTTTCGAATTGTATTCTTGTTTCTAGGTCTTTTAACACACTCAGGTGGAAAATCTCACCTTGATGAATACTTTCACAGTCCAAAAACCAGTCTACTTTCAACTCAGTTTTTAAATACAATTTCATTATTTTTAATGTGTGTGTGTGTGTGTGTGTGTGTGTGTGTTGACACATGCATATGCACTCTCGCTCTTGGAAGCAGAGACAGCTCCAGAATAACCCAGGCTGCACAGTGAGACACTCAAATCTTCTGCCGTGGTGTATTATATTTGTCAGTTCAGATATGTGAACCAACCTTGCCTCTCTGGGGTAAAATCAACTTGGTCGTTTGTATGTTCTCTTGTTGTTGCCTGCACCAGGCATTCAGGTCCTTGATGAGTGGTATCTGTTCCCCCCTGCGGCTTTGGAGGCAAGGGTTGAACTGGCTAAGTCACTGGTGGTTTTTCCATCTTTCCTCTTTGTATCAGTGGGCTGAAGGTTTACTGTGTTCAGTGTGGTTTATTTCTTCCCAGTTCTTGCATTTATTGGTTCTGCTCGTGAAAGGAATTCTTTCCTGTCTTGTCATGGATAAACTTATCTTTTTTCTTCTTCTGTACAGAATACAAGTTTGAGAGTGTTCTTTGGTGCTGGCATGGTTGTTGTAAACTGCCTTGATTTGGGCTTGTCATCTTTTCTTTGTGAGACAGGGTATCTTACTGTTCTATGGCTGTGAAGAGACACCTTGACCAAGGTAATTTATAGAAGAAAACATTTAATTGAGGCTGGCTCACAGTTCATTATCATGGTGGCAAAGAGGTGGCTCAGTGGTTAAGAGCACTTTTAAGAACTCTTGCGGAGTACCCAGGTTCAGTTTCCAGCCCCCACATGATGGTTCACATCTGTAGTTCTAGTTCCAGGAGAGCCAATGTCCTCTTCTGGTCTCCACAAGCACCACACACGCGCACACACACACACACGCACATATACACATGATACAAGTACATACATGCAGGCAAATACTCATACGCATAAAATAAATAAATCTAAAAAAACCTTTGTGAAAACCTGCTCTTTAAAATGCTGATCAAGTGCCCGATGTGGTGGCACACGCCTTTAATCTCGGCACTCGGGAGGCAGAGGCAGGTGGATCTCTGTGAGTTTGAGGACAACCTGGTGTACAGAGCGAGTCCAGGACAGCCAGGGCTACACAGAGAAGCCCTGTCTCCAGAAACCCTGCCTCAAAAAACAAAAACAAAACCAAAAACAACCACAAAAAACAAAAACACTGATAAATCAAATAGAATCTAAAAATATATATATATATGCACTTACATTGTGTTCTTTAAATTGTTTGGTTTTGTTTTGTTTTGTTTTGAAACAGGGTTTCTCTGTGTCTTAAGGACTTTACTGTCCAGCCAGGTGTGGTGGTGCGGCCCTGTAATCCTAGCACTCTGTGAGGCAGCGACAGGTGGATCTCTGTGTCTGCGGCCAGCCTGCTCTACAAGTGAGTCCAGGGATGCCAAGGCTACACAGAGAAACCCTGTCTGGAAAAACAAAACAAACAAACAAACAAACAAAAAAGGATTTTACTTTCCAAAGCTTTAAATATGGCTGACCATTTGTGAGTCATGCTGAATTAACGTGGGCACTTGGGAGCTGAGGCAGGAGGATTGCTTAGAGTTTAAGGCCAGCCTGAGCTACGTAGAAAGACTCTGTATCCAAAGGGTTTCTTTAAGCATAAGAGCTGAAGAGGTTGCTCAGGGGTTAGGAGCACTTGTTGCTCCTACAGAGGACTTGGGTTTCCCAGCATCCGTATGGTGGCTCACCACCAGCTGCGAGGCACCACTGCCTTCCATGGCCTCTTAGTGCACCAGGCACCCATGTGGTGCACAGATACATCAGCAGGACAAAGATTAGCACACATAAAATGAAGCTTAAAAATACAATTTTAAAAAGAATTCTTTTCTGCTGTTAAAATGAATCTGCTTGCATTCTTACCAAGAACGCAGCAGTTCTGTCTGAGGCTGAAGGTGTCATCGCTGCACTAGAGGTTCCAGGAAAGAGGCAGCTGAACACGGGTAGACACTCACACTTGGGGTCCCAATTCCTTGGGATGCCGAAGCAGGAGGATTGCCATAAGTTTCAGGCGAACCTGGGCTACAGTGTGAGATGTACTATCAAAAGATTAAAAAATAAAGAAAACAGAAGGCTAAGCAGCTCACAACTGCCAATAGTCCAGGGTTGATTCCTCCAGTCTCTGAAAACGCGTGCAAATGTCTATACACAGACACACAGACACGAAACTAAAAATAATAAATAATAATTAAAAATCATAAAACAAACAAACAAAACACAGGCTCTGGGGAGATAGCTCAGTTGTCAAAATGCTTTCTGTGCGAGCATTCAGGCCTGAGTTCAAGCATCTGTGCCTGTGACACTACAAGAGTCACCCCAGCGCTGTGGAGGTGAAAGCGGATCCCTGGGGCTTGCTGGCCGGGCAGTCTAGCCTAACTGATGAGTTCCAGACCAGTGACAAACACAAGGTGGAGAAGCACCATCTCTGGTCTCCACATACATGCACACACATGGTCACCTGCACGCACACTCATTCACACACACACACACATAAACAAAATGAGAGAGAGCAGGCTCCTGGCTTACCTTTACCCCACAGTATCTGAGCAATAAAATTATTCATTCATTTTGTGTGAGGACAGGTTTGTGCTGTTTCTTTTTTTCCCTCTGTATTTTATATAGCTGGTTTCTTCCAGCTACTTTCAGAGTTTCTTTAGGCACTAACCAGAAAGAAAGAAAAAAATTCTTTTTTTTTCTGCTTTGTTACATAGTCCCTCCTAAAATCCTCATCTTTCCCTTCTGTGGAGAATATTTTGAATCAATTTGCATATAAATGCAAATAATCTTCCTCCAGATTTTTCCTGCCACTGTTAGAAAAGATCGCAGGATTTTTTTTTTTTTTAATTTGGACAATTACACACACCTGCAGTCCTAGCACTCAGAGGGAAAAGCATGAGGACCAGGAGTTCAGAGTCATCACCGCTTGCACAGCCTACTGGAGGCCAGCTTCAGAGTCCTAAAACTCTCCCAGAAAAACTAAATTCTCCTGCCTGGAAGATGGCTCAACTGGTAAAGTGGCTGCCTAACATGTATGCCCTGGATCCCATCCTCTGCACCCCAAAAAACCTGTGGGTTTAGCACAGGCTTTGCTCAGCCCTCAGGAGCATTGCCTGTCAATTAAAAGACCTATGGCCTATAGGAAAAAGTTGAATAGAAGGTGGAACATCTCGTAGGCAAAAGGATTATAGGATAGAACTAAGAAAAAAAAATATGTATATATAGTTTTATAATATATAAGTACATTTGTATATATGTATATAGATATGTGAATATGTATATACACACACATATATATGCCTCTGCCTCCTGAAGGAACTAAAGTTATTCACCACTATACCAAGCTTTCTTTCTTTTTAAGTTGGAACCCTTATATATCCAAGACACTCAATGAGTGGGGTGCTTGACCTGCTTCTAGTTTAGGATTGTCAGAAGCAATGGTTTACATTTTTTAGCACACACACCTTATTCTGGATTCATGACTGGTTTGCTTGTTTGTTTTTTGAGACAAGATTTCTCTGTGTAGCCTTGGCTGTCCTGGATTCACTTTCTAGACCAGGCGAGCCTCAAACTCACAGAGATCTGCCTGTTTCTGCCTTCCCGAGTGCTGGGAGCAAAGGTGTGTGCCACTGCACCCAGCTCTCATGACTGTTTCTCAAATACTTTTCTCTCCACTGAGGAACAGTGTCAGACAACCATTGGGCACAGAGCACCCCAGGACCAAGCCCCCCCCCCCCCACCCAGAGCTGTACCTTTCTCTACAGCTGCTCTCCCAGGAATGAGAATTGAAGTTAATCGATTTTTCTCTCTCTCTGCCTCTCATCACACAGGCCTGCTGGCATGGTGATTAGCAGCTCAAGCCAAAATAAAAACAAAACATTTCTAGTCCAGTTGTAGACCAGAAAGCAAAAGGAATAGCTGCGGAGGCCTGGCCTCTTTGCTTCCCTCTCCCTTGGCAAAACAAATTCCTTTTTAGAAATGGTTCCCACCCAACTTGAGTTCCTTTATGTCTATTCCCTCCCTTCTCTACCCCCATTCTTCCATTTTTAAACATTTCTCTGTCTTCACAGGGCATTTCTTTTCCTTTGCTAGGCAGTGTAAAAAAATTATTTATTATAATAATTTTGGTAATTATTTATAATTTGTTATTATTATTAACCTCATCACTTAGGAAGCTGAGTCAGGAGGATTACATGAGTTCTAGGGCATTCTGGGCTGCAGGGTCGGATTCTATCTCAAGAATCTAAATATAGACGGGAGGAAGCTAGAATCATGACTCAGCAGCGAGGAGCACAGTTCCTCCAATGAGGCTATGCTGCTACAACAAGCCACATCTTCTAATCCTTCTCAAGTAATGCTACCCCTTGATGACCGTGCATTCAAACATTTGAATCTATGGCAGCCATTGGTTTTTTTGGTTTTGTTTGTTTGTTGTTTGGTTGGTTTTGGTTTTTCAGGACAGGGTTTCTCTGTGGATCAGTCCTGGCTGTTCTAGCACTTGCTTTTTGGAAGGAGCCTGTAAGGCAGCAGAGCTGTCAGGAGCAAAATTAAGAGACATTTTTGGTGACAGTGACTGGGCAAAGCCCTTAAGGCATTAGGTAATGTCGGCTGACTAGCAGCTGGTGCCTGTGGAAGAGCGATAACCCAAGCCATACCCCAAAAAAGTGTATAAAAACTGGAGCCTGAGCCTATGTAGGCTCGACGGGCTAAACTCTTGAGTGAGGAAGCTGCAAGATCGCCAATAACCAGCCTATTACCGAATGGCTGCTTGAAAAGCCCAGACCACCTTAACAAGCTGGCCCTGTAAGGACCACCTTATCAGACCGGCCCTGGAGGGCAGCTTCCTTTACTTCTGAGGCCTGGCTGGAGCCGAGAAGCTCTGAGGCCCATCATAATCATCAGAAGACCCGTCTGAGGCCCAGCGGGAACTGTGAAGTTCTGGCACCCAGAAGACACTGAAACACCGGAGGCAAAACGTGTCTGAGCCCATACCTGAAGTCAGGTTGTATCCCCTATAATATGTATAATGTGCTATGCAATTCTTAGATATTTGTGTGATTTGTGTGATTAAAGCAGCATTCAAAATCATTCTGGCATTGGCTGTTATCAATACCTTGCCGCCCTTGAGTGGCGTCTCGGTTAAAGTCCTCCGGCATAATTAAGCACTCATGACACTTTGCAGAACAGTCTGGCCTCAAATTCAAAGAGATCTGCCTGCCTCTGCTCCCCCAGTGCTGAGATCAAAGGCGTGTGCCACCATGCCCAGCAGCGATTCTTATTCAAACCACCAGAGTAGCCAGTGCCGCTCCATGTTGTGGTGTGTGATGGATTGAATACTCTTCTACACATGTCCACAATTCATCCTCCTGATCTGCTGGTACACTGCTGGGCCTCTGAGACACTTCATCTTTTTGCTATTGGGATTAGTGCCTCTGGGAATATAGAAATACAGCATCTCCTTGAGACCCTGCTTTTAAAAATATTTTTAAAAAGTTGGGGGGGGTGGAGATGTGGACACCTTTAATCCAAGCACTCAGGAGGCAGAGGTCGGTTGGATCTCTGTGAGTTATAGGCCAGCCTGGTCTATGTAGCAAGTTCCAGGCCAGCCAGAGCTATAAAGAGAGAAACCTTGTCTCAAAAACAAACAAATTTTAAAATTATTTTTAGGTAACATACAAAGTAGAAACTTTCATCATAACATCTTCATACTTTTGTCAATCTACCTTGTTCTCATTCCTTCCCCCCCCCCCACTATGTTCCCCTCCCCCACTGCCTTTCCCTGTAGCCCCTCCCCATGTAACCTCTCCCACTGTAGCCCCGCCTCCTGTAGCTGGTTCCCTTTCTTCTCCCAGCTACACTCTACTTCTGTTTCTCTACCTTACGAATTCGACCCCTTTCTGTTTCCACCTCCATGAAGAAATCTTCACGGAACCCAGGATTCCATTTCTAATTTCCTAACCAGCATACACGCAAATGTATTATTTTATTTACGTATGTATTTGTGTGTGTGTATGTGTGTACATGCATGTGTGCTTTCAGATGCAGGAAACTAGTAGTCTAACTGGTTTCTACTGTGCCAGGCTCTGCTGCAAGCGTTTGTGCTGAACCATCTCACCAACCTGCAAAATGGCCTTTTGTTCCTGATATAAGTATAAGCCCGGTAAATGAAGGCTTGGAGGCGTACAGTGATTCACCCAAGGTCGCAGTGCGGTAGCCTGCCTGGCAGGGGAGGCTGGGTTCTCCGTGACAATGGGACACGCGCTCATCTCTCTGCAGAGCTATTCACACAGGACACACATCCCTTCCCCGGCATTGTCCTGACCAAGCAATTCCCCTCTACACACTTCAGCCATGAAACACGGGTAACCTGACAAGGGAAGAAAATCTCACTAAATCACAGTATGTTGTGTGTATGTGGGGATAGGGGTGGTGGCCTGTTCGTGGGTAACCCAGCCAGTGTGTAGGGGTGGGAGTGGGGGTTGTGGATTGTACCTGTGTAACCCAGCCAGTGTGTGTGTGTGTGTGTGTGTGTGTGTGTGTGTGTGTGAGGGGGCTTGTACCTGCATTACCCAGCCAGTGCTTTTGAGGAGGAGATTGTCCCTTCCCTTCCACCAGCAAGAGCACAAGCCAGGCTGCTGACGCGGCCATTGTTTTATTGAAGACTGAGCATTCCTATGGGTTTCTGTACATTTTGATTTAGAAATGCCACTGATATGAAAGAAGCGGACTAAAACTCTATGGTGAATCCCAGTTAAAGAGCATGCTCAGAAGAAATAATGCTTTCCTCAGCTTTTACTGAAGAAGATTAAAAATAATGCATAGTTAAAATAATTGCCAAAATAAAAGGGGAGGGGAAGCCACAGTGTTCTGAAACCAGGAAAGCCAATTTCAACTTCCTTTCCCCTCTACTGTCCCCTTGTTAATCACCCGCCACAAGCGTATGAATTAATTGGCCATGTTTTATGACATCCAGAACGCACATGCTCAGAGACTGTGGAGCGAAAGATAAAGATGGAGAGACAAAGGCTTGCAGCTCGGTGTGGGAGACCCCGGGCAGAATTCTTGCTGGCTTAAAGTCAGTCTGAAAAGAAGGAAAAAAGTGGAGGGGGGGGCGGTAGATGTGACGGTACAAACCTCTGAACACTATCAACACTCTGAAGGTTGAGCAGGAAGGCTGAAAGTCTGAGGCTAGCCTTGGTTACGTAGTAAACTAATGAGAATGTTCTGAATGGAAAAAGAGGAAGGAGAAAGAGAATTGGAAGGCAGGCAGGCAGGCGCCCCCTCTCCTGTGTAAAAGTCTGCAGGTCCTCTGCTGGAACAGCAAGTGTTCTTAACCACAGGGCCGTCTCTCTTGCCCTCTGGCAGATGTTCTTAACAATGCTTTTCAACTTTTGAAATCTCGTCTTGATGACCACTTGAATGAGGCACAAGTCATATTACCTAATTTGACTTTAAGATGGCAGGTTGCTAAAACCAGTTCTTCCAAAAGTGGTTGCTCTCAGGGCAGCCGGGAAGAACTGGGGTAAATCATAGCCTTGGCTTCCATCTTACCACCGTCCATTGCCCTAATGATTGGGGACTGGCCTCAGCCCCGGCGTAGAGAACCCGCAGGCGGGTCAAGACTCAGCGGGCTCCGGGCTCCGTATAGGAAGGCTTTCCAACCAGCCCCTGGGACAAGCCCCTTCACTCTTCTTAGAAGGAAAGGAGGCCGGTGCTACGCTCCTTATTTGCGGAACAAAAGTGGCTGTCCTCTTGACTTCTTTTTCTCTCCCTGGGAGCACCCTGTCTCCATTTCTTTCTCTTGTGTCCAAGTGTCCTTCTTTTTGTGTCAAACTGAAAGGAGTGTGCTCCAGAAGACGGAGCTCCGGTTCCAGGTGCTCTCCTGCTAGGGACGGATCTGGCTCCCGCCCCCTAAGCAGACATCCAGGAGTCAGAACTGACTGTGTATGCAGAACTGAAGAGGTGGGAAAGGTACTAGGTTCCAGGGTTGTCCTTTTGGCTCTGAAGTTCGGTTCACAGGCCTCCAGGGGGTAAGGAGGGACAGAATGGCAGAGACAGGACAGAAGGGAGGAAGCGTAGACACCAAAGACATGGATAGGTGTCTAAGGGTTAGGACAGTACCCTGAAAGTACAGTGTACTAAACTGGGCACTGATGTGGCCCAATTTGTGTTGCTGGAATAAGGACACAAACAGTCCTGGCTCTTCTGGAACTCTCTGTAGATCAGGCTCACCTCCAACTCAGAGATCCGCCTGCCTCTGCCTCCTGAATGCTGGAATTAAAAGTGAGTGCCACAACACCCAGCTGAGCATTAAGTGTTAACAGGCTCGCTTCTGGAGAGCCATGACCCAGTGCCCAGCCAGGTACCAAGCCTCCAGAGAGGCCACACTCAGCCAAGCAGTTGCTTGTCTGTTCCTAAAATGGTCACAGCTGATTCTGCCGCAGCGCCCTGTTTCGTAGCCACTACAGGACGTCATTTCTTCTAACTTTCAGGGGAAAGCAGAAAAAAGCTGCTCTCCCATGGAGCTAGGAATCAGCAGTATGCAGGACTTAGGGAAAATCACCCCAAGTTCTTTTTGTTTGATTTTGTTTTGTTTTTTGAGACAGGGCCTCAAGAAGCCCACAGTGTCACTGCATAGCCAAGGCTGACCTTGAACCTCTGATCCTCTGGATCCCCTGGCCTACAACTCCCAAAGGCTAGGATTACAAGCAGGCAGCACTCTGTCTGCACAATCCACTTTTTCAGGCACCCAAAAAAATTCACAATGAAGATGTTAGGTCTCAGCCAGGCTGTGGTGGTGCACGCCTTTAATCCCACCATTTGGGAGGCAGAGGCAGATGGATCTCTATGACTTTGAGGCCAGCCTGGTCTACAGAGAGAGTTCCAGAACAGCCAAGGCTACACAGAGAAACCCTGTCTAGAAAAAAATAACAACAAAAAATCAAAGATGTTAAATCTCAAATTCAGGACAAAAGGCTGACGTGCCTATTTAACATACCAAAGTGGACCTGGACATCAGGTTCACCCAGGGTCTGTAA
>CM053767.1:51181229-51241739 GCA_028658305.1 Pachyuromys duprasi | reverse complement strand
GGAGGCAGAGGCAGGTGTATCTCTGCAAGTTACAGGTCAACATGTTCTACACGGTGAGACCCTGCCTGGAAAAAAAAAACCAAACAAAAGGAAACCACCCTCCAAAGAGCAAATATTTAGTATTTCAGTTACATTTTCTTCAGTCCTGGGGATTGAACCTGGGACCTGGGGAGTGCTATGCCAGCATCCTAACAATGAGTGATGCAGGGTGCTAATGAAGTCTTGACCTGAGTAAGACCTTGTAAGAAGCAGGGAGATGATGAATTCAGGGTCAGCCTTAGATACACAGCCAACTGGAGGCCAGTCTAGGCTACACACTGCTTTTTGGCAGTTTAGGGGAACTGGACTCATAGTCTCACACATACAAGCAAAGTGCTCTGCTACTGAGCTGCATGGTCCTGAGCCTATGCCTAAAACTTCAAATACAATAACTCTGCTCATTTCCTTATGGCGAGTACCTTCAAATTCTCTTCTGTTTTGAGCTATATAATGTACCCTTGTCGTCAGGTTGCTGTCCTATTGAGTAATGCCATGGTACTGGCTAAATTAAGCTTTGTCTGCCTGCAATACCTTTAAAATTGTGTGTGTGTGCGCGAACAAGACTTTCAAGCAGCATTCTATACTTTCTTTTAAAATCCCACGTGACCAGTTTTTCTGGAGAAGGGAACTTGAGCACAAGTTCAGCCTGCTCTACAGGCAATGTGTATTTGTTTTTGAGAAATCTCGAACTGTTTTTTATGAGAGAATTAACCCTCTCGGGGAAACATGTCAGCTACTGGCTATCCCATGGGAGTGTGTGGGGAGGACACCTGCGCCCTGTGGTGTGTCACAAGGCGGCGGGGCCTGCCAGACAGAATCTGTGTAACTGACGCCTCCGCAGGAGGGGTAGAAACTAGGGCCAGCTGCCTTTTTCTCCACCACAGAGGCCAGGAGAGCAGTTCTTCAGACATTACCAAAACCCATCATAAAGAGATTTTGGAGACTTGCATCTGAGCATTGGGTGGAAAGCAAATAGGGCAGGCCCTTGAGAAGTGTGTACCCAGGCACTCGGTTGTTAAAATGTGTGCCTAGCAGGCATGAAGCTCTAAAATGCAAGAGAATTCCACTTGAAGGACAGTGGTGATGCACGCCTTTAATCCCAGCACTTAGGAGGCAGAGGGAGATGGATCTCTGTGAGTTTGAGACCCGCCTGGACTACAGAGTGAATTCTAGGCCAGCCAGGCTACACAGAGAAGCCCTGTCTTGAAAAACAAACTGATGAACAAACAACATTAACTTGAAGGTTTTGGTGTGGAGCCCAGTCTACTCTCAAACTTACTCTGTGGCCCACCCTGGCCTCAGCTTCAAAGGAGTCCTCCTGTATCAGCCTACCCAGTGCTGAGATAATGCACGTAGGGCCACCATGCCTGGCTGCACCTGTTATATCTACTATACCAGTGTTCTGGAGATGTTTGGGGTAGAACAGAAAATATTATGTACAAGTCTCTTAAAATATCTTTTTTTTTTGCCATATTTAGGATTAAATTTAAGATTTCACACGAGCTAAGGAAGAGCGCTATTACTGATCATTATACCCCTAGGCCCTTAAAATACAGTTTTACTTTTTATGTTTTATTTTGTTTTGTTTGTGTTTTTTTAAGGCAAGGACTTCCTGGGTAGTTTATTCTGACCTTGAACTCACAGTCTTCCTATCTCAGCCTCCTAGGTGCTTAGATCACAACAGTGTGCCAACTCACCTAGCTGTTTTGTGTTTTGCTTATTTTGGTGAGAGTGTATGTGTTCCTCGGTGATTGGGTACCTGTATCTGAGGCCACGTGGGGCCAGAGGTCTATGCAGGTGCTTTCCTCACTTGCTCTCCAGGTGCTTTGGCTGGTTTTGTTTTGTTTTTGGTTTTGTTTTTGAGACAGTGTTTCACTCTGTAGCTCTGACTGTCCCCGGACAGATTAAGAAAGATTTGCCTGACTCTGCCTCCCAGGTCCTGAGATTAAAAACAGGCACTACAAAAGCTCAAGGGCTTTGAGGTTGGTTGGTTGGTTGTTTTAATAAAAGGGTCTCTCACTGATGTGTCAGGCTGGTCACAGTTCTCCCCCCATGCTGGGAGTGTAAGCTAAGGGTCCTCCTCACCAGACTTTGTGTCTTGATGCTGAGGATCTGAACTCGGGTCCTTTTCATGCCTGAGCCACCTGACTAAGGCGTCTTCTCATCCCCTCAGTTTTACTTTTCAAAAGTAAGAAGATGCAGATTTTCATAGCCTGGACAACAAAGCAGAAAGGAAGCGGCTTGAGCTCCAAGTAGACAGGGCAGCTTCTTTCTCGGCACTGGGCCGTGTGCACACTGCTGGCTGGAAATCTTTGTCCTTGTAATCTTTTCTGAACATTTCAAGGCTAGTGGATGTGAAAAGCTTTCTCAAGACTTTCCCAAGAACTTGAATAATATAATCTCACGAAATGGGGGGAACGTAGATACAGCTTGTATCAAAGCAGGGAGCACAAGCAGCACCTCCGGGGACGTTTTCAAATGTAGACTTCATTGTTCTCATAAAAGCCCCTCCCCCGCTTCCGGGCCAGGACGGAACCCATCGCACGGGATCCAGGGCTCTGCAGAAGCCACGCCCAAGCTGTCCAACTTCTTCAACAGCATTTTTAAGTTCCTACCTTCCTGACATCAAAATGTCCTTTTCCACCTACATCCTTGAGAGAAAGCACAATGAGAGTTCCTTGCAGAAGGACAAGGCACAATTTGGTGGTTGAGTGCGGACTTTGAAGTCACATGCTCATTGGATTCCTTGCTCGTCTATCTAACTTGAGTACCCAAAATTTGATTTCCTCTGCCTTTTCTCTATAGGTAAAATGAGAACAATAGGATGTATACCATCGGGCTGTTGCAAGGGTTTCGTGTGATGATATATGGGGTGTTATTTGAATAGTACCTGATACAAAAGGAGAATGTTCACGTTTGGACCAGAAATGCAGCTCAAAGCTAGGGTGTTTGTTTCCCATGCACAAGGCCTTAGATTCCAGCCCCAGGACGGTGGGGGAGGGAAGGTGCTAACGATCTCCAGTCAACAGTTTAAATTGAAGCAGGGTGTGGTCTTCCCAGCTGGTAGGTCTTCCCTCCTGAGATTAAGGCTAGAGACCTCATGGCTGGCTCTGGCCATACTGTGAGAGATTCCCTCTCAAAAACGGAACAGCACAAAATAAAACAGATACCCTTACAAATAACTAAACACACACAGCTTGAACATGTTTCTTTGTCGTCTTCTTTTTTTTAAAAATCTGTTTCTAAATGAATACACTAAAGAAATTGGCCTTTGTGTATACCTACAAAAAATAAAATAGAGAAAACACATTTGATTCTGAAAAATGGACTGGTTCCCAATATGCCCTTATATGACAACGAATAAAGACTAAATGTTATTAACTAAATGTTTCATTGACACTCAACTAACCTGTATTAAATCTGGGGATGCGTATCTGGCATCTAGGCTCAATGCTCTGATTGCTTTTAAAGTCGAGAATTCCTTAATTCATTCAGTCTCACTCACTGGCTCTCGGTCTGGCCTCAGGCTCAAGCTGACCCTTGTGCCTAGGCCACTCAGGTATCAGGATTACAGCAGGAATCACAGCACCCGCCTCACCCTGTCGACATAATTTTATATTTTTCTCTCTAGCACTTCCATGCTTAGTGAGGGGTAACCCAACAAATTTTTAATTAAAGCCAAAGATTTATTGGCTGCTATGCTAATATAATGAGTATTTAATCTAATGGAGAAAAAGCAGACAAGCCCCTTCTTTGCTGGTATTAGAATTCTTCGTGTTTTGATATCGCCGATGGCGACTGAACAGACCCAAGCGTCAGGAGAGACGAGTGACCTGGATGTGTAACCTTCAGCATCAGACGCTCAAAGGACAGGCACAGTTCCAGTAACCGCTTCATTCCCCGCGTTCCCCGGAGAAAGAGGGCGGTGAATTCTGGTGATGGCATCAGCTGACATCACCGGCTGGGATCATGGGGACGCTGGGCCCACCTCAGCAGTGGCCTGACTGCATCAACCTCTGGGTTTCCCAGCTCCTGCCACGTGAGACGCCCTAATATGGCCAGGCTCAGGAGAAGCCCAGGAGCGCTTCCTTCTCCTGCTTCAAGGAGGGAAGGCTGGAACAAATGCTTAAAGTCAAACACAGTCTGAAGAAAAGCAAATGGGGATTTGGGTTCGCGCCTGGCCAGATGCAAATTTCAGGGCTGCAGCAGACCCAACCCTGGGTTATCGATCGTTGAATTAAAACACAAAGCTTTTGCCCCCGCCCCACAACCTGCTGCAACCCCGGGACAGACCCCGAAGCTCTTGTCTATTTTAGCGACTTGGGAAGCCCTGGGGTTGGGGGTGCTGCTGGGGACCTAGCCCGGTGCCTCTGGTCCTAGCAGCTTTGAGGGAGATGCTGCAAGGCGTGTCTGGGCTGTGCTCATGTGATGAAGGGAGGGAAAAACAAGGAGGGGGGAGGAGGCTACGAGGTGGCTTTTTTTTTTTTTTTCTTTTAAGGAGTTTGCCACGAGCGCGTTGCCTTCATTCGCAGTCCGGGCGCGTTCTCAGTAGGATTGCAGAGAGCCGCCGCTCCTCGCCCCTAGTCCCCGTGGTCCTGGGCGCGCGTTTCCTCGCCCCCTCGGCGTCCCCGCAGTCCCGGGAAGGCGGCTAGCCGGCGGGAGCAGGAGAGCCTCTGAGCCATGGGCGCAGGCAGTTCCACCGAGCAGCGGAGCCCGGAGCCGCCGGCGGGGAGCGACACGCCGAGCGAGCCGGAGATCAGTGGGCACGGGCCCGCGGTGGAAGCGCCGGGAGCCGCCGAAGACCCCGCCGACGCGGACCCCGCCACCAAGGTAAGCCGCAGCCACCTGCCCGGGGAGGGCGGGATGCAGATGGGGCGTCCGGTGGTTTCCGCCTGCCACAACTTCCCGCCGGTGCAGCCGGTCCGCAAAGTCGAGCGCAGCCCTTTGCGGGCTCCCGGGTCTTCCTCGCGCCGGGGCGGGGCTGGCATCTTTGTCGTGGGTCCCTAGGGGCGGCGGCCTGGCCCTCCCGCAGCCATCAAGTCTACCCCTGCCCGCAGTTCTCCAACCTTTCTCCTCTCTTCCGGTGGGCTGGCACCCTGGGGGATGGCCGGTGGGGCGCTCAATTGACTAGGCTTCTGAAGCCACTTCACACACACCCCCCAGATCGCAGGTCCCAGAGAGGGAAAGTGGGGACCTGCTTTGCAGCAGGGCAAACCTAGGTTCCCCGCCCAGTATTGGCCTTGAGACCAGCTTCCACCCGGGCCACAGGGCTTGGTACCCAGAGTCCTGCGGCAGCGCCTGGGACACCGCCTAGCTGATGCAGAGAGCCTGGTGTGTGCTCTCTTCCAATGGAGGGCGAGGCGAAGCTCCCGGCGCCCTGTCTTCCTTTCTCTCAGTTTGCTGCCTGTGGACTCAGTTGGATAAACAAACATTGGAGTTAGAAGTTCTGCATGCATGAGGCAAAGGCGTAAGTGAACGTTCTTTGCACTCCGGTCGAGTATACTGAAAAGCTCTAGAGATACTGCATATTATAGGCCTGTTTGGTTTGAGACCGGAATATTTGATCCGGCCTACCACAGTGTCCACTATTGTGTCCTGATCTCATTATTGTATTTTATTTATTTCAGTTCTTTTTCTTTGTTGTTGTTTGAGGTTGTTAATTAATTTGCTTATTTGTTTTGGGATGGAGTCTCATTTTGTAGCCTAGGCTGGCTTGGAACTCACTAGTTAGCCCAACTAGTGGCAATCCACCTGCCTCAGCCTCTGGAATGACTTTGCAGCCACGCCCGGCTGGCAACATTGCATTTTAGCTGTTTGCCAGCATGTGCTTGTAAGCAAGATTTCGATCAGGTGGATTTGTGATATTCCTATAGAAACAGGTGAACAACCAAGCAACTTCAACAAGAATCAACCAATTGCTAAATTCGGTGATAGAGAGTAGTGAGGACCTTTGGGCATGTGTAAGGAAATGTAAACATCTTTGAGAACAAAACATTTAGATCCTGGTAATCTCACAGACGTGGGACCTGATCGCTTTGACCTCTTCAGTTGTCCTAGTGCAGAGCAGGCTGAGTGGTTGCTCTTAACGTTTCTAACTCATCACTATTTGTAAGATGCAAAGTCCTCAATGTCTCCAATGCAAAGGTTTTCTAAGAAGCATCCCAGTTTTTGCGAAACGGTTTCCAGCCTTTGGATGCCTCAGTACATTTTAATACTTGTGTAACAGTCTTTAAAAAAAATTACTTGAGAGGAAAAAGTACACTTGTGCATGTTGTATGTGTGTTGGGTGGGGATAAATGTACCATGGTGCACACGTGTGAAGGTCAGACAACAGCTCTGTGGGATTGGTTCTTTCCTTCCACCTTTATGTGGGTCGTGGGGCTTGAACTCATGTTAGGAGCTTTGCACAGCAAGCCCTTGTACCTGCTGAACTATCTCACTGCCCCACACCATCTTTTGATGACAACTGCTCTCAACCTAGCTCCAGTTTGGAATATTGTAATTTTAAGGTGTAATTGCTAAAAATTTGCAGTCAGAAGACATTTTTTTTAACTTTGGTTTTTATATGACTCCAAGTCTTATTATCTGTTTACAGTGATATATGGGCCTTATCCCCTGTTCAATAAATTGCATTTTTTTATTTAAAAATATCCTCCCTTTGTTTTCCACCTTCCATACCCTTTCTCCATCCTCATCAACCACCATCTTGAAACATCCAAGCAGTCTTCTTTTAAAAATGATTTAAGTGACATCCACAGCATTATTAATTTGTTGGCCCGGTTCCCAGTTATCAATTTGGAGATGGATCGATCCACTTGCATGTGCTTGCTGGAATATGTATGTTTCTTCATTTCGACTCACAGAGAACTCAAGTTCTGAAGACCAAAGACTTTTTCAATAGGATCTCAGAGTTAAGAATGATTCAGCACCTCTCCCTTCTACCCTTGCTCTTCTCCATCTTTACCTCTAAGACCGAGTCGCCCATGTGCCACTCTTGACTCCTTAGCCCCTTGGCTGCTACCAAGCAATTTCTACGTCTGTGGATTTAGGGGCTTTGCAACTAATAGCTTGGCTAGTCTGCATGGCTCGCACAAGGCCAAGGGGCTTACCTGGTTCTGTGGACAAACTGTCCCGCGTGAAACATGGTGCCTGGCATGAAGGAGGGGACCTTGGCAATTGCTGATGGAGATGAGGAAGTGATGATTCTGGCCCCTTGGGATTTCACTGGTGAGTGCCAGCTGTCTGCTCCTCCTGCTTCCCTTTTAACCTCATTATGATTAGTTTTATGTAGCAGATAGTGACTGAGACCAGTCTCTCTGGTAGTTAGTAGATTGAACAAGTGATTTAGGGAGAAAATCAGATTTGAAGACTTGTTTGCTTTTTAGAAATAGAATGGCTTGGCTAGGTGTAGGCTCACATTTGCAGCCACAAGCCCAGCATTCAGAAGTCTGAGGCAGGAGGACTGAGGTGACTTTGAAGCCAGGCTACATGAAACCGTTGTAGACAAGGAATCACTCTGTAGCCCAAGCTGGCCTAGAACTCACTATGAAGCCCAGGCTAGCCTTGAGCTATTTGTGATCTTTTTCTGAGACTGAAATTACAGGTAGGAACTACTACTCTATTCAGCTTAATTTTTTCTGATTATGTATGTATGTCCCAGCACCCACAGGGCAGCTCACAACACTCTGTAACTCTAGTTCCCGGAGATCTGACAACCTTACCCACATAGGCAGACATGCAGGAAAACACCAATGCACATAAAAAATTAATAAAATTTATAGTTGGGTGTGGTGGCACACACCTCTAATCCCAGCACTATAGGCTGAGGCAGGTGTATCGCTGTGAGTTCAAGGCCAGCCTTATCTACAAAGTGAGTCTTTGGGGGTGAGGAAGGGAAGGGGGTGTTTTGAGACAAGGTTTTTCTGTGTAGCCTTGGCTGTCCTGGAACTTGCTCTGTAGACCAGGCTGGCTTCGAACTTAGAAAGATCCACCTGTCTCTGCCTCCCTGAGTGCTTAGGATTAATGGTGTATGCCACCCACCACCAAACAAAAAAAAAAAATTCTTAAAAAACAAAAAAGAAAGTGAGCTTTGGGCAGGATGCTGGACAGTATACTGTGAGCTACAGTTACCAGCCCCCTTTTTGGTGACTTTAGTTAGCAAGTACTCCCTAAGAGTCCCCACAGGCAACTCCCTAATTGAAGTCTGCCATGAAGTCACATGAAGTCAAATGAGAGTTGGAAGCTTTTTTTTTTTAATTAAAATTGTGGGTGTGAGCACACACATAGGCATGTGTGCACGAGCACTTGGGTACCCGTGGAGGCTAGAAGTGGGCTTCAGATCCATTGGAGCTGGAATTACAGCCAGTTGTGTAGTTGTGAGTTCCCTGGTGTGGGTGCTGGGATCCCTCTGGCCCTCTGCCAGTAAGTAGTCTTTCTTTCTCCTTCCTCCTCCTCCTCTTCTTCCTCTTGCCTGAGGACTGAACTCAGGGCCTTTCCCATGCTAGACAAGTGCTGTTCAGCCTCAGGCCAAGAGAGTTAAACTTTGACTCAAGTTTACCATTTAAATATCCTCTTTCTTGGCTTTATCTGTGCTGCACTTCAGTCCAATGCAAGAAGTCCTGTAGTCAACCTTCATATGCAAATTCTAAGAGGAAATGGCTTGGTCAGTTATTTGCCCAGTGCCTGGTTTAAGACTTTTTGGCTACTGGTGGGGACTGGGGACAGTAAGATTGGCTTCTCATTTTCTCAGTTGTGAGTCTGTAGGCTCTGATCTCTTCAAGTTTACTTTCATTCAGTTGCTGACAGACCATGGCTGACCAATGACTAGTAGACTTTCATTGCTCTGTTAAATCTTGATTTCTGGAGGCAAACTGCAGGCCAAGTTTGATAACCAGAATGCCTCTGAATTAGCCTTTGTTAATTAAAAGATTACATCTGTATTTGTGTGTGTTTATGTGTGTGTCCATGCAATACATATAGGGATCAGAGGACAGTCATGGGAGTTGAGATGGCTGTCTCCTCTCACCACATGGGTCCCAAAGACTAATCTCAGCTTGCTGAGCCACCATATGGGTGTTGGGAACTGAACCCAGGTCCTTTGGAAAAGCAACAAGTGATCTTACTTGCTGAGCCATTTCTCTAGTCCCTTGATTGGTGTTTTAAAGGGTGTGTCTGTGTTAAAACACATATTGGAGATGCCATTCTTTTCCATAATTGCCTGAGCTACTTTGCCTGCTTGAGAAATAGTAGAAAAAGAAAACTAGCTTTTAACACCCATCTGTTTTACCTTGAATGATCTAGAGTTATTTATTAATAAAGAATTATCTTTATTAATGAGATGGAATTTTTTGATGTGTTAAGTATATTATGTGTTTGTCTTATGTAGTTCAGGCAGGCCCCAACTCTCCCTATAGAGGATGCTGTCCTCGAACCTGTCATTTCCTTACTCCGCTCTTGAGGAAAGTACTGTTTCTGCATGTGTGGCTACCTATATTCCAACAGATTGTCCTCATTATAAGAGCTGCTGCTCTCTCACCATATCAGAGGCCAAACCTAGCAAGGTGGTGTACCTTTTGTCATGCCAGCACTTGAGAGACTGAGGCAGGAGAATAGCAAGTTCAACCAGCATGGGCTACATAGTGACTTCCAGGTTGGCCCAGGATACAGAGTGAAATTGCATCAAAGATTAAAACAAAACAAAACAAAACAAACAAACAAACAAAAAAGTAGTCCACCCAGAGATGGAAAGGTGAGGTTTCTAGTCATTTAGGATTGTCAGAAGATGAAATTATATGACTACATAGTTTGAGGTCAGCCTGGGCCATGAGAGTATGAGGACCTATGTTTGGGTCCGTAGCACTGATAGTGAAAGCTGGGTGTTGCTGCCCGTGTCTGTAATCCCAGGGCCAGGTCACTGCTGTGCAGTTAGCCCAGCTGACAGGGCTCTGGGCTTACAGGGGTGGGGTTCCAAAAGACTCCTGTCTCCAGGGAATAAGGGGAAGAGCTGGTCACCTGTTTTCCAAATAGCCTGGCAAGGGCACTCACATTTTAAATACACAAATGTGTAATATATTCAGTTTAAGAGCTTAATCAGCATTTCTGCGTGAAAGAGTGAGTCTAGGTCTCCTTTCCTGGGACTGAAGTGTCTCTCCCCTCAGCTCCCAGGAGCTGGGTTATAGGTGTACAGGACTGTGCTCTGTCCTAAAGGGCCTCTATCTGTACTTCAGAATCAGGGACAACTTATAGAATGGAATAATTGTCTAGAGGAGCTGACCTGAGGTTAACTTTATAGAAGAAAAGGGGCTGCGGGAACCAGAGACAGAAGTCACTTATCCTGTAAAATTTAATGCAGAAGGAACTCACTTATAGAACCAAAACTTTTATTATTAATTCATTTGTTTGTTCTTTTGGGCTGGCTCTCTCAGTGTAAGCCAGGCTCAAAACAGGCAACCCTCTTGCCTCAGCCCCTCAGTGTGGGCTGCTTACAGGCACATCCCTGAGTTTGGCCATTACCTATCTTTTGATATCTGAGAGGTCAGATAAACAATTTGGTTCCAGCTTGGCAGCCTGGAACTATAGCAAGAGTCACCCCATTTTGCTGTGACTCTTTAAAACCCTTAGCTTCCTGTGAATTTTAGGACAATCAACACACACAAAAAAAATAGTATTTTTTGCTGGGGCCTGGGATGGTAGCTGAGAACTACAGACTGTTCTGAATAACAGGTGGGGAGCCTGGGTTTCTTTCCACGCACACCACACACAAAGGTGTTCTGTCTTCAGTACCAAGAAACTGCCTGTTTTCATTGTCTTCTGAAGGTTTTAGAATGTATGTAGGGTTTAGGGAACAAAACACCTGTGCATGAAGAGGATCACGGGACATTGTGCTCATCTTTGGCCTCTGTAGCTCTGCGTGGGTCATCCTTTGTAAAGAGAGGTTTCAGAGATTATGGCATTCGGCATTTTGAGAAGATAGTCAATGCCTTCCTCTGTTGAAATCCTTGAGCCCAATTCTTAGATCTCTCAGCCTAAACATTTAAAGATACTACAGTAGAAAGCTAGGCAAAGAGACAGGAGAGGGCTCAATAGTATACTGAGTGTGTTTGCCTGTGTGCATGTGTACCATGGTGAGTCTGTGGAGGCCTGAATCGATCCTCCATTTCCACCATGTAGCATCAGATGCCTGTATCCAATATCTTATCTTGCTGAAATACTATTAACATTAGTTTTTTGTTTTTTAAGGATTTATTTTTATTTCATATGTGTGTTTGCTGAAAGTATGGTATGCAAACCACAAGTGTGCCTGGTGTCCATGGAGGAGAGAGCTTCGCTTCCTGTAAAGCTGGAGTTACAGATGGTTGTGAGCAGCTGTGGGGCTGTTGGGAACTGAACCTGGCTTGGAAGAACGGCTTTTTTTTTTTTTTTTTTTTTTGGAGGGGAGGGGGCATGCAGTTCTCTGTGTAGCCTTGTGTCCTGGACTTGATTTGTAGACCAGGCTGGTCTCAAACTCACAGCAATCCATCTGCCCCTGCCTCCCAGAGTGCTGGATTAAAGGTGTGGGCCACCACTGTCCTGAAGATTACATGATCAATTATTTGACTCGATGTTTGGATCTTGAACCATTTTCCTGCTAATCAGAACCTGCTGGAGGATGTAAGGATGGGACTTTGGGTTTGTGATTACTCTTCTCTTTGATTCATTAGCGCTTTTATCTGTTTTATCTTATCTCAGAGACCAGATTGTCCTTGAAATCACTATGTATCTCAGTCTGCCCTTGGTCTCCTGACCTTCCTTCTCCACCTCCCAAGTAGGATGGGAGGTATGCATTATCATGATGTGGTGTGTGTGTGTGTCTGTCTGTCCCTCTGGGTGTTTGTGTTTCTTAAGACTGGGTCTCACCATAGCCTAGAATCCCAGCACCAGGGTCTGGAGTCTTGAAAGGCTGCCCTGTATTCTGCTTGCTCAGCATGAGCACTGTTGCCTCATGGGAGGAGAGGAGCCGACATCCCAGCCCCTTCTCCTAGTGACAACTCAGATTCAGTAAGGTTAGAGCCTGCTTGGGTAAAAGGGAAGGTGTCAGAAGATAAAGGAATTTATTCTCTCTCAGGTATCTGGAGAAGGAAAATATTTTCCTACATGGTTCGCCTTGGGCGCTGAGGCTGCTCCGAATAAGCCATGTTGGAGGCTAGCACACACAAGCTCTTGTCAGCTGTTGGTTACCAACTGTCTGGAGGTTCAGAGGTAGAAGAAGCCTGCTTCTTCAGTGTGTGACGCACGCCTGTAATCCCAGCACTCAGGGAGGCAGAGGCAGGCAGATCTCTGTGAGTGCGAGGCCAGCTTGGTCTACAAGGTGAGTCCAGGACAGCCAAGGCTACATAGAGAAACCCTGTTTCAAAAAACCAAACCAACCAAACAAAGCCTGCCACACATGAGGTTCCAGGGCTTTTTTTTATTTTTATTTTTTTGAGACAAGGCTTTTCAACGTAGCCCTGGCTGGCCTCGAGTGTGCCTCGGCCCCCCAAGACCTAGGATTATAGATACCTGCTGCAGGTTGAACCCAGCGCAGCTGCTGGAACATGCTCTGCAGACCAGGCTGGCCTCGAGCTCACAGAGGTACACCTGCTTCTGCCTCCAGAGGGAAGCCACTCTCCCTCCCTCCCTCCCCCGGACCCCACTCCCAACTTCATTTAGATCTTAACTCACAAGAAAGGTTCATTTTTATGCCTAAGAGGAGAAATCTGATTTTATTGTCCATATATGTTTCCTATTACTCTAGTGCCATGGGTCACGTAGTCCCTTTTGTTGAATCTTTCTCTACATATGCATACGTCTGTTTCAACTTTTAAAAAATAATTTAGACAACTCCCCTTTGTATTTAAACAATAAATTAAAAACAGCTGGTCAGTTGCAGCATCAAACATATGGTTGAAAACATTTTTCTGTTTCCTATCTCAGGTATTTTTCTCCCTTCTTGAGGTGAGGTGATTGAGTGTATATGCCTACATGAGTATAAAAAGTCACAAGTGGGGATCAATTTCCAAATGCCACTTGCTTTCTTAGCATTTGATAACGTACATCAAAGGTAGCCAAAGCTGATGCAGCCATGGTTGCACACCCCTTTAGGCTCAGCACTTGGGAGTCTGCTGTAGAAGGATGGAGAGACTGAGGCCAGCTTGAGCCACATAGAGAGAACCTTGTTTTGTTTTTTTTTAATTAATTCATTATGTATACAGTGTTGTGCCTGCATGTACACCTGCATACCAGAAGAGGGCACCAGATCTTATAGATGGCTGTGAGCCACCCTGTGGTTGCTGGGAATTGAACTCCCGACCTTTGGAAGAGCAGACAGTGCTCTTAACCTCTGAGCCATCTCTCTGGGAAAAGAAAATTGTGTCCCGATTTCCCGAGCTTGTAGATGAAGCTCAGCTACAGTGTTTGCCATTTCCTGAGTGATGGATCTCCAGTATTACAAGTAAGTCAAACAGATAGTTCTTAGCATGCAGTGTCCAGAAGGCGCTGTGAGTGAAAGGAAAGCGCACAGCTTTGCTCATAAGGTGGGTCTGGGATGACCTCTTCAGGTGCAGTATTCAACGACAGATTTAGGTACCTGTGAAAGAAGATCCAAGAACTGCCATCAGCTGGCCCATATCATGCAGAGAATTTTCTAGGTAACTACTTTGATAAGCACCCTAGACATATCAAAGGCCATTAGTGAGGAAGCCAGGAGAGTCAAGGCATGCTAAGGCGATAGATGTTTTTAAGGGGTAATGGAAAAGGGATGATAAGTCACGTTTCACCCGCTTGACAGTGAGTGGATGTGGCTACCTCAAGCTCCTGCCGCCCTGGCTTCCGCCAAGTGACAGACGTGACCTGGAGCTGAGCTCAGATTACCCGTTCTCCCGCTCAGTTCCCGTTTGTCAATGTATTTTCTCACGGCAACAGAAAGGAAGCTAGGACATTACTTGATAGTAGTCATTTGGGACTCACAAGTTTACAGGAGGGTGTACTCTCAAGACCCAGAGGCAGGAGGATTTGAGTTTAAGGCCTGCTGGGGCTGTATAACCAGTGCCTGTCACAAATACACACATATGTAAGTAGAGTCTTTGGCAAACTAGGTAATGGCCAACACATCTTATGTTTAGCTACACATCTTTAATAGTGTTTTATCCGAGAGCGTGGACTGGGTGTGGTGGGGCCATGAGGTGCATCAATAGGAAGAGATAGTGCCATGGAGCCGGAAGGTGGCTGCCAGCAAGAGGCAGAGAGGGGAGGAAAAGAGTGGAAGATAAAACTGAAGGCAGCGAGCTGGGTGGCTGCCAGAACACCACTTTCCTGAGCGAATCTTCTCCATCTGAAAGTGGAGGTCCGGAAGGGCTGACCACACCCCTTCTGTCGGCAGGTTTCATGGGGGTGGCTCTCAAAGGGGATATTCCCTTTGGGTGATGTCTATGTCCAGTGCTAAGGACAAGGCAGTTGGATGGTTTGCTCTCAGTTTACCTGTCCGACTGTGGATCCAGTGAGGGCTCTGAGTTCTGGTTGCCAGGGCAGGCAATTCATTCTCTAGAAAATGTCCTGGTTGTTATTGTTGTGTGTGTGAGAGAGAGAAGGGCACTGTTGTGCATGCTGTGGCTTGTGTGTGCTCGGAGGAGAACTGTAAGTACTTGGTTTTCTCCTTCCTCCTCCTTGTTTGAGAAAGTCTGTCTTGTCTCTGTGCTGTCTCCACTTCCCATCTCAAGGAAGTGTAGGCATCACAGATTAAGATTTAATTAAGACCTTTTTGTTTGTTTGTTTATGTAGGTTCCAGAGACCAGCCTCGGGCTTGCTTGGCAGGTACTTTTTCCTTGAAGCCATCTTGCAGGTCATCACTTTCTTAAAGCACAGTTTCATTCTGTAGTGAGAGCTGTCCTGAAACTTACTATTGTAGCCCAGATTGGCCTTATTGTATGACAGTCTTCAAGATTAGAAGTGTGTGCCATCATTCTGGCTAAATACTCCTTGGTACTGGTAATCCTTATTTAAGGTGTACCTGGAGCCACACATGATGGCACATACCTGTAGGTCAGAGCAGGAGAAAAGCAAGTTCAAGGTTAGCCTGGCCTACATAGTAAGCCTGTCTCCTAAGGCGAGGGGTGACAAAAACAGGGATGGTTGGGGAGATGACACAGTAATGTGCTTACCACAGAAACATGATAGCTGACCCTCTCGTGTCCCAGCATGCATGGGAAAAGGTCTATCACTGGGCTTATAGGGGCAGGAAAATTCTGGGACTTGTTGGCCAGCTTATACAGCTAAACTGGGTGAGCTCCAGGTTTCATGGAAGACTGTGGCTTGAAGCTGGGCATGGTGGTTTATGCCTTTAATCCCAGCAGAGGCAGAGATCTCTGTGAGTGAGGCCAGGCAGGCTCGGGCTACATAGTGAGACAACATTAGATATGTAAGTGAAGCAGCAAGATTGTTTGATGTGTTAAGGCGTTTACTGCCAAGCCTGACCTGAGTTTGATCCCCCAAACCCAGCTGGTAGAAGGAAAGAAAAGACTCCTTCAAGTTGTCTATTGACTTCCACATGTGCACCACGCCATGCTCATAACATACATGCACATACACATACACACACAGACATAACTACATGTAATAAACTTATTAAAAGGTGACATCTGTCGGCCTCTGCCTCCTAAGTGCATGCACCCCCACTCCTGGTGTAATTACTTAATTTTTTGGATAGACTCCCCTGATTCCAGGGTTTACAGATATGGACCATTATCCTTAGCTTTAATGGTTGCTGGATTTTATACATTTGGTTCTCCATGATCCTTTAAACTAAGCCCTACCAGACTTCTTGGAGAATGCCTCTTCAGAAACTTTTGTTTGGCATTGTGCTTCAGTGGGGTGTAAGCCCTGAATTCTGTGCAATGTTCAGCGCTGTGCCATCTCTGATCACTGGTTCCACCCAGCGGTGTGAATGACAGGTGAGCTGGAGGAAGGCTGTCTAGATCACTAAGAACCAGCCACTTTTTGTCTGTTTCAAGTTTTGAAGCAAAGTCTCACAGTAAAGCCCAGGCGGGCCTTGGACTCCAGGCAATCCTCCTGCCTCAGGCTCCCAAGTGATGGGAATGGACAGCTGTCCACTTTCACTGATGCATTTATTTTGGTTTCGGTTTTTGAGACAAGGTTTCTCTGTGTAGCCCTGGCTGTTCTGGAACTCACAGATATCCACCTACCTCTACCTCCCAAGTGCTGGGATTAAAGGCATGCACCACCACTGCCCAATTTAAGATGAGTTTTTTAATTCCCTCAGAAATAGCATGTGCAATCAAATCAGTATTTAGAGTTGAGCTCCAACTACTGTATTGTAACTGTGGATATTTAATTGGAAATTTGTAATCTCTCTGCTCTGTTCTGTGTAAAATAAATCATTCAAGCAGTAGGGAATGTTATAAATTTTGTCAAATCCTTATTATCAAAATTTCTCCCAATCTTGGCATAAGACAGTGTATAGAAGTGAAGCAAAAAAATACTGAACTAGAATGAGAAAACCTAGGTTGGTAGATTTTTACTCACACACACACACCGTTTTTTGACAAATCCCAAGGGCTAAAATTTACTTGAAAGACATTCAATAGTCTTAAGTGAGTCTTTTGTTTATAATAAACTAACCTTGTTTGCTTTGATCAACATGAAAAACATTATTTCCTTTAATACTAACTGAGATCTTTAGAATGCTTAAAGATTTTTAAAAAATTGTTCTGTGTGGAGACTTTGTGGTGGCAGACTGTGATGTAGCAGTTGTATCTAGACTAGTAACAGTGACAGATTTCAAGTCAAGTCCCTCATGACTTGAAGGCATGCAAAGAATGCTTCAGTATTCAGGGAAGTAGGTCATGGTTTAAAGTATTACATTGGCCAGAGAGTGCTCAGGCAGTGTCTCAGAGCCCTGGAACCCAGCTGAGGCCTTTCCCAGAATGCTTCAGTCTTAAGCACATTAGGCGGCAGGATGAACTTCTCAGCTTCTGGAGAACTGGATTCAGAGTTCCAGATTCTTTGTTAAAGCTTGAGTCTCCAAGAAAAGTCCTATGTGGGACTGATCCTTTTTTCTTTTTTGTCACTGCATGATCCTGAAATAGATATTATTTTAAAGAACGACAGGCAGGAGCTGGAGAGATGGCTCAGTGCTTAAGGCAGAGGACCTGAGCTTATTTCTCAGTACCCACACTGGAGGCTCAGAACTGTCCCTAACTCCAGGAGATCTGATGATCCCTTCTTCTGGACTCTTTGAGAACCCAAACAGAGGTGGCATACACTCTCAGAGATGCACACACATATTAAAAGAAAGTAATAAGCCGAGTGCGGTGGCGCACATCTGTAATCCCAGTACTCAGGGAAGCAGAGGCAGGTGGATCTCTGTGAGTTCAAGAACAGCCTGGTCTACAAAGTGAGTTCAGGACAGCCAAGGCTACACAGAGAAACCCTGTCTTGAAGAAAACAGAGAGAGAGAGAGAGAGAGAGAGAGAGAGGAGGAGAGTCAGTGTTTTAAAGAATTGGGGATCTGGGGTGCTAGGGGTATAGTTCAGTTGGTACAATGCTTGCCCATATACATTACACATGGCCCAGGCTCTAATCTGTAGCAAACTCTGGTTGCCCCAGCACTTGGGAAGTGGAGGAGAAGCAACGGAGAATCAAGCTTATCTATACAGAGGAAGAAGCTATCCTGGGCTACAGGAGACTATAAAATCATACACAGAAATAAAATGAATTGGGGATCCTTTCTAGCAATGTTAGGTACTGCTGAGGCCTCGACATGAGTCCCAGTAGAATTACAGGATGACCATGGTAGGCAGAAGTGGGAAAATCACAGAGTCTGAGGCCAACGTGGTTTATAAAGCAGGTTCTTGGCCATCCAGAGATGCAGTGATACATGCACAGTGATATATGTTGTGCATGTATGTAATATGTGTGTGTGTGGGGGTGCCCTGGTCCCATGTTGCATATGGGACAGAGAGCAACTTTGTAGAATTTCAATGAACAAAATGAGGACATGGCTGCTCCTAGGTATGTGTTGAGGTTTATTGTGGATCTGAGGGACAGCACAGCCAGAGGCATCTGGAATGTTCCAGGCTGAACTGGGCCATGGGGGGGGGGGGTGAGAGAGGAAGAAAAGAGAGAAAGGAAAGGGCAGGCAAAGGGACCAGGAGACCAAGACTGTGTGTCCACAATGGCAGAGCTTATACCAGAAATAGAAGCTGGAGGGAAGAGGAAGCCCAGCCCCTGGGAGGAAGAGGTTTAGAGTATGGGGCGTGGAGAGAGATGCTGGGAGAACTGGGCGGAGCCACAGGTACTGAGTGATGCTTTGATACGTTAATAGGGACCTCAGCAGTTCCAGGTTTTTTGAGACCTAACGGTCGGGTCCATTCTCTCCTTTTGCCTTTCCATGGCCTTTGGGAGTTGAATTCAGGCTGACAAGTTTGCATGACAAGCGCTTCTACCATGATTTTTTTTTTTTAATAATGAAATTTTTTTGTGTGTGTGGTACCAGGGAATCAAACCTTGACCCTGTGCCAGCTTTGAGACAGGCTCTCCCTGCTGAGTAGGAGTTCTTGATCCTTCTTCAGCCACTCAAGTGCTCATCCGACACCCCCCCCCCCCATCTTATAAAAAGATAAGATTTTTATCTTATTTAACTGCATCCAGATGTGGAGATAGTCAACAGGGAGAGGTCCATAGAAGACAAAGCAAAATAAAATGGAGGCAACAATAGGAATGATTTAGAAAATCATTCAGCACCCTTTGGGTTGACCTTATTGTTCAAAGCGTCCAGAAAACTTGCTTCAGATTTCATTCCACTTTCTGACTGAAGTAATAACTGTTTATAGACTTAAACAGCGGAGCCGATGGTCCTGGCACAAGCGACATTTAAGCCTTCACACTCTCCCTCCCTCAGTTTTTAGGGCCAGAGACAATTGGGCTACTGTGGAGTTAAAAGGCTGTAAATTACTGTGTTCCTCAAACCCTTTCCCATCCTGCAGGGAATACCAGAGGTTCTGTGCCTCTCTGTATGAACTCAGAAGAGCAGGGGCAGGTCAGACGGCCTGCTTGAATGGAATTGCAAATTCCTCCCCTGGCAAACTCAAGTGCAGGGAAATGTCACCCGCTTGTTGCTTTTTATGGTCATGAAGAAGGAAAATCTCCAAAGCCTTCCACTCCTTTGCTGAAAGCTGACCAGCTGCTTTATTTCAGCTTCACGTAAGAGCTAGAGCTTGAAGGACCTTGATTTATTTTGCCTTGAGTCTGATCACCGAAAGCTTTATAGTTTGATTACCAGAGAAGAAAAGAACTGTATTGTGGGATTATAACATCAATTTTTTAATTTTTTTTTTTGAGACAGGGTTCCTCTGTGTAGCCCTGACTGTCCTGGAACTCAGAGATCTGCCTGCCTCTGCCTCCAGAGTGCTGGGATTAATAATGGTGTGTGCCATCCTCCCAACCCTGGAAAAATGTGTTGGTTCTAATTTAGTGTAATATCATGGCTCTCAGTGAAATGTTGGTTGTACTTGCGCCGTGGTCTCTTGAGTGAGTCTCTTCTTTCTACTCCATGGGTTCCAGGGAATGAATTCGGGTTGGCAGACTTGGCAACTAACACTCATCACCTCCCTAGCTGTTTGTTTTCGTTTTTTGTTTCTTTGACAGTGACATTCCAACTGGCAATCCTCCTGCCTCATCTTCTCAACTGCTGGCCTTGTGAGTGCACCCTGCTGCTGTGTCTGCTAAAGATAGCTTCTGAAGTCTGTGTGCCCAGCCTAAGCCAGGCTGGATCTATGAATCATTGGCAGTAGGCTTATGCTCTCCTGGTCTTACAGTCTTTATTTATTTTTGCTGGTCTCACGAGTCTCTGAGCCACTCTCTTATCCCTTGACTTAGTATTTAAATGGAAACCATTTCTAGATGGGAATGTTGCTCTATAGGGAATTGTATTCATGGTGTAAAAGGGTCAGTGAATTAGAGGTGAGGTTTTGTATGAGTTAGACATGTCTCATCAAGTACAGTTAGCTGTCAGTCATTTATGGTTTTATCTTCCTTTTTCTTTTTGGTTTTTTTGAGACAGAGTTTCTTTGTGTAGCCCTGGCTGTCCTGGAGCTCGCTTTGTAGACCAGGCTGGGCTCACAGAGATCTGCCTGCCTCTGTCTCCACGCACTGGGATCAAAGGCGTGCGCCACCACACCTGGCTTTTTCTTTTCCTTTCTTCTTTCTTTTTTGCTGTTACTGCCACAGTTCTGTTTCATCCTCTCTGGTGCCGGGATTACAGACATGTCCCATCATGCCAGCTGCATTTCTGCTTTTTCTTATATTGCTCTTGGTATGTGTTCATGGATGTGCATGGGTGACTGTGGGGGATGTGCATTCGCAGAGAGGCCAGAGGGATTACAGACATGTCCCATCATGCCAGCTGCATTTCTGCTTTTTCTTATATTGCTCTTGGTATGTGTTCATGGATGTGCATGGGTGACTGTGGGGGACGTGCATTCGCAGAGAGGCCAGAGGTCAATCAACATGGGTATCTGACTCAGTCAGTCACCACTTTTTTTTCTTTCTGGTTGCAAGACATAGTTTGTCTGTGTAGCCCCCTCTGTAAATACAGCTGGCCTTGAACTCAGAGACCCACCCCCCCTGCCCCTGAGGGCTGAGATTAATAGCAGATGCCACCACCACCCTGCAAAGCACCACCTTTTTGAGAAATAGTTTTTAATGTCTAAACTGTGTGTACCTGTGTTGGGGTGTAGACATGTGTGGAGTCCAGGGCGTCAATTTCCCTGGAGCTGGAGTTACAGGTTGTCGTAAGTTACCTGACACAGGTTCAGGGAACTAAACTTGGGTCCTCTGCAAGCTCTTTAGCTCCGGAACCAGATCTTCGGCTGATCGCCTTAATTTTTTAGAGAGACTCTCACTGAACTGAGAGCTCACTAACTGGCCTGATTGGCTGGTCCACAACCCCCAGGGGTCCTCCTGTCTATTTCCCCAACACTGCACACGTTGCCATGTCCACTGGGTCTTCCTAGCCATCATTTATTCTTTTTCTCATACGTGTGTATGGCATATATGTGTGTTTGCACATGTGTGTACGCGTGCACTGGGAAGCCAAAGGGTTGAGATGGGATGTCTTTCTTGGCCCCTCTGTTTACTGAGATGGGGTCTCTCACTAACACCTAGCCCTCCAGGTTAGCTCCTCCCTCTGCTCTCCCAGGGCACCTGGATTACAGGACACCACCACACTCACCTGGAACTTTTCTACCTTGGGCGGTGGTACCCCCAGCAGAGCACATTTACACCCCGGCACCTCCCGCCTGGATGGTTCAGAGTTGTCAAAGGTTACCTTGTTCCCTTCCACCACGGTCAGATCCCAGTCCCAGACGACTTAACATGGATTTACCATCATCTAGTGCAGAGACCTTCTGCCTCTTTGAGTGTGCTTTGTAATGCCTGAGTTTTAAAGACTGGATCCAGGAGGTAATCAAGGTTCTCTTTGTTGGTTTGGTTTTGGGTTTTGGCTTTTTAAAAATTGTTTTAAGTCTCTTAAAGCAGGCTACTTCCGCAGCTGTGTAGCACATACTTTTAATCTTAGGACTTGGGAAGCAGAGGCAGGTGAGTGAATGGATCTCTGAGTTGGAGGCCAGCCTAGTCTACACAGTGAATTCCAGGCCAGCCAAGACCTTGTCTCAAAAACACATAAGAACTTGTCTAAAAAACACAAACAAAAACTCATCACAATGAAAAAACGTCCCATGCCTTCTTTTTTATGGCATTTATTTTTAAGAAGGCTAGTTCTTCTCATAGAGGATTTATTCGGGTTTTAAACTTCTGTCTTGTTTTTGTTTTTCGAGACAGGGTTTCTTTGTTATCGAGCCCTGGCTGTCCTGGACTTGCTATGTAGACCAGGCTGGCCTTGAACTCAAAGAGATCCACCTGCCTCTGCTTCCCAAGTGCTGGGATCAAAGGTGCGTGCCAGCATGCCCCGCTTCAGTTTTTAAAGTTTTAATTACATTTAGTTCATGGCACATGTGTGGAGTGCAGAGAACAGCACTGAGGTTGGTTCTCTTTTCACCTGGTGCTCAAACTCAAATTATCCTGTTCAGTGGTGCAGCCGTCACGCCAGTCCCAAGGATTTACCAGGTTTTCCTTTGCCTGAACGGAGCCAGACTACATCTGTTCTTTTTGGTACTTTTTAAAATACATTTTTTATTCTTCTCTCATATATTACATCCCAATAGCAGTTTCCTCTCCCTCTACTCCTCTCAAGCCCTCCCCCTCAAAAATAAAATTTAAAAAACTGACTTTATTATAGAGAAGTCACACACCAAAATTAACCAGATGGAAGTCTACTGGAGCCCAGTGGACTTCCACAGTTAGAGCAGACATTCTGAAGCTGTGGGGCTTCATGGTGGACTGATACTTCCACTAATCAAATATACTTTTGTGCACTGTGCCTCCACCAGAATAAAAAAGTTCACGATAGAGTTAGCAAAGCAATTCTCTTTATATACTCTTTCATAACTTGTTGTGTTGTGTTTTTTTTTTTTTTTGTTTTTATAGACAGGGTTTCTCTGTGTAGCCTTGGCTGTCCTGGACTCGATTTGTAGACCAGGCTGGCCTTGAACTCATAGGGTTCCACCTGCCTCTGCCTGCTGAGTGCTTGGATTAAAGGCGTGCGCCACCACTGCCTGCCACTATTTCCTAGCTTGTTTGCAGCTTCATTGAGAGGCCCTGCCTCCTGAAGGAATGGAGAGCAACTGAGGAAGTACCTGACCTCAACTTTTAGCCTCTACCTGTATGTGCATGTGTCAACATGCAAACATACACACATGGAAAAGGAAAACACAGCAACAAACCAGCTGAAAATGGAACACTTTAAGAAGATTGTGATCCCAGCACTCAGGGAGGCCGAAACGCCAGCTTCTGTGAGTTCAAGCCCAGCCTGATCTGCAAAGCTAGTCCTTTACAGCCAAAGCTACACAGAGAAACCCTGTCTCAGAAAAAGAAAAAAAAATTCAAACAGAAAGATAGTAAACAAAACAGCCTGATATTTCATTACCCAGAAATGCCATTTCGGGAGATCATATCCCAGTTTCAGTATTCACATCTTGTTGGAGAATGTGTCTGAGTGAACCGTTAAGTCATTTGGGGGCCGGTGAGATGTTCCAGCATGCTGCCATCAAGCCTTACGTCCTTCCTCCTCTCTCTGGAACCCACACAGCGGAAGGAGAGAACTGATTCTAGGTCTTCATGTTGTCCTCAGGCGCCCACATGCACCTGCCCGCACCCCCACAGAAATAAAAACAGAATATTTTTACATATTATATTGAGTTGGGAATTTGAACATTAAAACTGAGGAGTCTTACTCAGTGGCATGCTGGCAGCAAGGGTTGATAGGTGGATTTTTCCTCCTGTTCTGGGTTGGGACGCCTGGAGATGGATGACCTTTAAACTCCCAACCATTCAGGCTGAGCATACTCCTCTCCGGTGTGGAATACAGGAAGCCTGGTCTTTTTTTTTTTTTTTCTTTCAATGGCTTTGTATAGATTAAATCAATAGAGTACCTTGCTGTCCTTGAAAATTATTGATTATTTTCTGCTCATTTTGACTGGTTTTAATTGTTTAGCATTTGTGTTTGATGGAAAAAAAGCTGCTAGTAAGAAACCACAGAGTCAGCGTAATTAGTAATTGGTGACATCACTAAGTATTTGTTTGCCTGGGCTTAATAGTTCTTAATTTATAAACTGGCAGAATAAAATGTTATGTGTGAACATGATTTTGATAGTGTTGAGCATAGAGAACTTGAAATATAATTTTTTATTTTGCAAAACAATAAATGCTATTTTTACAAATCTTTTCATGTTCTTGAATATCTTTAAAAAACAAATTTTGAGCGATGTGGCTGGGGAGATGGTCCACAGATTAAGACTTGCTGTTCTTTCAGAGGACCTGAGTTACATTCTCAGCACCATGTCCCATAGCTCATAACTACCTGTAATTCCAGCTTTCTGGGAGCTGACGCCTTGTATGGCTTCTGTAAGGACCTCACATAGGTGCACTGCACTCATACATACACAAAAAAAGAAATCCCGAAACACAAAACAAAACAAAAAAGCTTTAATCCCAGCACTCAAGAGGCAGAGGCAGGCAGGTCTCTCTGCTCGAGGCCAGTGTGGTCTGCAGAGTGGGCTTCTGGACGTCATTCCCAACATTAGCCTTTAGCCTCTGCATGGTGTGCATGTGTGGACATGCAGACATAAACACACACACACACCATGCCCATGGAAGGAAAATAAGCACAAGGACAAACCTGCTGAAAAATGAACGCTGAAAACCAAAACTGGTGGTAAAAGGCTACACAGAGAAACCCTGCCTTGGGGGAGAAAAAAAAAAGAAAAGAAAAGAAAAATAAAACTTTTTGAATCAAAGTTAAACATAATACTAAAACTACAGCAATTAATGTTTGTGTGTTGTAGGGTGTTGTGTGTGTATGTGTGTGTTGACATTCGGTGTCCTCCTTGGTTGTCCTCTACCTTGGGTTTTGTTTTTTCAGCAAGTTGTGTGTGTGCACGCGCGCATGTGCATCTTGACAGCAAGCACCTTTACCTGATGAAGCAGGTATCTGCTGGCCCCTCCACCTTAGTTTTTGAGATAGTGTCTTACTGACTGCACTGGCCAGCGTTGCCCAGGGCCCAGGGTTCCTCTATTTTCCACCCCTTGTAGTGGTGCAGTTGTAGATATGCACCACCATGCTCAGCGTTTCTGTGGGTGCTGGGGATTCGAACTCGGGTCTCCATGATTACACAGCCAGCACATTACCCCTGGGATCATCTCCCCAGCCTCTGTGGGAGTTCTCACAGTGCTGGTCCTTATTACCAGTGTTGCTGGTGTTTTGCTGAAGTCAGGAATGACAAGATTTTACAGTTCTTTCACCGAGATTTTGCCAGTTTCTGCAGGAGGAACGCAGTTCCCCTAGTTCTGGGTTCATCTCTTAGTGCCTGCACCATTGGTTTAAAGGCAAATGGGGCCTGGGCCTGGAAGATAGCTCAGCCAGAAAGACACTTAACACTGGGTGGTGGCACACGCCTTTAATTCTAGCCTTCGGGAGGCAGAGACAGGTGGATCTCTGACTTCTGTGACAGCCTGGTCTACAGAGTTCCAGGACAGCCAGGGCTACATAGAGAAACCTTGTCTTGAAAAATGGAAGAAGAACTAAAAAAGACACTTGCCACCATACCTGACACTGACCTGAGTTTAGTTCCCAAGCCCCATAGGGTAGAAGGAGAGAACCAATTTGCAAATTGTTGCCTGACCCTGCCATTGCTCATGCGCGCGCGCGCACACACACACACACACACACACACAAAACATAATTAAGATTGGTCTTTTAGTACTGGCTTCCAGATACAACAGAGGGAGATGTGGAGCAGTTGACGGATAGGCTGAAAGAAATAGTTGTCACTTACAAATGAGGCTTAAGCCGGACTGCTTCAGTAAGCAGTATGTCTGTTTTTCATTTTGTACAAAGCCTGTGCAAGGCGTGGCATTGACTAGGATCTCAGCACTTAGCAGATGAAAGGAGGCTCAGGAGGCTGAAGTCACTTGATGAGCCATTGTCTCAGAAACTGACTAACACATCATAATAATAAACAAATGTCTCTTATTTAGCTACTTTCTTTGGCATGCTATCTATTTTAAATTTATTTACCTTTATTTTCTGTACACTGGTGTTTTGTCTACATGTATATCCATGTGAGAGTGTCAGCTCTTGGGAGTTACTGACAGTTGTGAGATGTCATGTGGGTGCTGGGTTTGAACCCGGGTCTTTTGGAAGAGCAGTCAGTACCTCTAACTGCTCCAGCTCTGGCATACTTTGTTTTTAATAGAACTGTACATCCCATTTGTTTGTTTATTTGTTTTTCTTTTTTTCCTGAGACAAGATTTCTTTGTGCAGCATTGGCTGTCCTGGACTTGCTTTGTAGCCCAGGCTGGCCTTGAACTCAGCAGTCTGCCTGCCTCTGTCTCCCTGAGTGTTAAGATTAAAAACATATGCCACCGTGCGGCTACATTCTGTTTTCTTTTCTTCTTTCTTTGTGGTTCTTTTGTTCACTTATTAATGTGAATGAGCATTCTGCTTGCATGTATCTGTGTGCACTGTCTGCATGAGACCGTGGGACTCGAACCAAGGCCCTCTGGGAGAACAGCTAGTGTAACCACTGAGCCACCTCCAGCCCCTATTTAATTTTTGAGACAAGGTCTTAGGTAGGCCAGGCTACCCTCGAACTCAGCTGAACCCCGATGACTCCCGCCTTTTAAATGCTAGAATTACCATGGGCTTGTTGTTTGGTGGGATATGGTGGGATGAAGTCTAATGGTGGAACCTGTTCTCAACCAGAACCCGTGATCTTCCTACCTAAGCTTCTGTTGGCTGGAGTTACAGGTGATAATAAAGAACAGAATTTTAATTACAGTATGTTCATACTTTCTACTCATTAGTACTTGGGCACATGTGCACACACACATTTGCATTCATCATAAAAGGAAAGAGACATTTCTTCACTCTAGAAGGGAGATAATAGAATTTTTATCTTTTGTTGTTGTTGTTAAAGATTTGTTTATTATTTATGCACTGTTCTGCCTACATGTGTGCTTGTGCACCAGCAGAGGGCACCAGATCTCATTATAGATGGTTGGGAGCCACCATGTGGTCGCTGGGAATTGAACTCAGGACCTTTGGAAGAACAACCAGTGCTCTTAACCTCTGAGCCAGCTCTCCAACCCTAGAATTTGTATCCATCTTCTCTTTGCTGTTTTAAAGATTTCACAGAGAGGAAAATGTATCATGCAAGAGTACTTAAATTCATGGCTTGCTGGTCCCAGTGGCGCATGCCTGTAATCCCAGCACTCAAGGAGGCAGAGGCAGAGGCAGTCGTATCTCTGTGAGTTCAAGGCCAGCCTGGTCTACAAAGCTAGTCCAGGACAGGTATATATCTATATATATTCATAGCTTTATTTTAGGCTCCTTGCTTGTGTCTGGTGTAACTACCTGTAGGCTTACCATGAGGTAGAGGCGGCAGGATCTTGGATTTGAGTTGGACCTCTGTTGTCCAGTGAGTTCTAGGTTAACCAGAGTACAGGGTGAAACCCAGCTTCCGAAGCAGAGCATTCTTTGTCAAAACGTACCTCATCCCGGAGCTGACCTGAGAGCGCTTGCCTGGCAGGCATAAAGGCTTGACTTTCAACCTCAGTCACCCACAGGCCCGGTGTGGGGGGTCACATCTGTGAGGGAGACAGAAGGTCAAGACCAGAGAATGTCAGGGTTATCTAGCTACATTGTGAATTTTGGGCCAGCCTGAGTTACATGAGATCGTCTCAAAATTTACAGCAAAAAACTTACTTGGTCCCTGTCTAACATTTCTGGAATTTTAGTTGTAGATTCTTAACAGCCCACCCATACTGCCTCAGTGTCTTCCCAAGTCTGACCCTGACCCTCCTGTCAGGCAGACAGCCAGTGTTCAAGTGTTCTGGATTAGATTCCCAGCTACTGTTTTAGCTCTGACCTTATCTTTTTAAGGGATGCAGAAGGAAGGTGTCCTCTGATCTGGATAAATGACACTGACCCAGGGTCTCTGTAATATAGCTTTCTTTTCCTTTTGGTGACTAACTTGGGGTGAGTTGATTTGCATAGGACTCTGTCCTAAGGGGGAAATGCATTGTAGGTAGTGGAGATAATGAAAACTTGCTTTTGTATGTAGAGCCTTAGGTATATTAGGTGAGTGCTCCACACCTTAAAAAAAATGTTGTCAGCGCAGGGGCTCCAATACAAGGTCTCCATTCCCACAATATTTCGCTTTCTTTGTCCTTCCCTCCTTCCCCCTCCCTCCCCCTCCCTGCCCTTCTCTCCTCCCTTCTCTTTTCTATGAGCTGGGGTGTCTCTATGTAACTTGAAGTCTTTTCTTTTAAAGGTTTGTTTATTTTTATGTGCATTGATGTTTGCCTACGTCTATGTCTGGGTGAGGGTGCCTGATCCCCTGGAACTGGTTACAGACAGTTTTGGGTGCTGAGAATTGAACCCAGGTCCTCTGGAAGAAGAGCTGGTGCTCTTAACCCCAGAGCCATCTTTCCAGCCCCTTGAACTCTTCATGTAGACCCAGCTGTCCTCACACTCAGAGATCTGCTTCCTGAGTGCTGAAATTAAAGGTGTGTACCACCACCACACCTAGCTTAGCTCTCTCTGACACAGGATTGTATGCAGACCAGGCTAGCCCTGAACTTGTATTGTAGCTAAGGCTGTCCTTGAGTGCCTATCTTCCTGTCTTTATCTCCCAAGTGCTAAAATTACAGGCATGAACCACAATGCCAGGCTGAGGTTTTCAATATGTATGCTTGCTCTTGAATTTTCAACATGTTACACACCAGATAAGTCTGTTTTTCATTCATTAGTGTATCTTGGACTTTCTCTGGATTGGAATGCGCGGTGTGTGTGTGTGTATGCGTGTACATGTACACAAACATCTAGCTCAAAGCTTTATGGACACCTGTTTAGTGACATAAATATTTTTTATTAACACATGTACTGATTGGCATTTAGGTAATGTCATTATTTTGCTATTAAAAATGCTAAAATGAGCACCCCCCATGCAATATGAATACAGCTTTTATATGCAAAATGCAATGGCACACACTTGTTACTCATTAAATTGTGCACATAGATGCCTGTGTAAGCCTGATTCCTAGGTGAAAGGGTCACCCCACCATCCCACAGTGCTTCATACAGTGAACTTCTTCCAAATTTACTTGTTTAGCAAGAAACAGTTTAGGCCTTAGAATATGCTCAATGCCTTCAGGTTCCAGTATCTCAGCACACACTGTCTAGAAATACGGAACACTTTGCAGATTTGGGTGTCATCCTTCCATGGGGGCCTTAGTAATCTCAGCATCATCCCCTCTTTAGGAGTGCACTGCCAAAAATATGGTAACATCCGTGCTTTCTTTATTAGATAATGACCGGCCCCCACCCATTTTGGCAGTCAATTGATAAGCATATGAAATGTCTCTGAGTTGTAATTAGCTTGGAAGAGTCTCAATTTGCTTTCATTTATGGAATACTCATTCCTTATATTTCTGTGTAATTTAACAAACAGTTAGGCAGGCCGCCCTTTTCATTTGCTAACGAGCATGCTGGCGGCTGCTTGCCATTCTCTATGCGTTCCTCCTAGGGCTTCCTTAGCCTATGCTGCGGGGTGAAAGGGAATAGACTGAGGAAGTGGAGATGTAGACTTGGGTCCTCAGTGATGCCACTTCCTAGGGCGCATGGCTGAACTTGTGTGAGCCTCTCAGGCTGGATGGAAGGTTACTGGGGTACTCGTAGAACAAACTGTGCTGGTTTTCATCTTGCTGCACGACTGAGCATTTGGCATTTACTCCAGCATCACACATGTTCTGTTTGCGCTGACGGGTGAAGGGTGACGCCTTAGCATTGGTTTGGTTTCAGCATTTCTTTCGGTTATAGACTGTATAAATAGAATTTCATATGTAATCCAGTAATTTCATGCTTTGAACCATATTTATTGCCCCCTTTGTTCTTGGTCTGTTATTTTCCGCTTGGAGGACTAGTGTTCAAGCTGGGCACGATGGTGCACGCTTATGCCAGCATTTGGGAGGTAAAGGCAGTAGGATCAGGGGTTCAAGGTTATCTCCAGCTGTATAACAAGTTCAGGGCCAGCCTGACAGATGTGAGACCCTGTCTAAAGGAGACAAGAAAACAAAACCCTCATGTTTTGTATTTTTCCATTTAAAAATTATTTTTAACTGCTGAACAGTGGTGGCACACATCTTCAATCCCAGCACTTGAGAGGCAGAGGCAAGGGGACCTCTGTGAGTTTGAAGACAACTAGGGCTACACAGAGAAACCCTGTGTAAGCCAGAGATGTCAAATCTCCTTGGAGCTAGAATTATAGGATATTGTGAGCCACTTGACATGGGTGCTGAGAACAGAACTTGGGTCGTCCTCTGTAAAGGCAATATGCACAAACTTTGGGTTTTTCTCTCCATTCCCCTATTTTACCAATATTTTTAATTATATTTATTGTTAATATTATTATTATTATTGTATTGTGGTTGTTTTGGGGACAAAGTTTCTCTGTGTAGCCTTGGCTGTCCTGAACTTGCTTTGTAGACCAGGCTGATGCACAGTGATCTGCCTGCCTCTGCCTCCCTGAGTGCTTGGATTAAGAGGACGTGCTAATTACCTTTATTTATATGATACAGTTAGGGGAAGTGCCTGTGTGTGTGCATGCTCCTGCCTGTGTACCATTGTATACACATGGATGTCAAAGGATAACTTTGGGAGTGGGTTCTCTGCTTCTGCCATGTGGATCCTGAGGATTAAACTCCAGCTGCCAGGCTTGGCTGCAACGCCTTTTGGCACTGAGCCATCTTGCTGGCCATCCCGTCCCATTTGTATGCAAGCCCTTTGGATTAGTTTACTCTCTTGCTGCTGTGATAAAATCTCATGACCAAAGGCAACTTCAGGAAGGGTTTATTTGGGCTTACAGTTCCCAAGGGAGAGTCCATAATGTCAGGGTGGATGTGGCACCGCTACCACTTAGTGAGAGATCCCAAACTCCTTTCACAGGGGTCATCAGGAAATACAGATACTTAGAAAATTACAGTTATGAAGCAGCAACGTGATAATTTTATGGTTGGGGGGTCACCACAGTATGAGGACCTGTATTAAGGGGCCACATGCTGGGGACTGCTCGTCCAGCTGTTGCTGAAGGAGTGTGAGCCTTGCTTTGGGGGCCCTCCATGAAGTTGGGACTCAGTGTCTCTGCCTGTTTTCTTTCTTTTCTTTCCCCACATACTTTTGTTCAATAGTTGACTTAATTGTTCTCCAGGATTTGTTTCACATACTTTACAAACACTACTCCATGGATTCCTTTAACAAATTCGTTGTTTGGACTCTTTTTGTTTCCCCCTTTTACATCGAGGGCTCTGAGGTGCAGCCTGGCTGGGAAAGTGGCTTGTCCAAGGTTGGGAGACCTAGGTTTGAACCCAGCCTGCTGCTGCCCATTCCCTTCTGGGCTTAGTGCTCAACAGTGGGTAACACGGAACCTGTAGACTCCATCCTTGTAGCCCAGGCTCTCCTCATGCCTCTTCACCTAGGAGGTGCCTCCTCCCACTGCAGCCAGGCTGGTCTGGAGGCTTTTGGAGTTTGTACTGGTGATGTTACCTAGTAAAGCTGTTTCCTGCACCACCACATCCTCACGAACGTTGTAAGCCCCAAATGTCTCCCTTCAGGCTTCTTCTCCCAAGAGCTTCTCACCGCCCTGACTTCCGCCCAAACAGTTTAGCTCTATAGGTTGGCTATGTGTGTCTGTGGGGTCCCATCAGAGCAATAACTCACATGTCTAATAATAGCCAGGGACTTGAAGAATGGGTGGCTTGGGAAAAGGATGGTTTGGTTTGCAAAGTTCTGAGATTTTAGTTCTCTATTAGTCTGTCCACTGTTACTGAACAAAGTTTTGAGGGGAACTCCAGTTAGTGCCCAGCACAGTGCCCCTTGAGTACTGCATAAACCCTTTTTAAGAAATATCAGAGGTAGGAACAAAGGTCCAGTGGCTGGAGAACCTCAGCAATAGAGCTGACGTCACAAAGACTCCGGGACTACCTTGCAGTGTGGCAGGGAAACACAGGCGGCTATCTAGCTAGGCCCAAGACGAGGCCTTGCTCTACGACAGCACAGGAATCACTTCCTGGGGTGTAACCCCTGTGACCTGCAGACTCTCCTCCAAGGTTCCATCCACTTATCCGGCCAGCCTGGGTCCCAAGCTTCTGGAACATCTCAAGCCAGGGCTGTACTAAAGCAAGAACAGGTGAAAAGGTCACAGGCCAGGAATTAACAATGTGGTGGGTGTTATTAGCCAAGTCAAACCAATGGTCCATCATAAAACCTTGCCTTTTCTAGCAAACTTACCTGCTTTCTAGCCAGGAAACTACTTTCTCATTATTATGCAAATCGACATTGTGATGTTAGCTCTAGTTGTCAGTTTGACACAGCCGAGAGTGTTGCTGTTAAATTTAATGATAGGGACTAATAAGAATGTTTATTATTAGCCTTATAATTATTATGGCGCAATTATCTACTATCATAGTCAATAAAAGACGTAGACACCTGACAGATTTTAGAATAGCCTCATTTTACCTGGGGCAGGGCAGATATTAACCCTCTAAACTACCTTTATTTACCTCCCAGCCCCATCCCAGGCTCCTCCCACCCATCATTCTATAAGTACTTGCTTATTCTTCATCTGGGCCAATTCTTCCATGCATATTCCTCATGTGCTTCTCTCTACGCCAACCCCTTCCTTTTCCAGTACCTGTCCCAAGAACCTTCTGTCCAGAACCCAGAGAACTTCGGCCACACCTTCCTCCTTCAGCCCTGCCCAAAGTACAGGCATTTTAATCAGCCAATCAGGGATATCTGGGGGAACATGTCTTCTCATATGGGTACAGGAGATAGCTCAACATTAATAACGATGTTCATGGCAGGGCGGTAACCTTGGCACTCAAGACACCGAAATCAGCATCTGAAAACACTGGGTTGTGCTGTGGGCATGTTTGTTTGTTGGGGAGTATATTAACTGATGTGGGAAGACCCAGCCCACTGGGGGTGTTAACATTCCCTATGCAGGGTTCCTGAGCTGGAAAAAGAGCAAAACTGAACACAAGCAACTGAACATCGTTATACCCTCCCCTTGACATGGTGGGGGTCTTACTATGTAGCCCTGGCTGTCCTATCACTCACAGAGAGCCACCTGCCTCCCTTGTGCTGAGATTAAAGTCATGCACCAGCATGCCCAGCTCTTCTTGCTCTTAACTGGATGTGGTGTGATTTACTATTTGAAGTTTCTGCCTTGACTTCTCCACAATGGTGGACTGTGGCGCCACTTTAAAGCTGAAATAAACCCTTTCCTCCCCTAGACCACTTTTTGCCAGTTTTTTTGTGGTGGTTGTTTTTTGGTTGTTTTTGGTTTTGCTTTTTTTAAATCACAGCAACAAAAATGAAACTCAAAGAGACACCAATAATTTTCTGCCTCAGCAGTGATTGTCATTTAATGAGTTTGTCATTCTGACCTTGCCTGGGGGTTCACGTGAAGAACTGTGTTTGATCTCATGTGTCTTTCTCAAAATGCTACTTATCAAACTTAGAATTCTCAAATAATGGCACTATCTGCATCTCAGGCAACCAGTGAATTGTCCAGTCTATTGTCTGTGTCTAAGGCAGCTGCAGGACTGGGTGCCGGCCGCTTTCATTTTGTTATGCTGCAGGTGTTTGGTTCCATGGAGTACAAATGTCAACATTCAAGACAGTGAAACTATTTCAATTTATCATTTTGCTATAAACCATTGAAGTGTATTCACCAAAATGGCATCCTTCTGGTTCATTATCGGAGCTAAATATTTAATGACTTTATTAAATAATCCATGCCATGGAGTGTAGGACACTTTGCTTCTTTTCACACAAAGAATTCCCTGGCAATGTTTTAAGATGGCTCTGTGGGCTACCTGACCAACTGCTCACACTACCCCGAAGCCCTTGCTGAGTGCTTTCCAACCTGTAGGGAGAGGTCTGGCTGTAAAGAGATGGTATCATTTAGGGGGTCTTTTCTAATCACTTGCTTTAGCTCACAAATATTGATACAGATATCTATTAGATTAATTCCACAAGCTTTAAAGCTTTAAAGACTGGGCAGATATAGATCTATTTTAACCCTCTGTGCTAGTCTGCCTACTTCCCAGCCATACACCCTGAATGACTTGCCATATTGGTCCTGTCTGGGCTGCCTCTCCTCCGTTAGGTCAGTCCTCATAGCCACATTCTTTTTCTACCTCCTCTTCCTCCTTCTCCCTCTCACATGGTCCCTACCTGAAACCCCTCACTGGATTGGAAGTTCAGCCTTTCTATCTCCTCTGCCCAGTCATTGGCTGTTTAGCTTCTTTATTAACCAATCAGAGATAGTTGGGTAGCAATGTTTATACAACATCCATCATTGAACATGACAGCACCCATGTCCGGACTGCAACCAGATTTTGGGGCACAGAAATCAGCCTCTGAATAGACAGGGCACCAGACCAACCCCCAACATCTAGCCATGGGGACTCACTCTGAATGCCTTCTAACTTACCTACAAGGAGAGGTCTGGCCGTGGGGACTCCTACTTAGCAGGCCTTGGGAGGAATAAAAGTCAGAGATGCTTAATGAGTTGAGAAGCAGTCTAAACCCAGTACGTTGCAGTAGACGCTTTTAGCAGTCCTTGCACGGCTCTTTGTGAATTAGCAATTTGCTGTTTTTTTACTCTGTTAGTGACTGTGCTGGAAATGCTCCGTGCTGCGGATGATGGGATAGCATCTGTGGGCTCCTGGGTAAATCACATTATCTTAGACAGGCCGTGCTTATGCATTAGATGCAGGCTGTAGAAAACAAGACAAGCAATTTCGCCTGTTATTTCTTTTTCAGCCGAAATGTGGCACACGGATGAGAATTGAAGCACAGAGGAGCAGCCAATACATTCTGAGTGTGCTAAAATCAAAAGCCAGCCAGCCCTCTATGAAGACGTCTCAGAACCACCGCATTTTTTTAGGGTGGATGGCTTGACTGTTACTTTTCTTACATGTTGCTTGTATTAGGCTAATTCAGGAGTAAACTTCTGTTCCCTTTCTGTGTATTGCAACCAGCACGATGAAGAATCTCCAGGAGATGGTGGTACCTGGCTGCTGCCACTAACAAGCCACCTTTCACAGAGTGGCAGAGTGCTGTGTATGGGAGCCCTGTGTTTTCCTCCTGGGCATCTCTGCCTTCTGTCCTAGATGTAGATTCTTATCATGTAAAGTTTGAACACTATGTGTTTCCCACATTCTCCAACTCTCCATGGCAAAATTTTTATCTTTTAAAAGGTATGAATATTTTTAGAACTTCTTTGAGAATTCCATGCGCGCAGATGATTCCTTTTAATTGTGTTCATATGGTGAAGGTTCTGGTGCCTGTTAAGCCCAGGCTGACCATATGCAATAGAGCAGTGGTTCTCAGCCTGTGAACTGTGACCACTTTGGGGGGTCATGGAATGACCCTTTTACAGGGCTACCCTAAGATCATTGGAAATCCCAGATATTCACCCTTAAACTCTCATGCGATAATGTAACTGTGCGACACCCTGAGACCTGTTTTTGGTTCTTTGTGGTTGTAGGTAGTAGTTCTGTTTGTTTGTTTATTTGTTTTGGGTTTTTGAGACAGGATCTCTCTGTGTAGTTCTGGCTATCTTGGAATTCATTCTGTAGACCAGGCTGGCCTCGAACTCACAGAGATCCGCCTGTCTCTGCTCTCCCTGCTCCCCCAAGTGCTGGAACCACCTTTTGGCTTGGCAGTGGTTCTTAAACTTTGAGCGTGAACACCACCATTCCATGACGGGTAATGCACCACCACAGGCAGGGCAGGGACCAAGGATTACCCATGTTCTGCAGCTCTTGTATAGTGTGTACACAGAAGAAGGATACTAATAACAGCAGGGATGTGATTTTAGAGTCACGCCCCTTCTTAGAGCTGCATTCTCTGGCTGTCTATACAGCACTGACCTGAGGTTTCATGTTCCAGGCATTGCGAGGGAGACCCTCACCGTAAGGAATCTGGTTGTCAGTCTTCTCAGTGGGTTGCTGTTGCAGGCAGATGACCCTTTTTATTTCCCTTGTCTCAAGCAGAGATCTTATAAATTCCCTTTGCCTGAAGTCAGTACGGTTGATCCCCCACCTAACCAGATTTAGAACTTAGTGTTTTCTTTTACATACTTTCCCAGAGAACCCAGAAGTTCTAGTATTTTTAAAAAAACACTTCTATCACTTAAAGTGTGTGTGTGGGAATACTTGCCTGAACTGTGTGCTAACACATACTTGCACATGTCTGTGAAGTCTTAGTTATGGATGGCGTTACCAACTGTGACTCACCAGGGGTTCTTTGGACAAATCATTTTAGAAAATTGCTGCAAAGATTCTTCTCCACAGAGGCTCCTAATGCACATTAAGGGCCCTTTTATATTTAAGTAAACAAGTCCAGTTCTGTGAAGCTCAGCTTTCAAGCTGCTCGTAGCACAGAGCCTTTCTGGAGGGTCCTTGCTCCCGCTGTGCTGATGTTTTTGGGTCCCAGTTTGGAAAAGGGCCCTGGTTTTTTTTTGTTGTTGTTGTTGTTTTTTTTTAAAGAGGTCTAATTTGTAGACAGCGCTCCTAATTAAATGAGTTCACCACGGGGATTGTTTGCATAAAATATTATGCTAATTACTTTCTAGGACATTCAACAGTTTGAGTGTTTGAAATGTTTTGTTTGACTAGAAAGCGAATTGTTCATGCTAAGAGCAGACTGACCATTTCAGTGGTTATCTTGTAGCTGTTGTGAAATTGTGTTAAGAAAGGTTCATAAATCTTACAGAAAACCATAAGAAAAAGAAGACTCAGGATCCATACACAGTTGCCAGAGGCGTCAAGTGGCCCTGACTGCCCCCAGATCCTTCTGCAGAGAATAAATATGACACTGTCAAAAGCAACGGAGAAGTGACCTCTCTGCTATGAAAATCAGAATGTTTGTTTATTTATTTATTTGAGGCAGGGTTTCTCTGTGTAGCCTGGGCTGTTGTAGACCAGAACTCACAGTGATCTGCCTGCCCCTGCCTCCTAAGTGCTGCCATTAAGCCTAGCTCAGAATTTTTACTTTTAAAAATAGATTTATTTTTAAGTGTGTGTGTGTGTGTACGTGCGCACGCGCGCGTGCCCACAGGTGTGGGTGCCAGAGGATAGCAGATGCCCGGGGGCTGGAGGTCTAGGGCTGGGACTAGAACAGACCCTCTGAAAGAGCCCATGCAGGCTTAGCTGCTGAGCTGCCTCTGCAGCTACAGGGATTCTGAATCGTCATACTAAGATTGCATGTTTTTCCCACGCCAATCAAGTTTTTAAATGGCTTAGTGGTGGTTTCCATTCTGGTGGTCATTTGGGTGATAATGGACAACACCCCTGGTTCTAAATGAGAGCCTATTAAGTGGAAATTCTGAAATGAGCTGTCCGGGGTTCCGACTATGGGTCCAGGAGATTTGCGTGCTATGATGGGGTTGTATCCCGTATTCTGAATTCTTCAAATTAAAGCCAGTCAGTAAAGAGGGCTTCAGTTGTTTCTGGTTTCGTCCACTGTCTGTGAGTGGAAGAAAACAACCTGATTATGCAGAAAGCTCAGACTCTGGAGGCATTTGTATTCTCCTCAGTGGATGTGGGGGTGGGGTGCTGCCATCCTCAGGAGAGTCTGTTTAACTCAGCTGCCAGAGATAAGGACTTCCCAGATCTCTCAGCGGTCACCAGAGTCTCCTGCCGGATTCTTCTCCATTTCCTGTGGTTGGAGAGAGCTTTTGGCTTTGCAGCCCCATAATCCCCCTGAAACCTAATAAGCAGTCCGTTTATTGTCTTTGAAAGGTCTCACTAGTTAAGACTGCTCACCATACCTTGAAGGTTATTTTTCTTTAAATTCATGGAAGAGAAATGTGCATTCCTTATTTTAGGAATTGTATCATAACCAAGGACTCAACCATTTCACTATATTTAAATTTTCTTTTTGCATTTAAAAGTTTACTTTTCACTCACTCAGTGTCAAGTGGCATTGCTCACTGAACCACACATCACTGCCTCTCTTTCACTGTGTGCGTGCCACATGTGTTCAGGGCCTATGGAAACTAGACTCAGATCTAGAGCCGGAGTTTCATAGGAGGTACATGATGTGGGTCCTGGGAACCAAATGGGTCCTGGAAGAATTCTTAACCTGAGCCATTTTTCCAGCTCTCTGTATTGGAGTTTTATTAACTATTAAGTTTTACATTTTTATTTATTTTATTTGTATGACTGTTTTGTTTTAATGTATGCATGTGTGTAAATCATGTGCACAACTGGTGCCTGTGGAGATGAGGGGGAGGGTCGAGTCCCCTGGAACCAGAGTTATAGATGGTTGCTGCCATGTGCATCCTGGGAATTGAACCCTGGCCTCTGCAGGAGCAGCTTAACCACTGACTATCTTTTTAGCCCCAAGTTATTATTTTTAAAAGAGATTCTTGCCATGATAGCCCAGATTGGCCTCAAACTTTAGTCTTCCTGCCTCTGGCTTCCCAAATGCTAGGATTTTAGGCCTGTGCAGTCACCACCAGCTGGTTGTGTGGATTTCCTGGCCTGTAACCAAATGTTGGGGTGTCACTGAGGAAAAGCTTTCCACAAATTTGGGAAAATCTGAAGAATACTGTTTTTCTCACTGTTCTGGCAGAATATTTGACAAGCATCTTAAGAATCACAGACTTTGTCTTGCTAATACAATCAACTTAAAAAGATTGACCTCAGTGTGATAGAAGAGCCGGAAAAGACTGGACTAGAGCATAAATCTTCATTTGAGCAAATGGACCAGGACCCATAAAGGGCCTCCAAGTGCACTTTTATGATTTAGAGAATGTCCTGATACTATTTGTTTGAATCCCAGACAGTCTAAAAACAGAAAACTGGATTAGGTTTTGATTTATAACTGGGAAAATAAGTAGAGGTGAGGTTTCAGGGACTGAGGGGAATGTGAACTTGACCTCAGAACTTACAGCTGCTATGCCCCATAGTGTCTGTGATTGAGAACCCCCTGTGGCGGTTTGGATGAGCTGTCCCCCATAGGCTCAGGCATCTGAAGATCTGGTCCACAGTTGTTAGCTCTGTTTGGGTAGGTTTAGGAGATGTGTCCTTGTTGGACGAAGTACGAAGTGCCACGCTAGGAGGGAGCCATAGAGCAGACAGCCTCACCCTGCCTCCAGTGAATACTGGCATTCAGACCAAGTTCAATGCTTGAGATAAAAGATGGGATGGCCTAGCTTTCTGCTTCAGCCATCATGCCAGACTTCTATCCTTCTGCAACCATGTGGCAAAATAAACTCTCCCTCATGTTGTTTTCGGTCATGATCTTTTATCAGAGCAACAGAAAAGTCTATGTCCCCCTCCCCAAACAACAGAAACAACGGAAACAAAACCTCAGGCTGTTCTCCTTTCTTCTTACACAGACCAGCAGATGCTTAGAGACTGTGGCTTCTCCCATGTGCCAGACTCCTGGTCAAGTACAGGGCCTGAACAGCACAGGCAAGAGTTTCTGAAGTTTGTGCTTCACAGAATGTTACCTTGACAAGAAATTGGCACTAGATCCCAGTTGTTGAGCACAAATGACATAACAATGATTTTACAGTTGACTTATTCAGATCTTAGTTTGTGTCAAGTGATATTCTGGGAGCAGTGGGTGTTGTCCTGCTTTGCTAGGTAAGAGCTCTGTCACACGGAGCTCTATTCCAGCCTGGCTCAATATTTTGATGGTGGCTTGAGTGAGGGCATTAAAATGCTAATGGTGCCAGCAGATGGCAAGGTTAGAGGAGCTTCAGATGCAGCAACTGTAACGGTTTAGATAATCTTTTCCTTTGAGACAAAGTTTCTCTGGGTCTCTGTAGACCAGTCTGACTTCCAACTCAGAGATCTGCCTATCTCTCTCTTCTGAGTGCTGGCGTGTACCCCCAAGCCCAGCTGATCTTTTTTTTTTTTTTAATTCTGATCATTTGTACATGTGATTCTGCTGTCATAAGTGAGCTGAATTACAGGAGTTGGAGCCGCCTTCTCTACATGTGGCAGATGCCAGGCCATGCAGGGAGAATGTAAGGTAGGAAGGTGGCTCCCGTAATGGAGGCAACTCCGTCAGCAGCCTCCCCCTTGCCTTCAGCACCCTGAAAACTGGCAGGACCTCATGGATTTCATTGTTTAAGAAATTCACTAAGGCGCTTGGTACTCCACACAGAGAACTCAGGGCAGGCTCTCAACAGCTGTGTGGTGAAGGAAGGAGAGAGAGGAGCCTGGTAGTTACTCTCAGACAGCTTCCAAACTGTCCTGAGTGTTCTCGGATGTTCCTGGAGGAAGGCGAGGTGGTTGCTGGAGACACTTGAGAGTTTCGATTCTCTTAGTGTTGCTCCGCTGTAATCTGGTAACACTTTACTGGGATAAACTCTGGCTGACCTGCCCGGAGGATATGAGCTTGAAAACACTTAGGGTTTTGATTTGGTCGGAGGAGGCGTCTTCGCTTTTTGAAGCGCAAACCCAGTGGGAAGATTGGTTTTCTGGCACTCACTGTGTGTATGGGGTAAGGGCTGTGTCTTTCTATTCCAATTTCTTTCTCAAAAGAAATAAATGTAACCCCAAATGCTAAGTCCAAGATGGATGGGGAAAGCAGAGGAAGGAAGCTCCTGAGAGAAAAACAGGCTACAGATTGCCGCCTTTCTCATTCGAGACCTTGGGTTACAGAATTACCATTCTCCTTGCAGTGGACACCAAAGCCTCATCTGGGTCTGTCCACCCCTCCGCATCCTGCCTTGAGCTGAGTGTAAATCTTCTCTCCTTTGGCCCTGAGAGTCACAGGAAAAGGAGATTCTGAGTAAGGTGATTGACAGAAAGTTGGAGTGGAGAAACGCTTTTCCAGTGTGTGAACCGAATGTGTACACTCACTTGGCAATGCTGGGTTTGGAGAGGTGGCCTAGTGGTTACTGAATGTCCTGCTTTTATAAAGGACCCAGGTTTGGCTCCCAGCAATCATGAAGGGTCCGCTGACAACCGCCCTGCCACTCCAGCTTTAGGGATTCCAAAGTCTAGGGGACCTGAAAGCACCCATACTCATATACACCTGACATGCACACAATCCCATGGTTTTGAAAATGGCTAGGACACCTGTGAATAAATAAATGTAGTGAGCCCGGCACTATGGCCTCTGCCTTTAATTCTAGTGCTCTCCTCGGGAGGCAGAGGCAGATGGAGCTCTTGAGTTTGAGGCCAGCCTACAAAAGAGAGTTCCAGGCCAGCCAGGACTACTGAGTGAGGCCCTCTTTCAAAACAAACCAACCAATTAAAAGAGGAGGAGGTAGAAGAGAACAATTAAGCTTTGTTTACAGTTCACAATTAACCTACTGTTTACCGCATTAAAAGCTGGCTGACTAAGCACTTGTGGAAAGTAGACATAGGCGATGCCCTCCTTGAGCTAACTGGCTAGCTGCAGCCGCTAAATAACTAGATGACTGAGGCCTGTGCAAGGCCTGGCCTCAGGAAGTAAAGTGGAGAGTGATTGGGGAAGACACATGCTAGCAACCCCAGCCTCCACGTGTGAGTACACATGCTATGACTACTCATCCAAACACACACACATATGCATATACACATATACACACACATACACACACATATATACACACACACAACTATACACGCACGAATACACAATACACCACACATACACACACATACACACATACAAACATACACACAGGCATACACCATACACACACCACACACATATACACACACACACATACACCATACACCATACACACACAGAATGAGGTATCTGTGCACCCTCCCTGATATCTCTGTTTAATTTCTGGTGTCAGCTCTGGGTTTTTGCAGTGTCCCATATAGCCCCGGCTGGTTTCAAACCCTAATCCTTCTGCCCCATTCATCCCCTCCCAATTACGCTGGAGTGCAGGTTTGTACCACCACCCCGAGCACATCAAGACAGAGCCTAAGATTCATCTAGCTGCCGCACGACCCACCTAAAATATGATTCTGCAACGGCCCCCGCTCCCCCTACTGCTAACTCAACCCTGTCCAGCCTTGCCCAGGTCCGATGCAGGCATTTTTGCTGAGGAGCCTTGTGGAGACTCCACCCCACCTTTAGCTTTAGCTTCTATTTAAAATTCCCATCTTTCACCTTTCCGTAGTGAAAGCTCAGAGTGGAGCTGTCATGAGTGCCGTGTCTAATAACAGACCCGGCATGGGCGTTTGGAAGCCTACTGCAGGGTCAGTGTGGGGTTACTTCAGGGGACATGCAAGCGGGCTTTGCTGGGAGCAGAGAACATGGCTAAATTAGTTCAGCACACCTCAAGGCATCTGGATCCATAGGCCACAGATGCTCCAAGAAAGATCAGCGCCTGTTTGTCCAGAGCTGTCCATTGACCATGAGCAGTGACAGCAAGGGGAGAGCCGACTTCGAGATTCGCCCTTTCCTCTTTTTTTTTTTAGTGTGTGTGCTTGTGCACAGATGTGGAGGCCGGAGGGCCACCCCCTGCTCCAGTCCTAAGTCACCTTTCACCTTTCGCCTCAGACAGGGTCTCTCATTGTCCTGGGATGTCACCAGGCAGTCCAGGTTAGCCCGCTCGTAAGCACCGAGTGTTTCCATTTCCATCTTGTCACCTCTAGGATTCCAGGCCCATGTCAGTACACCTGGCTCTTCTCGTAGGGTCTGGGGGTCTTCCATTGGAAGGCAAGCTCTCCCGACTGAACCACCTCCCCAGCTGACGGTGAGGAGCTCAGCCACCTCCCTGCCCCTGTTCTCACACAGCCCTTTCCGGGAGACCCGAGACCTCAGGTTTAACTCACTTCCTCATTAGAACCCTGGAACTGCCAGCGTGGCCTAGGACCCTCCTCTTGCTGTCATCTGCTCTGTGCTTCCATTGCTGCCACTCAGCAGTTGTGGGCTTAATCATCACTTTGGAAGGAGGCTCGGACACCGGACACGTTAAGAGCACGCGTTGTTCTCTCGAGGACCCAGGTTTGATTCCCAGCACCTGCATGGTGGCTCACAACCATCTATTCCCCAGTTCCAGGGGATCTGCTGTCCTCTTCTGCCCATTTTGGGCACTGCATGCATATTGGTGGACAACCCCCCCCCCCCCACACACACACAAATAACTGGTTATATTTTAAACTTCAGTTCTGACTTAGGACACATTACTAGTTAGGAAGCTCAGTTATTTTTCTTAACCTGTATCTAGTCACAAAGAAATATGGTTTTATTTGTTTATTTTAATTTTATTATTTATTTGGTTGGTTGGTTGGCTTTTGAGACAGGGTTTCTCTGTGTAGCTGAGCCTTGGCTGCCCAGGACTCTCTTTGTAGATCAGGCTGGCCTCAAATTCACTGAGATCTGCCTGCCTCTGCCTCCCAAGTGCTAAGATTAAAGGTGTGTACCACCATACCTGGCCTAGTTTAGATGTTGTATCTTACATAAACTTGCTGGGTGCAGTGGTGCACGCCTATAATCCCAGCACCCGGGGAGGCAAGGGCAGGTAGATCTCTGTGAGTTTGAGGCCAGCCTGGTTCTCATAGGTCATCCAGGACAGCCAGGGCTGCACAGAAAAGCCCTGTCTCGAAAAAACAAGCAAACAAAAAGATTTACTTATTTTATGTGTGTGAGTGTTTTGCCTGTATGTATTTATATGTGCGCACCATGTTTGCCGTGTACCATCGGAAGCCAGAAGAGGCCATCATTTCTCCTGGAATTGGACTTCTGGTGGATGGGTGCTGGGAAGCAAGTCTGAGTCCTTGGTGAGACCAGACATCTCTCCAGCGTCGCCCTTCCTTCTTTTAAATTTTAACCCTTGTGTTGCTGCTATACGCACATACTTGTGTGTAAGTGTTGTGGCACACATGTGGGGGTCAAAGGACAATTTGTGGGGGTCGATTGTCCTACCAGAGATCACACTCGGGTTCCCCGATTTGGCAGTAGGTGCTGCTTTCCACACAGCCATCTTTCCAGCCCAACAGTTGGGCTTTACTAGAAGGCATTCTTTAACAGATTTAGGAACAGACGTTAGTGGAGGAAGACATGCTCAGGGGAAGAATGGGCTACATCCAAGAGTGTGGGTGTGGGCTTTTAAAACCAGAGTCACTGAACTTCTACTTTATAGTAAAAGAATATTTCTAGGGCCAGAGATGATAGATTTTTTTCCCCCAGCATATCAAGGCTCCGGATCCCCGTCACTACAAAGAAGAGGAAGAAGAAAGGAACATAGTCTGTAAGCTCAGTGCTGAGCCGCACCCAAGTTCTTCATCTTGGTTTCTGAAGCAGGGTCTTGAATGGCCAGTGAACAGAAGAATGGATGAATGGACTTGTACACATACTTCACCTACAGGGGTCAATCTTTTGGTGACAGAACATCATGTTTTCTGCACGGTCACTGAATCTTTCAGATGAATGTAGAACTTACATCTTCCTCATTTTTCAGTGTTTCTCCACTTCATAGTTTATACTCTGGATTCAGGCGTTGCTTTTGACTGAGCTCACATTTACATGCCTTTGTCTTCCCCACAGCTCCCACAGAAGAACGGTCAGCTGTCTGTTGTCAATGGCGTAGCTGAGCAAGGAGATGTTTGTGTCCAAGAAGGAACCCAGGATGGGCAGGAGGAAGAAGTTGCTGTTGAAGATGGTAAGCTGTCCTTGAAGGCCAGGCTGGCTTTGGCAGGACACAGGGTGCTGTGGGGGCAGACTGCCCTCACAGCAAACCGTGAACAGGGTTGTCACATACTGTCAACAGAAAACACTGCCGTACTGTAAATATTCCGCATACATTTTCGGTAGCCCCTGGCTCGGGGTTGGTATCACACACTCTTTCTTCAACATTCTTCTCCTCATTCTCGTGTGACGTCACATTGGAAATGCTAAGCATGCTTGCTTTCAAAGACAGAGGGCCCAACACCTGTCCAAACTAAAAACTAAAGCGACAGCTCGGCATCTGCCCTCATTAGCTTCCGCACACGTGCATCTCCGACTGAACTGTGACGTGCTTCGTGGCTTCCGGCTTTTGAGTACAGTGTGGGGAGAGGGGCCAACAGGCTGGTGCGCCAAAGTGTTGCGTTCGTGGGGCAGAAGCGCAGGGGCCGTGTTCCTTTCAATTCAAGAGATAGTGGAGTCATTGAGGTACCCATGAGGCAAAGGCGATTGCCACTAAGCCTGCCAATCTGAGGTCAAGCCCCAGGACCCACATTATAGGAGACAAGTAATTCTTGAAAGTGGTCCTCTGACCTACACACCCATACATACACACCCACACTATGCATACATATATACATACACACATGCATACTTACATACATATATATTTTTTTAAAGATTTATTTATTATGCATACAATGTTCTATCTGCATTTACACACCAGAAGAGGGTACCAGATCTCATTATAGACGGTTGGGAGCCACCATGTGGTTGCTGGAAATTGAACTTAGGACCTCTGGAAGAGCAGCCAGTGCTCTTAACCTCTGAGCCACCTCTCCAGCCCACATACATATACTTTAAAAAAGGTATATTGAGTGTAGTAACTTGGATCCTCTGCAGCATAAATAAGAGGTAGATGAAAGGGCTAGGCATTGTCTCGTCGGATAAGATCCTTGGGACACATGGAACCTGTTTCTTCTCTCCTGTGCCCCCCACGGCACTGCGTCAAGCCGGGAACTGCTTTGAAGTTGGTGGGAAGGACTGATCTTTATACATCACCACAGGCACCACATAAAGTTAGAAATGCACACCCAGGCGGATATTTCCCTGACCTAGTGTGAGGCTCTCACATAATACCCACCAGACAGCTGGAGTGGTCCCAAATCAAATTCCCAAGGCCAACCCTTTGTCCTTTCCACGTTCGTTTTGAATTAAACCAAACAGTGGCTGGTGTGTGTGTGAGAGAGAGTTTGTGTGTGCACAGGTGTGTGTGTGAGAACCCGTGCTCGGGGGCCATTGCTCAGGAGTCCTCTGCTTTGTTTCTCCAGACAGGATCTCTCAGTGCACATGGGTGTGGCTGGTCAAGCTGCGATCCTCAGGGATCTGCCTCCTCAGCCCTGAGAATGTGTGCTCACGCCGCAGAGGTCTGGCTGTCCTAGTGGGTTCTGGGGATCAATCGTGGGAACATACACACTGCCTGAGCCTTCTCCAGCTCTGTGGTGATTTATTTTTTTCCTCCTTTGAAGTCAGCACAGGTACTTCAGGGACTGTTTTTCTGGGATTCTACTTCTCCTTCTTCCCAGCAGGGGACCCGGGAAGGTAGTCAGTGGAAGATTAAATACAATAAAACATAAGGCCAAGACAAGGCAGCTTGGTGATTATCTAATGAATTTTACAAGAGCTGGGAGCTGCTCGGCGTTCAGGTGGAGCATTTACCTGAGGTCAAGGGTGACATTACCACCTAGGGATAGAAGACAGGTTGAGCTATATCATCAGGGCTGGGGCTGACAGTGTTTGGGGTGTTCAGAGCACTAGTGATAGTGTGCAGGGCCCAGCGAGAAACGAGGTGTTTGTTGGTCAGAGGTGAGGACCCTTCGCATTCTGGGCAAGTGCCACTGTCCGCCTCGCTGGCTGCGTCGTCATTATTAGTCATTATGGCGGAGTCGTTGGCTAGGCAGTGTTCCTGGGACTCCTGGCCCTTCAGAGGGCCGCACGGTCCTCTGAAGACAGTGTGGTTCCAGAAGTCCCCCGTGAGCCTGACGTGCTGGCCCCTGGCTGCATATGTCCCAGGATGGCTGAGAATGTGACCCAGTACAAGATCACAAGCTTACCTAAAACATCATGAGATTTTTTTTTTTATCCTTTTTTTTTTTTTTTTTTTTTTTTTTAGCAACTTGATTACACGTTTCTCGACTGTGAACTCTGGAGATGGCAGCATTGTGTTGTAGACTCAAAACTGTGGACAGGCCTAAATGGAAAGGCCATGCAGAAGAACTGGCACTAGATAAGAGGGAGCCGAAAACATTGCGGTTTGGGGAATTTTTTGGTGGACAATTTGAGATCTCTGAAATATGAAAGGAAAGGATAGTGTGAGTGAGTTTCTTTTTTCAAAAACAAATCTATTATGTACTGTGGGTGTGTGCATGTGTACTCACATACTCTATTTATTGAGTGTGCAGAGCTTTGAGTGAGCTTGTGGAAGTCAGAGGGCATCTTGCAAGAGTTGGTTCTCAGTCTATTGTGTTGGTCTACGGGATTGAACCCAACCAGGACTGAGCCATCTTGCCATCCATGAAGCCTCTTCTTTTACTTAGTGTGTGTGTGTGTGTGTATGAGAGAGAGAGAGAGAGAGAGCCCACACAATAGAAGAGGAACCTCTTCTATTGTATGAAATCGGTGATTGCACCAAGCTGCTAGGCTTAGCAGCAGGAACCTTTCCCCCCCCCCCCCCCGCTGTGGAATATTACAAATCCATGAGTGACCTTCCCCTGTGGCTGGACTGATGTGTAGGCTAGATCTGTGGGTGGGGGTAGGCACACGCCCCAGGAGATCCTGGAGGGCAGGGTGTCCCTTGCAGTCTGTGATCCTGGAGGCTTGCCGTTTGCCGACTTCCTTCCCCAAGATGTGGTTTCTCAGACATTTCAGCACGAGGCTAAACTCCCACTTTTATAAAAAGCCATTCTGTCCCCACCTGTTGATGGACAGACCCAGGCTGGGGACCATGGCTGGCCTGGGAAGTCTGGGCACACGAAATGCTATAGTGCTGGGAGAATGGAAAGAAACAGACTTTGTCCTTCAGAAGACCCTGAGAAAAGCTAACTTCTGGGAAAGGCTAGCAGTCTCCTGAGAGGGCTGTGGAAGCCACGTGAGAGTTCCTCCCAGAGGCCTGTCCCAGAGGCGGAAGTGCCATTTCCTTGCTTTATCTTATCTGCCTCACCATCATAATTCACAGCTTGGCGGTGTTCACGCAGATGGAATCTTCATGTTAAATTCTTCAACAGCATTTTTTTCATGCTTTTCTTTTAATATAAGTGTTAACCCCGGGGTGGAGTGCTTAAATTTTTTTTGTATGCTTATTTATTTACTGTGTGTGTGTGAGTGTATGTGTGAAAGTCAGAGAACAGCTTGTGGGAGTAGGCTCTACCTTAGGAGTTCTAGGAGGAACATGGGTCATCAGGCTTCGAAACAGGGCCTTCGCCCCTGAACCATCTCACTGGCCTCTTAGGTGCTTTGTGTTCCTGCGCATGCATGCATATATCCATATGGAGTCCAGAGAAGGGTCTCTCCACTGCCGCCCCCGCCTTGTTCTTAGATGGGATCCCCCACAACTGCAGAAGCTCCTGGTTTTCACAGCCAGCTTCCTGGATCTGCCAATCTTTACCTCCCCTCTCCGCCCCACCCCCACCCCCAGGCACCTCCCAGCCATGCCTGGCTTTCACATGGGTCCTGGAGATTCAAACTCAAAACCTCTTGCTTGCACAGCAAGTGTTCTTGCTTAGACCCCCGACCCGTCCTTGCAGACTTCCGTGGTTGGGTTTTTGGGGTTATTTCCGGAAATCAGCCCTGGACCTGGAAGGCGGTTTGAGAGTGTAAGCACTTAATTGTAGGGTCCAGAGGACCCGGCTTTCTAGCCCTGCTCCACTCAATCATAAAAGCAGGTTTGGAACCATGTTGAGCCTTGGGAGGATTGGCTAACAGTGGTGTTTATTGGCCTTTGACTGAACTCATTGTCTACAGTGATGAGTAAATTCCCACGAGGAGCGAGGAGCGTTCCTGCTGAAGAGTTACTGTAAAGCGGCTGGTAATATTTATGAGGTACTGGGAGTACCTCAGCGGTAGAGCCCTTGTCTAGCACGCTTGGGACTCTGGGTCTGATTCACAATACCACCAAAAGAAAGGAGAGTATGGTAATTTATTCCTGCCTATAATCCCAGAATTTGGGAGGCCGAGGTGGAAGAGCTGCTTCAAAGTCCAAGGCCAGCCTGGGCTACACAGTGAGTCCCAGGGCACTTCTGATACCAGTTTTCTGGGTTTTGTCTCACTGCTGCAATAAGATGCGCTGACAAGCAGGTTAAGATTGGGTTTACTCTGGCTCACGGTTCAAGGTGTGGCCAGTTTCCCACGGCAGCCAGGTTATGTCAGCAGGAGCTTGAGGCAGCTGCTTGCATTATGTCTGCAGATGGCAAACAGAGCCACAGAGGCTGTGTTCAGCTGGCTTTGCTCTTTTGTGCCACCCAGGATCTAAGCCCAGGGAACGCTACCCACTTTTAGGGTGACTCTTGCCTCTCACTTAACCTGATGAAGATAATCCTTCGCAGGCAAAGACAGAGGCTAACCTACTCTAGAAAACCACAGCTCTCACAGGTGGTCCTGGAGGCTGACCATCTGGAGGCTGGTCTCCCAGGAGATTCCAGATCCCGTCGACTTGACCATTAATATTAATGTTAGCCACCACAGCTCAAGTGGCTGAAAACATTTTTAGACAGAGTGAAAACTTTCCCATTATGACCTGCTTGGCTTTTCTGAAATGAAGAAATACTGATAATTCAAGAATATTAGAATCTTTTTTGCTTGTAAGCTTTCTGCCTTCCTTCCCTCCCCGCCCCCACCTTAGAAACTTTATTTAAGTGCTAGATCTGTTTACTAAATATATTCTAAACTGAAAAGTAGGATAGATAGATGGGGAAACAGGGCTGTGTAACTTCAGAGCAGTGTTTTAAAATATTTACTAATGCAGAGCATGGTGGTGCATGCCTGTCATCCAGGCACTCTGGGAGGCAGAGGCAGGCGAATCTCTATGAGTTCGAGGTCGGCCTGGTCTACAAAGTGAGTCCAGGACAGACAGGGCTACATAGAAAAAAACCTGTCTCAGAAAAGCAAAACAAAACAGAACAACAAAAAGAAAAAAAATATTTACTTATATATTTACTATTGTGTGCCTGTGAGTGACTGGGTTCTGGGCACATTCTTAGAGATCAGAAAACAGCTTTTTGAGCCAGTCCTTGCCTTCTCCCTTTTTTTGAGGCAAAGTCTCTTGTTGATCCTGACTACATCCTCCAGCTACCTGGTCCCCAACCTTCTGGGCGCTTCTCCTGACTCTGCCTCTCTGGCACCTGTTGGAATGCTGGGATTGCATCACCATGCCTGCCTTTCTTTCTCAGGGCTTCCAGAGGTGGAACTTAAGTCCTCAGAGACACTTTTATCCACAGAGACACATTGCCAGCCCCAGGGGCAACTTTAAACCACATGTATTCAGGGATAAATACAAACATTTATTTACAATGAAAAAAAAAGATCATAGCAATTTCTTTTACCTTCCACAGTTAGTCTTTTCACTTTCGTTCTCTTCAGGTGATTGTCAGTTTATCTTTTTTATTAAAACTGCTTGGCTTTCTTCTCCCTAAAAGTTTCTTTTACTACTTTTCCCCAAACAGATAAGGAAATTTTAACATCCTGTTTCTATTGATGCTACTGTAACTAGTTGCTAAATAAAGTGTCTAAAGAGAGCTGGACATTGGTGGAGCACACCTTTGATCCCAGCACTTAGAGGCAGAGGCAGAAGAATCTCTATAAGTTCAAGAACAGCCTGGTCTACGGAGTGAGTTCCAAGTCAGCCAGGGCTACACAGAGGAAACCCTGTCTCAAAAAACAAACAAACAAAAAACAAAAACAAAACACGTCTGAAGAACCCCACACGTCATGCAAGTAACCCAGCAGTGCCTCAGGTCTGAATATATTTGGATGTACCCTTCACAAGGCAGGAATTTCTGGGGTTCCTGCTAGGCCGGTGCCATACCTCTGGTTACACTCTGAGCTGTCTTTATTTCCTCTCCGAGATTTGCCTTTTTGCATCTATGTAGCGAAATGACCCTTCTCCATCATCACGCAGAACAGTGGTGCCCCGCCCTCCATTTGTGCACCCCCAGCTGTGGGGGTTTACAGCCGCAGCAGTGGCCTTTGTCCTCACTGCTTTGCGGTTGGCGTTCGTGACTTCCGGGCTCACTCCTTTGAACTAGTGCATGGCGTGTTCATCAGAGGGTGGTAAGAGGCTGCATGTGGGGTTCCCCTGTTTCCCTTGCTGAGTGTGGCACTCCCCCACCCCCGATGGCTAAAGCTGACGTCTCTGCCCTCATTTCGTTGTAACCCACTTTTCTCAACGGTATCCCTCAGGTATAGGTGTAAGTGGAAGGCTCATGATCTAATCACCTAATGCCTGAATTCACTGCAATTGTAGACAATACATTTTTCTAACAGTACTTATATTGTCCCTTGTTTTATTGACTTAATGTATTTTCCCAAATTCCTGGTGCTCAATAACTTTAGGATATGGAAAGACCAAAGGCAATCTGAATAATTATCCTCCTCCCTGTCGGTCTGTTCCCTCGCAGATAATTATGATTTTTTTTTATTCCTTTTCTGTTTTAACATGTGACATAATCTTGTTTATATTTTTAGGAAGACCTACCTGCCATGCCATCATTATTCTCCATTCTACCTCTGTTTTTCTTGGTACCAGCTGTTTGTATATATGTACTCATGCACATACACACACTCAGGCACACTCACAGGCACGTGCGCGCGCGCGCACATACACACACACACACACACAGGCACTGGTGACCTTCATTTCATTAGAATGCATCCCCTTCTACCTGTAGAGTCAATATCCATCTGTAACATGAGTGCCCTCTGAAGCCTGACTCATCAGTATTACTCCTTTGGGCCTTAGAACCGCAGAGGATGATCTAATGCCGACACCTGAGCATCCTTGGACTGCTGCTTAAAATGCTATTATGCCTATTTATAAAATTATTTCTATGTTTTTTTCTCAATCTGATACTAAAGGTCGTTTTCTGTATTTGAAGTTTTAACTTTAATTGGATACCAGGTTTGTGAGGGGACATTTTATTCAATAATATCCTGCTTCAGAGTATGCAGGTAGGAAGAGCAAGGTTAATGGCTTTATAAATGAGTTGTTGCCACATGGTGGCACGTGATCTCTAGTGTGTCTGCTCTGCAGAGTGGGTGGAAAGGACGCTGAAAGAAGCCGCTTGTCTGAGAATTTTAGAAGTGTTTCATGTAGATTGTTACAGTTTATGCAGTTCTGCCCAGTGCTCTGTTTAGAGCTGTGTCCTTTGTGTGTGGGGGGGAATACAGTGAGTATGATAGTGACTTTCTGTCACTACGAAGAAAAACCCAGGGAAGTTAACTGATAAAGAGAAAAGCAATCACTTTGCCTTAATGCTTTGTGGGCCTGAGTCCAAGCCTGGGCCGTCACTGCTTTGGGTCTGGGGTAGGTAGCTGTGCCCGAGAGCCAGAGCCAGAGCACATGAAGGAATGAGATGTCACCTCATTCTGGGAAGCAAAAGGAACAGGAAGGGCTTGTCCCGTAGCCCATTTCATGGGTATGTCCTCAAAAATTTAAGATCCGCCCTCTACTGTCCTGCATTTAAAGGCTGGTGGCACCCCGTAACAGCACCCTGAGGGCTGTTCAGGATCCTGGGCATAGCAGTTAGGCAAAGAAAATGTGTTTTCTTGGCTTAAAAATCAGCCTCTGGGCCCGCATGGCTCAACAGTTAAAAGCAATTGCAGCATGAGCCAGGCACCCTGAGTTCGTGTCCTTAGAACTCACATAAAGGTTGGAGAGAACTGATTGCACGAATGTCCTCTGCAGACACACCCACACATAAACAATCGATAAACAAGGACTTAAAAGGTTTTCTTTCTTTTTTTTTTTTTTTTTCACTCAAGGCCTGCATCGTCTACAAAGTGAGTTCCAGACTGGAAAAATTTTTTTGTGTGCATTTGTGCTTCTGAGTTTTTTCAGATTGCTATTGTTGCTCAAATGTGTATATAGAGTACATCAGTTATTCGGGTGAAAATTTAATATTTTGGTTGGTTTAGTAAGTATATCTTCTTGCTGTTACTGTTTAAGATGGGCATGTCCGTATCCCTGCCTGGCCTGTATCCCTGCCGCCCTCCGCCAGCTGAGTGCTGGCTTAAAGATGTGTACCACCATACATGGCTGCTTTAATGTACCTTTAAATTTTTAAAGTTACATATCTGTGTGTGTGCGTGTGTGTACATGTGTGTGCATGTGTTTCTGTGCTCATTCAGAGGTTTCTAGAGTTGGTATTCTCTTCACCATGTGAGTCCCAGGGATCAAACTCAGGTCACCGGCCGGGATTGATAGCAAATGTTGTGTTTTGGCCGAGCCATCTTGCCTTCCAGCTTTAATGTATCTTAACATAGGTGTGTCATGTTTAGAAAAGTGTCAAGCCTGTGGCCATTACCTCACTGTATGAGTCTGCCGGGGCTGTCAGAACAAAATTCTAGACTAGATGACGTAGAGACAGACATTTATCATTCTCATAGCCTGAGCAGTTTCCATGACTCCTGAGGCCTCTCCTTGGCTGGCAGACTGCTGCTCTCTTTCAATCCCCACATTGTCCTTCCTTTCTACATTCCTGGATGTCTTTAAGTGTCCAAATTTCTTCTCGTGAGGACATTGACAGTTTGGCTTAGAGCCCACCCTAAAAGACCTCATTTTTAAACTCTTTGTTTATTTAGCTTTTTAATTTAATTTTTTAAAGACTCTCATTAAGGTGACCATGCTAGCCTTGAACTTGTCCTATAGCCCAGGCTAGTCTTGGACTCTTTTAGTAGTGCTACCGTTCTTGGTTTAATTGCCTTTTTTTGAGACAAGGTTTCTCTGTGTAGCCTTGGCTGTCCTGGACCTCACATCGATATGCCTGCCTCTGCCTCCCACAGTGCTGGGATCACAAGACTGTTAATTGCCTTATAAAGACCCTCTCTGTTCAGGACCTAAGGCTGTGGCTGATTACCTAGCACTCACTAAGCCCTGTTTCATCTTGAGAATGGCATTAAATTGGGCACAAGGTGGCACATGTTGATAAAGAGGAGCTCATGAGATAATGAAAAGGGAGCAGAAGTTCAAGGTCCTCCTCAGCCACGTTAGCCTAGTCACGGCCAGTTTAGGCTGCATGAGACCTTATCTCTAGAAATGAAAATAAGTAGGGGTGGCTGTGGGTGTGGGTGGGAGCTCTATCCAAATGAGGTACCAGGAGGTGGGAAGAGGTCCTTAGCCCATCACCCCACCCCTGTGAGCAGCAAACCTTAGCAGAAGGGAGTTCTGAGGCTGGTATGCCAGCTCACTGCCCGCTGTAGCCTCCATAAAAGGAGGCCTGAAAAACTGCCTCCCTCTGACTGCCCTCCCAGCTCCAGGGCTGACTTCTATGCTCTATCGAGCAAACTCAGTTCCCTTTCCACAGGCAGCCCTCTAAGTATTTGCAAACATCAATCTTGTCTTCCTTTCATCTATCCTAATATCTCCAGAGAAAAGAAGCTGCCTCGAATTAAAAGGAAGGAAAAAAAAACCACGCCGGGACTTAACGTATACTTCCAACAGGAATGTGCTGCGTGGAAGCCCGCCAAAACTAACTACATTTTGCTATTACTATTGCTTGTTTTTAAGTTTATTTCTCAATCTCTTTAAAACATAAGAATAAAGGCAGGCCTAGGGCTGTATGCCTGCATCGCCAGCACTTGCTGTGTAGAATGAGGAGCAACAGCTCGAGGCCCGCTTCCGCTATATACTGAGTTCAAGGCTAGCCAGGGATGCATAAGACCCTAATCCAAACAACGTCAAGGACGGAAGAGAGAGAGGCCCATTGGTAAACATGCATGTGGACTTTGGTACAGTCCCTCAGGACCTACATTGAAAGGCCAAGTGGGGTGTGGAACATGATTATACTCCCAGTGCTGGGTAGGCCAAGGTGAAAGGGTCGCCGGGGCTTGCTGGCCAGCCAGTCTAGTCTGCTTGGTGTGTTCTAGGCCACTGAGAGACCCTGTCTTTTTAACTTTTGAAAACATTTTTTTTTTTTTTTTTTTTGGCCTGGTGCAGTGAAATATACCTTTAGTTCTAGCACTCGGGAGGCAGAGACAAGCTGATCTTCGTAAGTTCGAGGCCAGCCTGGTCTACAGAATGAGTTCCAGGATAGCCAAGGCTATACAGAGAAACCCTGACCTCAAAAAACAGACAAACAAAAAATTGTTTTTATTATTTCATGTATATGGGTATTTTGCTTCTGTGTATGTATGTATGTATGTATGTATGTATGTATGTATGTATACCACATAGGTGCTAGGAACCAAACCCAGGTCCTCTGCAAGAGCAACTAGTGTTCTTAACTACTAAGCCATCTTTCCAGCTTCAAATATGGCAATTAAAAAAAATTATTGTTGTAGTTCATTTGCTGGTGAGTGTGTCTATGCACAGCCCAGTGCTCATGTGGAGGTCAGTAGGCAACTTGTAGCAGTTGGGTTCTCTCCCTCCACCAGGTGGGCTACAGGGTCTAACTTAAGTCTTCAAGCTTGGCAATGAGTGCCATCTCGCCAACCCCTAAAAGGGACTTTTAAGAATACCTGGCTAGTAGTATATCCCCAGCACAAACGCAAACAAAAGGCCGGAATATCAGTCAAGACTCCCCAAGCCCCGCACGGGCCCTCAGCAGGTCCCTCAGCAGGTCGTCACCACGATGGCATCCTAATCCCAGATTAGTGAGGTATGAACGCTGTTTGTCATCTGGAAGCTGTGTACCAGGCTTATGGTACTTTGCCACGTTGCCCAAGCCGACCAAGGTACTTTCAGAGAAGTGCATCGTTTTCATCACGCTTGTCAAAATCTTGGCTCCAAGTGTCTCCCTCGACACGTTAATTTCCGCTCAGCGTGTTCAGACACACTGGGATTCCGTCAGTGTCAGCGTGATGGATGCACTGCTGTCCAGCCCTCCACCACGCAGACCTAATGCCTCGTGTGGCTCCTGGAGATGCCGCCTCCGGAAGCTCACAGAAAAGAACCTCCGTGATCCTAGTTCCTTGTGATAAGTTGTCAGCTGGAAATCAGGCGACTTGCTTGGAGGAAGTTCCTCTCCCACTTGTCTTAGTTACTGTTCCGTTCTCTGAAGAGACACCGTGACCACAGCAACTCTTCTAAAGAAGGCGTGTAACAGGGGGCTTGCCTACGGTTTCAGAGGGCGAGTCCAGGACCATCATGTCAGGGCAGGGAGAGAGCACTGCGGCACTTGATGGCGATCCTGATCTGGAGGCAGAGAGAGAGACAGAGACTGGACAAGTGCTTTTGACACCACCAAGCCCACTCTTAGGGACACATTTTCAACAAGAAGTCCACTCCAATAAGGCCACGCCTACTCATCCTCCTAAAATAGTGCCCTTCCCTGTGATGGAGTGTGTGTGTGTGTGTGTGTGTGTGTGTGTGTGTAAAACTTAACCTCAACTTTTCCCTTTCTGCTTTCCAGTATGGCTGCCTGAAGGTTTGAGGCTGCCTGTGTGGGTGGTTTGGGGCTGATATAGACACTGCAGTAAAGGAGAATCCGTGAGTATTGTTTATGTAATTGTCCTAATTTCTCCTGAGTCTGTTCCTCCCTCTCACTCCTTCTGACTAAGAGTTAAGGAAAATGGGTAGGGACCCAGTTTGCTTTGCATGCAAACACAAGGACCAGAGTTCGGATCCCAGCACCTACATAAAAGCTGGGTGCTAAGGCTCGTGTCTAACCCAGCACTGGGAGGGCAGCGACAGGAAAATCCTGGGGTCTTGCCAGCCAGCCAGTCTAACCGAAATGACAGGCTCCAAGGTCACTGGGAGGCCCTGTCTCAAAAGTACGGTGAAGAATAATGGAGGAAGACATCGGCCATTGACCTCTGGCCTCCACACGCACACTCGTAGGTGTGCTGACACGCAGGGAGGTGCACACACACGGTCACACTGAACAAATAATTTCTAGAGGCACACATGCCACACACACAGCATTTGGGACGACAGCAAACATGCCATTTTATTCCTCGGCTTCGCTCCGAATAAATAGGTGAGGCTTGTGTTACACTCTTAATTCCGGCGTTCGGGACAGGGAGACAAGTGATCTCTGTGGGTTACAGTGTCTGTTAGCGGCCTGACGGGGGAGCTGGCGCCAGACTTGGTCTTCTGTGGAAGCAGCATATCAGCTCTGGGTTCACTTCTCCAGCCCTCCTTCAAATTAAGGTGTTTTTTTTTGTTTTGTTTTGTTTTGTATGTTTTGTTTTGGATTCGCTTTATAGACCAGGCTGGCCTCCAACCCACAGGGATCCGCTTGCCTCTGCCCTCCGGAGTACTGGGATTAAAGGCGTGCACCATTGCGCCTATGGGGTTTTTAATGCTTATTTTCCTCCATGCTTTTTAAGTGTTTTAAAATTTCATGCTCTCCAGATTACTTATTTGGAGTTTTAAAACTTAAATTACCATATCTGTTATTTTATGGTCCAATGCATCTGGACCATAAAATTCAATTAGCCAGTGCTGTTGCTGCATAGGGTAAAGGCCGGAATACACAAGGCCCAGTAGACCCGCTATCCTGTGGCTGACTTGTCAGTGCCCTTACAGACATTCAGCGTAGTCTTTAATCTCTGCACCCAGGAGGCAGAGACAGGCAGGTCCCTGAGTTCAAGGTCAGCCTGGTCTCCAGAGGGAGTTCCAGGACAGCCAGGGCTACACAGAGAGACCCTGTCTAATATTCAGTGGACACAGTGAATCCTCAGAGCAAACAATCGAGTGTGCTTGCTGGCACGAAGGTGCCCTCACGCACACTCGCTGAACATGTACAGGAGGTTCCCTGCTGTCATTGCAAGCACTGCAGCATGACCCGTTACTCAGGATTCATCTGCATTCTATTGGGTGTGGTGAGTAATCTAGAAGTGGTTTAAAGTTCTCTATTGAGATCCAGGCATGGGACGAACATCTAATCTCCCAGCACTGGGGAAGCCAAGACAGGAAGTTTGAGATTTGAGACTGACCTGGGCTACCCTGGGTTACATATACACAGTAAGACCCTATCTCCAAACAAACGAGAACAAAAACCATACCAAGAGCCAGGTATAGCAAAGCATGCTTGCTATTCCAGCCCTTGGGAGGTAGAGAAGGGAAGATAAAGAAAATTAAATGCCAGCCTGGGCCCCATCAGTCCCTGTCTCAGAACAGACAAACAAGAAAATGACAGGAAAGCAGAAGTGGACAGGTCAGCGTGCATTTATTGTGCGGTTGTCAGTGGGTGTTGTGCACTGCACCAGACAATGTCCCTGTGCCTCAAAGCATTTTGGAAGCCTATCTCTGCTCCCAAGCAGCAGCCCAAGGAAGGTTGTGTCCTGGGCCAGAGTCCACAGCTGATACCAGCAGGAACCAGCTGCTCCCAGAATAAGAGTTCTCAGCCAGGCGTGGCTTACGGGAGGCATTTTCCTTTTCCATCACTGGTTTTCCCCCCCTCACTGTGGTTTTCTTTACCTCTGTTATGTCTGTGTGTCATTTTTCCCCATGGTGACAAAATACGCATAAGTTTTACTACTTACCTTTGTGTGTGTGTGTCAAGATACAGTCTTGCTAGGTAGTCCTGGTTGGGCTAGTGTCTGATATATAGTCTAGGCTGGCCTAAAATGGCAATCCTCTAGCCTCAGCCTTCTGGATCCTGGTGGTGTAAGCCACCAGTTCTGACTACCATAACCACCTTGTAATTTTTATGTTATGTGTATGGTTGTTTGGCCTTCCTATATTCGTATAGATCTGTGCACTGTTGTGCGTGTGTGTGTGTGTGTGTGTGTGTGTGTGTGCGTGTGTGTGTGTGTGTGCGCGCCCATGTGTTTATTTTCAGAGGCCAGGAGAGAGCATCAAGTCTTCTGGAACTGGAGTTACAGACAGTTGAGCTGCCTCATGGAGTCTGAGAACTGAACGTGTGTGTCCTCTGCAAGAGCAGCCAGTGCTCTTAAGCTCTGAGCCACCCCTCCAGCCCTCACAAGCTTCACTCTTCATCACTGCTGTTTCCCTATACAGATGTACCACGCTTGTTTTGCCCTGTGTCAGTTGATGGACACTAAAGTTGCTGTCACTTTGTACCTGATGTCACTGAACAGTCATGTCCAGGTTTTCCTGTGAGGGTGTGTTTTCCTTTGTCTCTGGTTGCTGGGTCGTCTGGCAACTGTGTTTCACTTTGGGAAGTCCCAGGCAGTTTTTCTGTCCCTTGCTGCGGCAGCTTTTTCATTCCCTGTTATTGTTGTCATTTGGTTATTAGCATCCTGGTGATTGTGAAGTGGTTTTAATTTGCATATTTATATGGTATAATGGATAATGATGTTGAATATCTTTTCATGGGTCTATTAATCTTTCTCTCAAAGATCTTTCTTTTTTCATTTTAAAAAAATGAACTTTTTTTTTTTTTTTTGGCTCGGAGGTGCTTTAATTCCAGCACTGGGTAGGCACAGGCAGGTGGATCTCTGAGTTCAAGGCCAGCCTGATCTACAGATCAAGTTCCAGGACAGCCAGGGCTACACAGGGAAAACACTGTCTCAAACAAAACAATCAAACAAAAACCTTTTCTTCTGAGGTTTTCTTTACTTTCTGTTTATGTGTATGGGTGTCTGAGGGTGTAGGAGGGGCCTAGAAGAGGCATCTAATCCCGTGGGTTTAGAGTTGCAGATGGTCAGGAGCTGCCGTCTAGCTTCCGGAATCGAACCCTGGTCCTCTCAAAGAAAAGACAGTCCTCTTAACCACCTCAACAGCCCCCTCTTTTTCCAATTATGTATGTATCTGTGTGCAGGCGTTCTCTAAGTCCAGAAGAGGATATCAGGGCCCCTGGAGCTGGAGGTACGGTTGTTGTAAGCCACCGAGATGGGTACTGGAAATTCAAATTCCAAAAGAGCGGAATCCTCTTCGAATGGTCCAGCCGCCATCTCTCCAGCCCCATATTTGCATCTTTCTTTCTCTCTCGCTTTCTTTCTTTCTCTCTCTTTCTTTGCTTGTTTGAGACATGGTCTAATAGCTTGGCTGGCCTCAGACTCAACTTTGTCGCTGAGGGCACGCTTGAACACCTGCTCTTTCTGCCTCTGCCCTCTAAGTGCTGGCATTACAGGAGTGTGCTGTTGCCCCCACACACACACTCTGTATGTTTTCTTTAACCAAACATGTACTGTACTCAGATTGCGCGCCCCATTGCTTTGTTTTTATATGTGAGACAGGGTCTCCTGTAGCCCAAGTTAGCCTCAACTCATTATGTAGCTGAGGCTAGCCTTGAACTTTTGATGTGCTCCAGTCCGCAGTGATGGAATTACATACATGTACACCACCCCTGGCTGTCCCCTTTCTTTCTAAGATGGAAGTTCTTAAGATGTCTTTAGCAATCCTTCCATTTCTCCTTAGCATCTCCACCTCTGCTTCCCTGGTCTGGACCTCTGAACATGAACCTCAAGGAACAGTAGCTATAAGGAACCCACCTGTGAGTCCCTGAGTCTTGCTCTTCAGGCACTGCCAAGTGAAGTTGCTTCTTTATGCCCCACATTGGGGAATTCCCATTCCTCTCCCAGGCTAGCTCAAATGTTACTGCCAGGGCAAGCTAAATTCTCTGCCCCTGAACGTGACTGCCGCCCACAACTGAGATTCCTAAGACCACAGTGTCTGACTGATCCCCCCACATATACACAAAATGGAACAAGAACTTGGCAAATATTTGTTCATTAAACCATTTAGGTTTAAGACTCCCTCCCAACCCCCCCACCAACATCTACCAAGTGATGGGCATAGAGTATCCTATCCTTTCTGCTTTAAGTGGTCACGTGTGGATCTAAAACTTCTCATTTAACATGAGAAGAGCGGAAGAGATGGCAAAAGAAAGTCGCCTGCCTTTGCAGTGACCGACTGCCTGACCTTTCCTTCTCCGTTTCTCCTGATTGACCCGGAGGAACTTGCTGGCAGCAAGGACGTATACTCTGGCCTTCATTGC